>JAHRHZ010000030.1:2319680-2357754 GCA_024137785.1 Ginglymostoma cirratum | reverse complement strand
GGGGGGGAAGTTGCGGTCCTTGAAGAATGAGGACATCTGAGATGTACGGGAGTGGAATGTCTCATCCTGGGAGCAGATGCGGCGGAGGCGAAGGAATTGGGAATAGGGGATGGCATTTTTGCAGGAAGATGGGTGGGAGGAGGTGTATTCCAGGTAGCTGTGGGAGTCAGTGGGCTTGAAATGGACATCGGTTTCTAGGTGGTTATCCGAGATGGAGACGTACCACCACACCAATCTCCGGATCCAACGCATCATCCTCCGACACTTCCGCCATCTGCAATCTGACCCCACCACCAAAGACATTTGGTGCCTAACTCCTCATGCTCACTACGTGGACCATCTTTCCTTGTCCTGTCGAACTCATTGGTACTGATACGGACCACTGTGACCAGATTCTTCCCCCACAAACTTCAGTCCTCTCGGATTCTCCAGCATCTGCAGTACCTTTTATCTCTGATACAACTGATGCTAATGTATTGAATAAACTTAAAATGGCTGGCTGACTCCCTTTTGTTAAATCTTTAATCAGTTAGAAAGGAGATACAGGTTTAGATTAATTAAAATGCAAATCCCAGAATTTCTTTCAAGTCACTGCCCCCAGATGAGTTAAGGTTTTACAGTATATACAAGAGGTGTCATCTCAGGCCAGACTACGCATCTTAGGCATGAGGCCATGTTTAGAATCTCTCTGTGTTGGCGGTAGGTGTAAGAAATAAAAAAGGCTAGTGACAGAGACTGCAGCTGGAACAGAGTGTATACCCATTTATTTGGTGAGTAAAGGAGTTTAAGAGAGAGGGGAGAGAAATTTGTCAGCCTCCAGGAGAGTGTTTGAAACATTTTATGAGAGGGGACAGAGCTAGTTGGAGTTCATCTGTGTGAACAGGGTCTCACATCCAAACTGTATTTATATAAAAATAAAAGATGACATCACAAGGAAATTAGCAAGTTATTGATGAGTATTATGATCACTTTATATTTTAAACCTCACAAATGTATTTGCGGTAACTGTAATGTTTTCATTAATATTAATCAAGTTTATGAATGCTAATAAGTCATATTGGAAGGCATAAATTAATTAAGCCACAATAATGATGGTAAAACAGGTAACATGTCGTAACCACAGGCCATGTGTGCTCCTTGGTGCTAGTGTGATTTAGGGCAAAAATGTTTTTGTTAAGTGTCAGTGGCTTAGGAAACTTCAGATCAGATCTTATGAGCAGGAGGCCAAGCTTCGGACATGGTCATGTGTCAAGGAGGGGGAATATTACATGGAGATACTCATACCTCTTCGGGTTGGATGTTCTAATTTAATCAGTAGTCAGGGACAGGAGGTTGTGACTGTGAGTGATACAACTATGGGGACCCAGGAGGTGAGGAGCTTCAGCCTTTGCAATTATTCAACAGGCTTGAGATTCTTTCGGCTTGCTTAGATGTGAATGAGAGCTGCACAGTAGATAAGCTAACAGACTATGACACCATTCAAGTGGGAGCAGCAAAGAACTGTGTTGGTAGATAAGGACAGTATCGTGAGGAAGACTTACAATGTTCTCTGCAGTAAAAAGCAAGAGTCCAGAAAGATGTGTTGCTTGTCCAGTACAAGGGTTCAGGACACCTGGTCAGGACTGAAGTTTGTGGGGGAAGAATCTGGTCACAGTGGTCCATGTCAGTACCAATGAGTTCGACAGGATAAGGAAAGATGGTCCACGTAGTGAGCATGTGGAGTTAGGCACCAAATTAAAAAATAACAAAATCCAAGGTAATATTCTCTGGACACTTACCTGAGCCAAGAATAAATTGAGATAGGTTATACTGTTGGAATAGCCTAGAACTGGTCCTGAACCTAAGCCAAATTTCGAATGAGTCATATAACTACGGGAAGAGAGGAGGCTTTGTACTAAATAGTGGGGAATAAAGAATCAAGTTTGAGAAGATTAATCAGCTAGAGAGTAGAGACAAAAAGCAAAAGAGAAAGATATATATGGCAAATTTAAACAAACCATGAGATGAAGGGACAGAGAGTACATATCGAAGAATAAAAGGTGGAGGCGTGGCCTTGTTAATTAACCATGGTACCAGCATAATAGAGAGTGATGAACTAATTTCAGGAAGGCAAGATCTAGAACCAGTTTGGGTAGAGATGGAGAATGATAAAAGCAAGAAGTCATTTGTGGGATTGGCACTGGTTCTCTTCCACACAATAAGATGGAATATAAAAAACAAATAATAAGTATAAACCTTGTCATGAGAGACTTTTATCTACATATAGACTGGATAAAGGAGCCAAACATAGAGCAGGCTATTCTAGGCCTGATAAAGTTAATATAAGTGAAGTTAAAAATGGCAGGGCTTCTATGTCATGCTAAATGCATGTCCTGTAGTTGTGGACAGCACTGATGATGGAAACAAATATATTTGCGTCAAGTGTCATCAACTCAGAAGCTTGGGCTCTGGGTTTCAGAGTTCAAGTGGCAGGTGAAGTCATCCCTCAGTGAGGTTGATAGCTAGGGAAAGCACAGTATAAAAAGGGAATTTGTTAATTTGGGTAAAATACTGGTATTTTAATAATCATAAATACGACTTCAGAATGGTATGTTACCTCCCTGGTGCGTGGTTAAGATTGGCAGAGAATGACAGCAGAATCATCTTCTATGGGAAAGTGAACAGTCGGATGTCATGGTCCATGTTGGAAACTGGAATGTTCCTCAAAGTTAGGAACCAGCTAGGAAGGAGATCATAAAGCAGGTGCCAGTGAGTATAAGAACAGGAGAATTGAGAATTTGAACATCCAGCTGGAGAACAGGTACAGGAGAAAAGGCATCAGATTTTTGTGGCATTGAGGCCAGTTCTGGGGCAGATGGGATGTACAAGATGGGTTACATCTTAGCAGGCCCATGACTAACATTTTCTCAGGGAGATTTGGAAGTGGGGAAGATTTAAAGTAGATTAGTGCAGGGATGGGAAACTAACAGAAATCTGAGACTTGAGCGAAGCTAAACAGGCAAACAGAAGTAGAAAGTAAAAATCAAAAGTAGAAGATAGACCAAGCATACTCAAGCATCAATAGGATTGAAAAACAAAATAATGTTAATAAAACTGAATTAAAGGCATTCTATCTGAATACATGTAGCATTTGCAAAATGGTTGATTTGAGTGCACAATTGAAGCAAATGCAAATGATTTAGTTCTGTTATTTAGACAACGGCTACAGGGTGATCAAGATTGAGAAATGAATATCCAAGAAAGTTCAGCAATTGGGATGCATCAACAGTAAAGAAAAGATCATGAATTGCCACTTTAATCTGGGTGAGATGACTGCATTAGAAAGAGAGAATCTTATATTAAAGGATCAAGATGCAGCATCAGATTGAGTAGAGTTAAGAAACAGCAAGGGCAACGAATATTAGTTTTGTTTATAGGCCATCAAAGTATAATGGTAATGTTGGATATTGTTAAAATAAGGAAATTGGAGATGCATGAAACATGGTTAATACAGGAATAATGGACTCTTCCAATGTACAAATCACTAATATTGTGGAGGATGAATTCCTGGAATGTACAAGATGGGTTTCTGAAGCAGAACCTTGAGGAACCAACTAGTGATCAGGCTATTTTAGACTTCTGTGTACTGAGAAAAGGATAATTAATAACCTAGCTGTAAAGATGCTTTTGAGAAATAGTGATTATACTATGATAGACTTTCATGTTAAGTTTCAATGCATTATTATTCTTTCTGAAATCAAGTTCTTAAAGTTGAAGGAAGGATATTCTGAAATATGAGGTTCAAGTTTGCCGTGGTGAATTGGGAAAATACACTAAAAAACTTGATGGGAGACAATAGCGAAAATTCAAAGGGGCAAGGTAAGGGCTTCATGGTATTATTGTTGGATTGTTAATCCAGAGATTGTAGTAATATTTTAAGACCCTGGGTTTGAATTCTACCATGGCAGATGGTGGAATTTGAATTCAATTAAGTCACGAATGAAAAAGGTCTAATGATGGCCATGAAACCAATGTTAATTGTCAGGAAGAAAAATTTGTATTGTTCCCTAATGTCCTTTAGGGAAATAAATTTCTGTGATTACTCGGTATGGCCTACGTGTGACTTCAGACCCATTGTAATATCATTAAATCTTAACTGTCCTCTGAAATGGCCCAGCAAGCCACTCAGTTGCAGCAATTTGCGAGAATGTCTCAAAGAAGAAATTGACATTCCAATGTTCGGGACTACTTACTGAGAAATGCAATAAGGTTTGGGGCAGCTGCCACTAAGGAGCAGTGCGGAAAGATCACCGTCTGAAGTCTTTTTGCTGAAGTTAAATGGGAGACCCTTCAGTTACCGGACCCTCCTAGTGCCTCAAATGCATGTAAATATAGTCATGTATGTGTAAGAGTTGTCCTTGGTTTGTTTGGATAGAGTCAAATTTCAATGTTTGTTTGTTTCCTTGATATGCTACTGTACAGAACTGAATGGCATTTGTGGCTATGCATATATATAATTTTTTAAAAATAATAAATAAAGTATATTTTTGAAACAAAGAAAAAGAAATTATACCAGATAGTCTACCTCACATCAACCAAGGCACCCTGCAAAGTCCTCCTTGCTAATATCTGAGGACTAGTGCCAAAATTTAGAGTGCTGTCTCACAGATTAGTCAAGCAACAGTCTGACATAGCCGTATTCAAGGAATCATACCTTACAGACAATTTCCCAAACACTACAATCACTATCCCTGTCCTATCCAACCAACAGAGATATACAGCATTGAGAGCAAGTTGTCCTGGATGTCTTCAACATTGGCTCTGGGCATTATGAAATCTCATGGCATCAGGTCAAACATGGGAAACAAAAGGTTCTGTTGATTACTACATACCAACCTCTCCTCCATGCTGAACAGCACTTGGAGGAAGCATTAAGGATGGTAAAGATGCAGAACGTATTCTGGATAGGGAATTTCAATGTGCACCATGAAAAAAATATATTGGCAAAACCACCATTGATTGAGCTGGTTGACTCCTAAAGGATATAACTGCATGAGGTGGTGAGTGAACCAACAGTGGGAAAATCATACTTGATCCCCTCCTTATCACTCTCCCTGCCCCAGATATATCTGTCCATAACAGTATCTGTTGGTAAGAATGACCAATGCACACTGGTTGTGGAGATGAAGTCTTGCCTTCATATCGAGAGTACATCATGTTGTGAGGTACTACCATGGTAAATGGGATAAACCTCCATCTAGCAACTAGCAATCTAGCAACTCAAGACTGGGCATCCATGAGGTACCATGAGCCATCAGCAACACAATCTGCAATCTCATGGCCCTGCATATCCCCTACTCTACCATTACCGTCAAGTCAGGAGATGCTAAAAATCAAGTAGCAACCTGGTGAAGCTACAAAACAGGACTTCTTGCATGTCAAACAACACAGCAGCTATTTCATCCTTCAAGCTTGTTCTGCTGTTCAATGAGGTCAATGATTTTTGGCCAAACTCCATATACCTGCCTTTGGCCCATATCCCTTGGTATCTTTGCTCAACAAAAATACATTTACCTCAAATTTAAAATTAATAACTGATCCTGCATCTGCTTTCATCTGTAGAAGTGAGTTCCAAATCTCTATCACCCTTTGTGTATGGAAGAGCTTCCTAATATCTCTCCTGAATGGTCTGGTCCTAATTTTTAGACTATGCCTCTTTGTTCTAGAATCTCCAACCAGTGGAAATAGTTTATCCTTATCTACCCGGTACTTTCTTGTTAATAGCCTGAAGATATATGGTACAAAGTTAAATACAGTGAAGTCCAAAGAGTCTTTCAGGTTCAGTTGCTAAGATCTTTAAAATGCCATAATCAGGTGCAGAAAATAATCTTTCTTGTTAATAGCCTGAAGATAACAAGCAGAAAATTCTAGACAAAACAGTCCTAATTTGTAGAATCACTCCTCATAAGTTAACCCTTGAAACCCACGAATCATTCTTGCACTTCTATATTGTACTCCCTCCAAGGCCAATATATCTTCCTACGGTGCAGTGGCCGGATCTGCTCACAGTACTCCATGTGGGGTCTAATCATGGTTTTGTGTAGCTAAAGCATAACGTTCGTATCTTTATACTCCAGTCCTCTAGATACAAACATTAGCGTTCCATTAGACTTCTTGATTATTTTCTGCACCTGATTATGGCATTTTAAAGATCTTAGCAACTGAACTTGAAAGACTCTTTGGACTTCACTGTATTTAACTTTGTACCATGTAGAAAGTATCCTGATCTATCCTTTTTAGACACTTACTCTCATTGAACTACATCTGCCACAATTTTGTCCATTGACTATGTATTCATCTAGTTTATCAATATGCCTTTATAATTTTATCATTTATACTGTCTACAAAACTGCTACAATTTGTGTAATTAGCAAATTTGGATCTATGACCTATGCCCTTATCCAAGTTGTTTATAAATGATGTGAATAACTGAGGCCCTAACACATCCTTGTGGGATACCACCGGTCACTGGCTGGCAATTGGAGTGCTTAGCCATTGTCTTTACTTTCCGTCACCTGCCAATCAATTAATTTCCCAACCATGTCAGTAGTTTGCCTTCAGTACCTTGGTATTCCACATTAGTTAGCAGTCACTTTATCAGATGTCTTCTGGATGTTCATATATGTACAAAAAATAGTTAGAGCTAAGTAATTCCACAATCAACAAATCGGATCTAAGCTATTTAGCACTGCTCCATCCAGGTGTGAATGGTGGTGGACAACTAAACAACTCACTGAAGGAAGACACTCTATAAATATCTCCATCGACAATGAAGGGGGACCCCAGAACACCAGTGCAACAAACATCAGCCGGAAGTGCCGAGTAGATGATCCATCTCAGCCTCTTCCAGAGATTTTCAGTATCACATGTGCCAGTCTTCAGTCAGTTCAGTTCAGTCCACGTAATATCAATAAATGGCTGCAGGCACTGAATGCTGCAAAGGTTATGGGCCCTGACAACTTGGGGCCCTGAGGACTTGTATTCTAGAACTTGCTGCATCCCCAGCCAACCTGTTCCAGTCCAGCAACAACACTTTCTATCTAACAATATGGAAAATTGCTCAGGTATGTCCTGTACATAAAAAGCACAACAAATCCAATGCTGCCAATTACCGTCCCATCTGACTACTTTCGATTATGAGTAAAGATCATGAAAGATGTCATCAACAGTGTTATCAAGCAGCACATGCTCAGCAGTAACCTACACATTGATAGGAACAAATTACTGCAGATGCAGGAATCTGAACTGGAAAGAAAAATATCCTGGAGATCAGATTAGGCCAGGCAGCATCAATAGAGAGAAAGCAAGCTAATGTTTCGAGGCTAGATTAAGTGTGAAGAAGACAGCATTTATACAATAGTTGGGGAGGGAGTGGGTTGGAGTGCTGGGAGAGAAAGAATTGTTGATAGTTCAGATTAAGTGATTAGAATATGGGAATGGCAGAACAATGATGTATCTAACTGCCAGACTGGGAAGAACAGACAGTCCCACTGGGATGGGGGAAAGAAGAGACGGTGACAGAGAATGTAACAAGCAAAGGTAAAAGAAGGGGAAGGAATGGATTCACAGTTTGAAGGTGTTGAACTCAATATTGAGCCCAGAAGGTTGTAAACTATCCAGTTGGAAGTTGACGTGTTGCTCCTCTAGTTTGCGCTGTGATTCATTGGAGCATTGCAGCATGCTGAGGACAGCCAAGTGGGCATGTGAGCAGGACATTGAGTTAAAATGAATGGCTATGAGAAGGTTGTGGGGTTATGCTTGCGCATGGACCGGAAGTGTTCTGCAAAGTGGTCACCCAGTCTGCATTTGGTTTCTCCTATGTGGAGTGGGTGCAATGAATATAACATATAAGACTGGATGAGGTACAGGTGAAATGCCGATTCACCTGGAAAGACTGTTGAGGCACTTGGATGATGAGCAGCGAGGAGGTGAAGAGGCAGGTGTTGCACCTTCTGCAGTTACATGGGAAGGTGCGGGAATTGAGGTGTTGTTGGTGGTCGAGGAATAGACTATGATATCCCACAAGGAATGATCCCTGTGACATGCAGATTAGGGAATGAGGGAAGATGTGTTTGGTAATGGAATTCTGCTGAAGTTGTCTGACAAGGTGGAGAATAATCCTTTCAGTGTGAAGTCTGGTGGGATGAAAAGTGAGGACAAGGGGGAGCCGATCACACTGTTGTGAGTGATGGGAAGGGGCAAGGATGGAAGCACTGGTGATAGGTCAGATGCGATTGAGGGCCCTGTCAACTGTAGTGGGCATGAAACCATGATTATGGAAGAAGAAAGCTGCGCCAGCAGTGCTGTTTTGGAAAGTGGCATCATCTGAACAGATATGACGTAGGCGAAGGAACTGGGAGAATGGGATTGAATCATTGCAGGATGTTGGGTGAGAAGAGTTGTAGTGAAGGTAGCAATGGGAGTCAGTGGGCATTGTAGTGGATGCCAGCAGACAGTTTATTCCTTGAAATGGAGATGGAGAGGTGAAGGAAAGAAAGGGAAGTTTTGGAAATGGACAATGTGAAAGTTGTAGAGGGGTGGAAATTGGAAGCAAAATGAATAAAGTTTTCAAGGTCCAGGTGGGAGCATGAAGTGGTACCGAAACAGTCCTCAATGTGCCAACAAAGGAGTTGTGGGAGGGGGACAGTGTAGGACTGGAACAAGGATTGTTGTCCATACCCCATAAAGAGGCAGACATAACTGTGACCATGTGGGTGCCCATATCCACTCCTTTGACTTGGCAAAAGTGAGATGGTTTAAAGGACAAATTGTTCAGCGAGAGAACAAGTTCAGCCAAGTGGAGTAGCATGGTGGTGGATGGGGACTGTTCAGGCCTTTGGTTGAGGAAGAAGCTGAGAGCTCTCAGACCATCCTAGTGGGGAATGGAGGCATAGAGGGATTGGATATCCATGGTGAACAGGAGGTAGTTAGGGCCAGGGAGATGGAAACTGTCAATAAGGCAGAGGGCATTAGGGGATTTGTGGATGTAGGTGGGCAAGATCTGGATTAATAGAGAGAGAATGGAGTCAAAGTGGAAGGAAATAAGTCAGTAGGGCAAGAACATGCTGATACAATGAGCCTACCAGGCAATGGATTTGTAGATTTTGGGAAGGAGGTAGAAGCAGGCTCTCTGAGGTTCAGAGACTATAAGGTTGGAGATAGAGAGTGGGGGAAGATCCCCAGAGGTAATGAGGTCGATGACAGTTCTGGCTACAATGGCTTGATGTTTGGATGTGGGGTCATGGTCCGGGGGAAGAAGTGTCTGAAAGTTAGTATTAAGCCTCGGCAAGGTAAAGATCGGTGATCTTTACACTGATGCCCAGTCTGCATTCCACCAGGGCCACTGAGCTCATGACTTCATTACAACTTAGTTCAAACATTGAAAAAAAGAGTTGAACTCCAAAGGTGAAGTGATAGTAATTGTTCTTGACGTTAGGGCTGCATTTGACCAGGGTAGCATCAAGGACCCCTTGCAAAACATGAGTCCATGGGAATTAGGAGGCAAACTCTCACTGGTCTGAGTCAAACTTGCCACAACAGAGGATGGTTGTAGTTGTTGCAAGTCAGTAATCTCAGTTTTGGGAGATATTGGCAGAAGTCCCTCAGGGTAGTGTCCTTAGCCCTACCATCTACAGCTGCTTCATCAACGACTTTCCCTCCATCATAAGGTCAGAAATGTGGATGTTCACCAATGACTGCGGAATATTCAGCACCATACCTGCCTTCTTAAATACTGGCACAGTCCATGACAAATGCAGCAATACACAGACAATATCTAGACCTGGGCTTCAAAGTCACAAGTAACATTTGAGCCACAAAAATGCCAGCCAATGACCATCTTCAATAAGACAGAATCTAACCACCTTCCCCTAACATTCAACGGTGTTACCATCACCGAATCACTATCAACATCCTACCATTAACTGAAAACTGAACTGGAGTAGTAATATAAATACATTGTCTAGATGAATTGGTCGGAGACTAGGAAAACTGCAGCAAGTACATTGATGCCTGACCACTGCCATCCCCCCCTTCTCCCCCTCCTCCCCCCACCCCCCCCACCCAAATGTATCCTCAATCTACAAAGCATAAGTCAGGAGAGTGATGGAATAGCCCCACTTGCCTGGATGAGAGGAGTTCCAAAAACACTCAAGAATCTTAAACACCATCCAGGACAAGGCAATCTACATGACTGACATCACATTCTAAACAAATATTTACTCCTTCCCCACTGATACTCAGTAGCAGAAGAGTGCAGCAGATCCACTGCAGAAATTCAACAAGGCTCCTAAGCAGCACATTCCAGACCCAGGCCACTTCATACAGAAGAAAAAGGACAGCCATTCTGACTTGAAAACATATTGGTTTCTTCAGTGTCACTGGCCAAAATCCTAGTGTTCCCTCCCCAAGGTATTGTGGGTCTGTACACAGCACACAGACTGCAGAGATTTAAGAAAGCAGCTCACCACCACTTTCTCAAGGACAACTAAAGATGGACAATAAATAGTGGCCCAGTTAATAATGCCCACATCCCATGAATTTATATTAAAAAAAACTACAGAATCTGCAACAGATGTATTTCACTAAGGCACAATCACCCAAAAGAACGGTAAAGATTGAATTATTTAAAGGAACCTAACGGTAAGGATGACAGAAAAACTTGTAAACTCAAGGATTGGGAAAGGAGGACCTAAAAATTAACTAAGAATTGGGAAAAATAATATAAATGTAAACTGGCAAGAATATAAAAATGGTCTGTAAAAGTTTTTCAGCTATGTTAAAATGAAATGATTAGCTAGGACAAAAACAAGCCCATAACAACTGGGGGCAGGAGATTTATAGTGGAGAACAGAGAAATGGCAGAGAAACTGAGCCAGCAATTTGCATTTGTCTTCACAGAATAGGATATAGAAAATATCCCAGAAATTCTAAGCAACCCAGAAACTTGTGAAATTGAGGAACTAAAAGAAATTAGTACCAGCAGAGGTACTACTTGAGAAGTTAATGGGATTGAAAACTACTAAATCCTCTGGACCAGATGAGTTTCATCCAAGTGTATTATAGGATGTTGCTAGAGAGATGCAGAATGCATTAATTCTTATTGTTCAAATTTTTATACATTCTGGAGAATAGAAGGTAACAAATTTTTAAGGGGGTGGAAGAAGGCGAATGGAGAACTACAAACCTGCTAGCTTGATGTCAGAAAGGCGGAAAAATATTTGAAATTATTATAAAGGCATTTATGTCTGCAAAAACTGGTAACAAAATGGACAAGGGACTTAATTAGATAGGAGTAAAAATCCAATTTTCCAATGACATATCAAGTGTAAGAAATTCAATTGGTTGTGCGTGTGGCAGAGCAGCTGTCACAATGCATGGAGGTGGGGAAATATTTTACTTGTATTTGTATACCATGAATACTAATTTATTAAGAATGTGACCAGATTATGTCCTTCCTTCAGGATTAAGTCAGCACTGCACAGTAAATCTCATACATCCCATTTCCCAACAGATTAAAAATGCTATACATTGCATGGTTGCTCAATCATTGGATCTAAAGTGAAGTTCTGTCTTGATCCAACTCCGCAGCTCGACTCAACAAGGGAGGGGGTCAGTTGAAGCTGGACAGACCAGCAAAGAACACAATTCTTCATATTAATATATGGAATTGCTACTATACAAAAGTGCCACATGGTGATACTGACTGACAACCGTACATTAATTGTCAGGCAATTGTTCTTAATACACTCAGAATTACTTGTCAGACAGAAGAAATGTGGCTGTTTCAACTTAACAAAATAGGCAATAGTCATTTTCTGTCGATAGAATGTGGTGTTGGAGGAGCACAGCAGGTCAGACAGCATCAGAGGAGCAGGAAAGTCGATGTTTCAGGTAGGGACACTTCATCAGGACTGGGGAGGGGGAAGTGAGCTCAGAAATAAATAGAGGGAAGGGGACAGGCTAGGGGAAGGTAGGTGTGAAGGTGATAGGTGGATGCAGGTAGGGGTTGTAAAGATTGGTCAATGGGAGGGGTGGGGCGGATAAGTGAGAAGGAAGATTGACATGTTGTGTCAGGTCAAGGAGACAGGATGAGAGGGTGGGCTGGACATAGGGTGAGGCCGGGTTTGGGGGTATTATGAAGCTAGTGAGTTCTATGTTGAGGCTATTGGGCAGTAAACTTCCGAGATGGATTATAAGGTGTTGTTCCTCCAGTTTACATGTGGCCTCATTGTGATAGTGGAGGAGGCCCAGGATGGACATGTCACCAAGGGAGTGCGAGGGGGAGTTGAAATACCTGGCAATCGGAAAGTGATGTTGATTGGAGCATACAGAGCTCAGATGCTCCACAAATTGGCACCGGGTCTGCGCTTGGTCTCACTGACACAGGGGAGGCCACATTGGGAACAATGGATCCAATAGACCAGGTTAGAAGACATACAGGTGAATCTCTGTCGGATTTGGAATGGTTGTTTGGGGTCTTGGTTCGAGGTGAGATGTAGGGGCAGGTGTAGCACTTCTGGCAGTTGCAGGGAAGGTGCCAGGTGTGGTGGGGAGTGTGGAGCAGATGGACTCACGGAGTGAGTGGACCCTATGGAATGCAGATAGGGGAAGGAAGGGAAATATCTCTTTGGTGGTGGGGTCTGATTGCAGACGGTAAAAATGGCAGAGGATGATATGTTGGATTTGGAGATTGTTGGGGTGGTATGTGAGGACTAGGGGACTATATCCTTATTGTTGTTTGGTGGAGGGGATTTGAGGACAGAAGTGCAGGAAATGCAGGAGATGCGGTTGAGGGCATTATGAATCATTGGAGAGGAAAAGTTACGGTCCTTGAAGTAGGAGGACATCTGGGATGTCCAGGAGTGGAACGCTTCATCCTGGGAGCAGATGAGGCAGAGGTGGAGAAATTGGGAATATGGGATCACATTTTTGCAAGAGGATGGGTGAGAAGAGGTATAGTCAAGGTAGCTATGGGAGTCGGTGGGTTTGAAATAGATGTCAATGCTGTATCGGTTGCCGGAGATGGAGATGGAGAGGACCAGGAAGGGGAAGAAGGTGTCAGTGATGGTCCAGGTGAATTTGAGGTCAGGATGAAAGATGTTGCTGAGGTGGATGAACTGTTAAGCTCCTCATGGGAGAATGAGTCAGCACCAATAGTCATCAATGTAGCGGAGGAAGAGGTGAGAGATAATGCCAGTATAACTGTAGAAGAGGGACTGTTCCATATATCCAACAAAGAGGCAGGCACATCTTGGACCCATGCGGGTGCCCACAGCCATCCCTTTAATTTGTAGGAAATGGGAGGAAGGAAGTTGAAGGAAAGGTTGTGGAGGGTGAAGACAAGTTCCATCAAGCCTAACTCTTAGAGAGTGACAGTGGAGGGGGACTGGTTGAGCCTATGGGAAAGGAAGAAATGGAGGGTTTTTGGGCTCTTACATGGGGAATACAGGTGTAGAGAGACTGAATGTCCATTGTGAAGATGTTGCTGCATTCTCCTGATGCATCCTCCTCTAATGTTGTCTGACCTGCTGTGCTCCTCCTGCTCCACATTTTATCAACTTTGAATTCTATCATTGGCAGTCCTGCTGTCTCCTTGCATTCATTCTCTAGTTCACTCCTCAGGCCATTGCCCTGACCAGAGTCGATCTGCCTGGTTTAAATGTAAACAGAGCTAGGCAACTAACTATCAGTCATCATCTAACTGATGCATTCTCCATGGCAATGCCTCTATCACTTGCCAACTCTTGTACATCTACTCATACACTATAAAATGCTGTTCACCCTTGTATATTTGGTATCCTTGTGAATGCCATAATAAGTGCAAGAGAAAAAGTTTCAATAAAATGCATCATTTTTCAGGAACACACAAGATTTGTACTCAATTAATAGAAAAGAAAGTTTTCTCATCTGGGACATGTTCCGAATAAACTTTGTCAGTGATATTGTGGCTGAAGATAGATCTCAAAATATTGCAGTGATATTGCAGTGATTTCCAGTGATCTAAGCAGCCTTGTTCAATCTTTGTCTTACTTCAGTCTCACTAAACAAGGAGTGTATGACAAATAATAGAATGATTTGATGATGGGAGGAGAGAAGACATTCTCCAAGAGCAGCAGTTTTATATTGGCAATCTTGTGTGAATGGATTGTCGAGGTCTGATATGAAATCAGAATGAAAGTTGTCATCAAATCATTCAAGAAAATCGACATACCAAATGCCCTTGATAGTGCTGAAGATAATTATTAACATAACAATACGCAAGTAATGACATGAATGCTGATGAAATAATGGCAACCCATGATGCAATTCAAGGAGCAGTTTGTAATGAGTTACTTGGTTCTGAAGACAAGGATTGTTATGGATTTAAATACATTGTATGTTCTGCTGCCAAGTGCTTTTAGGGACAGGATTGGTGGGAACTATCTCCATCCTGGCAACTCTGCAATCAGCTGATGTATGACTATGAACATTTAGGCAGTTAGGAGTGGATTTTAAACCCATGAAAGAATCACTTGTGAACAAATCAACTCTACTTTTTTAGGTCGATGCTAAAACAACACTTCCCGATATGATGGAGACCAGAATTAGGGGATATAGTTGTCTTCCATTTAAGGTGGAAATGAAGAGCAATTTTTTGCTTTCAGAAGGCTATGTGGCACTGTCTTTCTCTGACAGCATTAGTGATAAGGTCATTGGATACTTTTAATGCAGAAGTAGGTAGATTCCTGACAAACATAGGAGTCTAAGTTTGCTGGGAATAGGCATGAATGTGGTGTTGAAGAAACAAATACGATTGATTGTGACCTTTTTGAATAATGGAGGATTCAAGGTGTAAATTGACCACTCTGCTCCTAATTGGCGAGTTTGTATGTTTTTAAAAAAGTTTTGGCTTGGTTAGCATTTTATGTCTTTAATCTCCCAAAGGCAATTAAGAGCCAACCACACTGCTGTGGGTCTGGAGTCACATGTCAGCTGGACCAGGTAAAGACAGCAAATTTGCTTCCCTAAAGGACATTAGTGAACGAGATTACTCTCAGCAACATGAATTTTACACAGGTTCACATGTTATATGAATTTTATACACAAAACTTTAAAGTGTATCAATACATATGACATGACTGAAACCTTAAAATGATTTTTCATTCATGCCCACAATGTGTTTTGACTCCAGCTCAGCAGCTGATGAGCAGGTAGGCTGCTGAAAGTATTGGCCTGTTGTGTGCAATAACATTGGTGGATGTCTTCTGGCGGCCTGAAGGTTTGAGGGCCTTGGGCAATTTGCGTGCAGGCGCACCCTCCTCAATCTAAAGGTTTTGGGATCATTATTAAAGAGTGAGCTGTGAGAAGAATGCAGACATATTGCAGTGTGATTTGGACAGGCTGATTGAGTGAACAAATGCATTGTAGATGCAGTATAATGTGGATAAATGTAAGGGTATCCACTTTAGTAGCACAAATAGGAAGACAGATTGTTATTTAAGTGGCTGTAAATTGAAAGAGGGAATTTGCAATAAGACCTAGGATTCCTCATGCACAAGTCACTGAAAGTAAGGACACAGGTGCACAGGCATTAAAGAAGGCAAACTGTATGTGGGCCCTCATAGCGAGAAGATTCATATACAGGAACCACAATGATTTGCTGCATTCATACAGGGCATTGGTGGGGCCACACCTGCAATATTGTGTGTAGTTTTGATTTCATCATCTGAGGAACATTGGTATTCTTATAGAGGTAGTGCAGTGAAGGTCTACCAAATTGATTCCTGGAATGTCAGTACTGATGAGGAGAGATTGAATTGGTTAGGATTGAAACCACTGGAGTTTAGAAGAATGAGCAGGGTGGGGGGGGGGGGGCGCGGGGGGGGAGTCTCATAGAAACATTTAAAATTCTAACAGGACTAGACAGTTAGATGCAGGAAGAATAATCCTGAACCAGGGGTCATTGTTTCAGGATAAGGGTAAACCTTTTAGGACTGAGATGAAGAGAAATTCTTCACCCAGAGAGTGGTGAGCCTATGGAATTCACTATCACAGAAAGTGGTTGAGGCCAAAACATTGCATTTTCAAGAAGGAGGTAGATATAGTTCTTGTGGCTAAAGGGATCAAGGAATATGGGGGAAGGCAGGAATAGAATATTGAGCTCGATGATCAGCCATGAGGATAATGAATGGCAGTGCTGGCACAAGAGGTTTCTATGCTGGAACTATATAAAGCATTGGTTAGGCCATAGCTAGAGTATTGTGTGGAGTTCTGAAATCCACATTATAGGTGGGATGTGATTGCACTGAAGACAGCGCAGACCAGATTTACCTAGATGTTGTCTGGGCTGGAGAGTTTTAGTTATGAAGGTAGATTGGACAGCCTTGCTTGTTTTCCATCAAGCATAGGAGACAGGGGTTGGGGTGTGCGTAATTGAAATTTATACAGTTATGAGGGGCAAAGAACAAGAAAGAGAGTAGACAGGAGGAAACCTTTCCCCTTGGAGGAATGACCAATGACCGGGGGCATAGATTTAAGAAAGGGGCAGGCAGTTTAGAGGGGATTTGTGGAAAATTTTTCTTACATAGAGGGCGGTGAGAATTTGGAACTCACTGTCTATAAGAGTGGTAGAGGCAGGAAACCTCATATCATTTAAGAAATATTTATATGTGCACTTGCAATATCAAGGCATACAAAGCAATGGACCAAATACTGGAAAATGTTAGAGTTAGGTTGTATTTGACTGCTGCAGACATGAGGGCCAAAGGGCGTTTTTCTGGGGTGTAAACCTCTATGACTCTAATTACGGCACAAGGCTGGACTCAAATAAAGGTATAATAAGAAGAATATTGTAACCTGCAGCACACAATTAAAAAAAGGGGAGCTAGACCATAGTCAAAAAGAATAAACAGCAACAGTGACAGAGCAGGAGACAGCACCCCGTTCAAGCAGTGAGTCTGGGGTAGATTTTCATGAGGACAATTTGTGACAAATACTTTACGAAGTATCATCTTGTTATGCTATTCATGTTTTTACTTAATAAATGCACTCCATCTTATACCAAATACCTCAAAAGAGAATGTCAATAACTATAGAACCATAGAAATAATACAGCACATACAGCACGGAAGGGGAATATTTGGTCCATCTTGTTCACGCTAACTCAAAGACAAACTGGATGGGTTTTCTAATCCCATCTTCCTACACAGACCCCATTGCCCTGAAGCTTACAGCACTCAGGTTGCAGATCCAAGCACTTTTTGAAAGAGTTTAGGGTCCCTGCCTTCATCACCGACTCAGGGAGCAAATTCCAGACATTCATCACCATTTGCATAAAAATGTTTTTCTTCGTGTCTCCTCTAATCCTTCTGCCACTTAGCTTGAATCTGTGAGCCTGGGTTTTTGAAGTCTCTATCAAGGGAAACAGGTTCCTCCTGTCTACTCTATCTCTACCCCTCACAATTTTGTACACCTCAATCATGTCGTCCCTCAGCCTTCTCTGCTCCAAGGAAAACAACCCCAAACTCTCCAATCTCTCCTTTAGCTATAATTCTCTAGCCCTGCCAACATTCTACTAAATCTTCTCTAGCACTCTCTCTAGCAATTATGACCTTCCTGTAATGTGGTGACCGGAACTGCATACAATATTTCAGTTATGACCTCACCAGTGTCTTCTACAGTTTCATCATTATATCTGAACTGTTGTGCTCTATACCTCTGCCAATGAAGAACAGCATTCCATATGCTTTGTTTACATTCTTAACTACCTATAGACATCTGTGAACTTGCACGCCAAGATCTCTCACCTCAAAGAATCATAGAATCCCTACAATGCAGAACGAGGGCATTTGGCTCATTAAGTCTGCAATGACCCTCTGAAAAGCTTCCCATCCAGACCCACCCCCTCCCAAATCTATTCCTGTAACCCCACATTTACCATGACTAATCCACCTCACGTGCACATCCCTGAACACTACCAGGCAATTTACCATAGCTAATCCATCCAATCCAATTCATCTAACTGTCTCAGTATATTTCTGTTTGTTGTGTATTCCCTTTTACTATTTGACCTTCCTGAATGTGTTTCCTCACACTTAAAAGAGTTAAACTCTACCTGCCACTTTCATGCCCACTCCACCAACCTATCTATATCACTTTGGAGCGTACAGCTATCCTCCACACTATCCACTACATGGCTAATTTTTGTGTCATCTGCAAATTTCCCAAATGTACCCCCAACATTTAAGTCCAAATTGTTAATGTACAAAACAAACAGCAGGGGTCCCAACATCGAGCCCTGCGGAACACCACTTGAAACGACTTTCTATTCGCAAGGACAGCCATGGGTCTTTTCCCTTTGTTTCATGCTGCAAAGCCAACTTCAATTTAATTTGACGTATTACCCTGTATCCTATGTGCTTTAACATTTTTTGACCAGACTGCCATGTGGGACCTTGTCAAATGCCTTACTACAATCATCCACAACACTATCCTGACTAGTCTATGCCTTTCTAACTGACTGTTTATCTAATTTCTCAGGATTGATTCTAATAATTTGCCCACTGCTGAAGTAAGACTAACTGACCTATAACTATTTGGCATTTCATTTATTACCTTTTAAGACAACGGAACCACATTTGTATTCTACCAGTGCCTGGCAACATATTTTCAATGATCAGAACTCCTTTAACACTTCCTCTTTCATTATGATTATTTTGTCCAATGCTTCACACTGCTCGTCTTGGATTACTATATTCATATCATCCCGTTCTTTTTTGAATACGGAGTCAAACATTCATTTAAAATTATTCCCATATCCTCTGCATCTTTGCACAAGTTCCCTTCTTCATCGCTGATGGATCCCACTTTTTTCCTTAACTATTATTTCACTCTTTATATACTGGTAAAACATCTTTGAGTTTCCTTTCTCTTGCTTGCTAATATTTTTTCACGTCCTCTTTTTGATTTCCTTATTCCTTTTTACTTGATCCCTGTACTTTCTATGCTTTCTCCTCTCGGCTATCTGCAGTGTTGAGTTTATTTATGACTATTATAGGCTTTCTTTTTCTGTTTAATCTTCCCCTGTATTTTTCTAGAAAACCATGATTTTACAGAACCATTCTTAGTTTTGGAGGGAACGTGTCTGATCTGTACCCTAAGGATCTCACTTTTTATTGCCTCCAACTGGTTTACCACTGATTTATCCTTTAGCAGCCCTGTCCAGTCCACCTCAGCCAAATCACTTCTCAGTTTTGTAAAGTTTGACTATCCCAGTTTAAAACTTTTATTCCTCATTTACCTCTTCCCATTTCCATAATAATACTAAATCTAACCATATTGTGGTCTCTATCCCCAGTACGGTTGCCCACTTTTACTTCACTCACTTGCCCATCTTCATTTCCCAAAACTAAATCCAGAGATGCATCTCTGACTTGACTTGTCATGTAGCGTTTAAAAGAAAAAGATGCTGGACACAGTACATCATGAATTTTCCACCCTCAATGGCCCTCACATTGTTTGAAACCCAGTTGATTTTGGGATAGTTAGTCTCCAACTATTATTGTCCTCTTATTCCTACAGGTAGAAATTTGTCTACACATGAGTTCTTTTATCTCCAGCTCACTATTTGGGGGTCTGTAGTATACTCCCAGTAGTGTGACTTCCCATTTTTTTATATCTAAACTCAACCCATAAAGCCTCATTTATTAACCCCTTCAGTATATCATCCCTTCTCACAACTGTAATTGATTTTTTAACCCCCCACTGCCAACGCCGACAACGCTCCGCCCACTGCCTCCACAGCCAGCAGCTCCAGAGGAGACAGCAACACTGAGCCCTGCCGAGTCTTCACCATCCCCCCAGACCTCCCCCTTACTGAGGACAAACGGTCAGTCCTCAGTAAAGGGCTCATCTTTGTCGCCCTCCACCCACATATCAACGAATACCGCTCACGCTTGGATATTGAGCAGTTTTTCCGCCACCTCTGCCTCCACGCTTACTTCTCCAACTGCGAATCTAACCCTCCCTCTACTGACCCCTTCTCCCGCCTCCAACACAAGCCCTCCTCCTGGACACCACCCCAAGGCCTCCTACCCTCCCTCGGCCTCTTCATTTCCAACTGCCGTCGAGACATCAATCGCCTCAACCTCTCTACCCCTCTCAAACACTCCAACCTCTCCCCCGCAGAACGTGCAGCCCTCTGCTCCCTCCGCTCCAATCCCAACCTCACCATAAAACCCGCGGACAAGGGAGGGGCAGTTGTAGTATGGCGGACTGACCTCTACATTGCTGAGGCCAGGCGCCAACTCTCCGACACCTCCTACCGCCCCCTGGATCATGACCCCACCCCTGAGCACCAAACCATCATCTCCCAAACCATCCACAACCTCATCACCTCAGGTGACCTCCCATCCACCGCCTCCAACCTCATCGTTCCCCAACTCCGCACCGCGCGCTTCTATCTCCTTCCCAAAATCCACAAACCTGAAAGCCCTGGTCTACCCATTGTCTCCGCCTGCTCCTGCCCCACCGAACTCATCTCCACCTACCTAGACTCCATTTTCACCCCCTTGGTCTAGGAACTCCCTACCTACGTCCGTGACACCACCCACGCTCTCCACCTCCTCCAGAACTTCCAATTGCCCGGTCCCCAACACCTCATTTTTACTATGGACGTCCAGTCCCTATACACCTGCATTCCCCATGCTGATGGCCTAAAGGCCCTCCGCTTCTTCCTGTCCCGCAGAACTGACCAATCCCCTTCCACCAACACCCTCATCCGCTTAGCCGAACTCGTCCTCACCCTCAACAACTTCTCTTTCAATTCCTCCCACTACCTACAGACAAAGGGGGTGGCCATGGGTACCCGCATGGGCCCAAGCTATGCCTGCCTCTTTGTAGGTTACGTGGAACAATCCCTCTTCCGTACCTACACTGGCCCTAAACCCCACCTCTTCCTCCGTTACATTGATGACTGCATCGGCGCCGCCTCGTGCTCCCACGAGGAGCTCGAACAGTTCATCCACTTCACCAACACCTTCCACCCCAACCTGAAGTTCACCTGGACCATCTCCAACACTTCTCTCTCCTTCCTGGACCTCTCTGTCTCCATCTCGGGTAACCACCGAGAAACCGATGTCCATTTCAAGCCCACTGACTCCCACAGCTACCTGGAATACACCTCCTCTCACCCACCTTCCTGCAAAAATGCCATCCCCTATTCCCAATTCCTTTGCCTCCGCCGCATCTGCTCCCAGGATGAGATATTCCACTCCCGTACATCTCAGATGTCCTCATTCTTCAAGGACCGCAACTTCCCCCCTGCAGTGGTCGAGAACGCCCTCGACCGTGTCTCCCGCATTTCCCGTAACTCATCCCTCATGCCCCGTCCCCGCAATAATAACCAAAAAAGAATCCCCCTCGTCCTCACGTACCACCCCACCAACCTCCGGATCCAACGCATAATCCTCCGACACTTCTGCCATCTGCAATCAGACCCCACCACCAAAGACATTTTTCCCTCCCCACCCTTATCTGCTTTCCGGAGGGACCACTCCCTCCGCAACTCCCTTGTCCGCTCCACACTCCCCTCCAGCCCCACCACACCCGGCACTTTTCCCTGCAACCGCAGGAAGTGCTACACCTGCCCCCACACCTCCTCCCTCACCCCAATCCCAGGCCCCAAGAAGACTTTCCACATCAGGCAGATGTTCACCTGCACATCTGCCAATGTGGTATACTGCATCCGCTGTACCCGTTGTGGCTTCCTCTACATCGGGGAAACCAAGCGGAGGCTTGGGGACCGCTTTGCAGAACACCTGCGCTCAGTTCGCAACAAACAACTGCACCTCCCAGTCGCGAAACATTTCAACTCCCCCTCCCATTCCTCAGACGACATGTCCATCCTGGGCCTCCTGCAATGCTACAGTGATGCCACCCGAAGGCTGCAGGAACAGCAAATCATATTCAGCCTGGGAACCCTGCAGCCCAATGGTATCAATGTGGATTTCACAAGCTTCAAAATAAAAAAAAAAAAAAAAAAAAAAAAAAAAAAAAAAAGCTCATCTCCACCTCCCGAACCTGTTTTTCCTTTCACCTATCCCCTCCTCCCACCTCAAGCCCCACCCCCATCTCCTATCTACTAACATCATCCCGCCCCCTTGACCTGTCCGTCCTCCCTGGACTGACCTATCTCCTCCCTACCCCCCTACCTACACTCACCTTCACTGGCTCCATCCTCGCCTCTTCAACTTGTCTGCCTCCTCTCCACCTATCCTCTCCTCTATCCATCCTCTATCCGCCTCCCCCTCCCTCCCTATTTATTTCAGAACCCTCTTCCCGTCCCCCATTTCTGATGAAGGGTCTAGGCCCGAAACGTCAAGCTTTCCTGCTCCTGTGATGCTGCTTGACCTGCTGTGTTCATCCAGCCCCACACCTTGTTATCTCGGATTCTCCAGCATCTGCAGTACCTTTTATCTCGACTATTACCTCCTCCTTTTTTGTCACCTGCGTTATCCATACTGAAAACTCTGCATCTACGGATATTGAGCTTCCACTTTTGCCTTGCCTTTAAACATGTTTCTCTTATATTTTATTATTCCATTGTGTCTATCTGTACCTTTAGTTCATCTGCCTTGTTTGTAATATTTGTTGCACTGAAGCATAAATAGCTCAATCCTGTCAATTTCAAAGAACAAAGTACAAAGAACAATACAGCACAGGTATAGGCCATTTGGCCCTCTGAACCTGCACTGACACATTTTGCCCTTCCATACTAGAACTGTCTTGACTTACAGGATCCATATCCCTTTATTCCCTTCCTATGCATGTATTCATTCAGGTGCTTCTTGAATGTGTCTGCTTCTATCACCTCCTCTAGCAGCACATTCTAGGCACCCACCACCCTTTGTGTGAAAAACGCGCCTCATACATATCTTTTAAACTCCAACCCCCCACCCGCACCTTCAATCTGTATCGCCTAGTAATTGATCCCTCCACTCTGGGAAAAAGCCTCATATCTTCCACTCTATCGATGCTATTTATAATCTTATAGATTTCTATCAAACTGCCCCTCAACCTCCTGCGTTCCAGTGAAAACAAACCCAGTCTATCCAACCTTTCTTTATTGCTAAAATCCTCCATACAAGACACATACTGGTATCCCTTTTCTGTACCCTCTCCAAAGCATCCACATTCTTCTGGTATAACAAGCATGGGGCTGGATGAACACAGCAGGTCAAGCAGCATCATAGGAGCAGGAAAACCTGACGTTTCAGGCCTAGACCCTTCATCAGAAATGGGGGAGGGGAAGAGGGTTCTGAAATAAACAGAGAGAGAAGGGGAGGCAGATAGAAGATGGATAGAGGAGAGGATAGGTGGAGAGGAGGCAGACAAGTCGAAGAGGCAGGGATGGAGCCAGTAAAGGTGAGTGTAGGTAGGGGGTTAGGGAGGAGATAGGTCAGTCCAGGGAGGACGGACAGGTCAAGGGGGCGGGATGAGGTTAGTCGGCAGGAAATGGGGGTATGGCTTGAGGTGGGAGGAGGGGATAGGTGAAAGGAAAAACAGGTTAGGGAAGTGGAGATGAGCTGGGCTGGTTTTGGGATGCGGTTGGGGGAGGGGAGATTTTGAAGCTTGTGAAATCATTCTTCTGGTAGTGTGGTGACCATAACTGCATGTAATATTCCAAGTGTGGCCTAACTACACTTCTATAAAGCTGTAGCATAACTTGCCTATCCTTATACTTAATGCCTTTCCAATGAAGGAAAGCATGCCATAAACCTTTTCTACTACCTTAACTACCACCTTCTGTGATCTGTGGACCTGCACACGCAGTTCCCTCTGCCTATCAATACTCCCAAGGGTTCCTTTGCTGAATTTTTAAAAAATTATTTCTTTATTCTTTCTGACTCACTAACTATATTACTAACTAACTACATCACTAACTAATGTTCTACCTCCCATTTCCTGATGTGAATCTGACCCATCTAAGTCTCCACTTCGTTCCCATCCCTCTGCCATACTAACTCTAATTCAATAGAACTAGCAAAAACCTTTGTGAGGATATTTTTCCCAGCTCTGCTCAAGTGCAACCTGTCAGGCTTGTACAATCTAAAACCTTCCTTGGGACACCATTTCTCCAGCCACACTTTCATCTCATGTATCCTCTTATTCTTACTCTTGCTAGCACGGGGTACTGGGAGTATTCCTAACTGAGGTCTTGCATTCTATATTATCTCCTAACTTCCTACATTCAGCTTTCAGGTCCTCATCCCTTTGTTTACCTATATCATTGGTACCTGTGTGTACCACAACTACTGATCCCGCTTCAGAATGTCCTGCAGCCACTCTGTGATATCCCTGACCCTGGCAGCAAAGAAGCAACATGCCAACCTGGATTCACATCTGTAGTCACAGAAATACCTTTCTGTACCCCTGACTATTGGATCCCCTATCACTATGGCCCTGTGCTCACTTTCTTTCCCTTTTGCAGCAAAGCCACAAGTGGTGTCATGAACTTGGCTGATGCTGCCTTCCCCTGAGAGGCCATTCTCCCCCAATTGTATCTAAAATGACATATCTGCTGACAGGGGCAGCCACAGGGGAATCCTACACTTCCTTCCTGAGCCTTTTACTTTGTCTAATGATTACTCATTCCCCTTCTGCCTATGCAATCCTCACCTGTGGTGTGACCAACTCACAAAACATGCTGTCCACAACATTTTCAGCATTGTGGATGCTCCACAGTGGGTCCACATGTAGTTCCAGCTCCAAAAAGCGGTTAGTTGGACAAATTTCTTGCACACATAGTCATCGGGGAAACTGGAAGCATCCCTTATTTCACACATTGCACAAGAGGAGCATACCACACGTGCTAGTTACTCTCTTTAAGAGAATTTAATTAAGCTAGGGACCCTCCTTCATTTTAAAAACTTCAATTATAATCAAAAGTCCCTATCTTTACTTAAGCTAAGATATTATACTTTAAAAACTGTAAGAAAATACGCTGCAGGTATCAATTACCGATTAGCTGTTTCTGTTGGGACCATGCCCGGATTAAGACTGAGCACCGCATTCAGTCTTTCAGCTTCACCCACACCATGTCTCACCTCACTACCCCCATTCTTACTCAACTCCAAAGCACTCTCGTTTAGTGAAGCAGCACCCACGGTGCAGACCAGTCAGAACTAAAGGTTCCAAACAGTGACTTGAACTTACATTGGGACCACTAAGAGTCCCATAATGAGAAGATGCTCTCCTTTTATTGAACTCACCCTGTCCAACATCTCCATCCCAGGCTTGCTGCAGTGCTCCAGTGAAGCTTAGTGCAAGCTGCAAGAACAGCACCTCATTTTCTGCTTGGGAACTCAATAGCCTTCTGGACTCAACATCGAGTTCAACAACTTTAGGGCTTGAGCTCTCTATGTCCTTACCCCAACCCCCACACACCAGGCCTTTTTATCATATATTACACACAACCTATTGTTAGCCACTACTAGTCCCAATTAATAGCTCTTCACCCTCCTAGCTGGTTTTTTATTCACTCAAAACGTTAACTCTTATTTCTCAACACAGGTGCTGCCTTACCTGCTGAGCTTTTCTGGCAATTTCTGTTTTTGTTTCTGATTTTCAGCATCCATAGCTCTTTCAGTTTTTAACAATTAAGGATGGACAATAAATTCTGGTCTAGTCAGCAAAACCCAAACCTCATGAATGAATAAAAAGAAATCAATTTGAGGGTTTTTCTACCATGCAAAACTGATAGTTGTTACTTAAACTTTTTGCATACTAATCAATTTCGACAGCACACCACATATCTGTAAAAGAGTTTAATTTTAAAATGTATTTACTAGTTTCCTTTTTGCAATAACTATTAAAAGATATATATTCTACTAAGATCAACAAACTTTACTAAAACCAAGTTAATTGCATGTTAACAACTATAGAAATTACTGTGCTCCAAACAAGTTATTAAAGAAACGAGAGATTTTCTGGGCAAGGAAACATGTTAAACATAGAGTTGAGTTTTAAGAAGCTGAAAATGCAGCCATTAAGGCATTTTTTGATAGCTGATGTGTTATATGATGATCAGTCACTCTTCCTCTGGTGCCTGTAACTACTGTCAAATCTGGGCAAAAAATACTGATACAGAAATAAAAATTGCTGGAAAATCTCAGCAGGTCTGGCAGCATCACTGGACCTGAAACATTATCTCTGTTTTCTCTCCACAGATGCTGCCAGGCCTGCTGAGATTTCCCAGCAATTTTAGTTTATGTTTCTGATTTCCAGCACCCGGAGTCCTTCCAGTTTTTTTTTTTTAATCAAGGAATACTGGTCCCTATATTTAAATAATGAAACAAGAAACACATGTTACATTCTAATAAGCTGACTTGGATTCTTTGACTTCTTGGTACCATTCATTCCAGACTGTTGTGAAGAAGCATCATTATTGGTAAAGCTCTCTTTTATATGGTAGGAGGACTATCAAGATCTGTTCCAGACTCTCAAATACTAGGTACAATGTCAAGAACAGTCATAATGGTATAACATCTACAAGTATATGTATATAAACAAAATAATCAATTATTTAAAAAAAATTAAATATTAAAATGTTTAAATAAATTTCTACTAGGAACATTAAATAGTCCAGAGCTGTAGTCATTGCCCGTATATTTAAAGTGTAAACAGACTATTAAATTTTGAACTTTGAGAAGACCCACTTGATTCCAAGCTAGAAAATAATCCTATTAACAATCAAACAGAAAAAAATGCTACCTTAAATGAAATAGTTTCATATGGGATTTGGTTTACAATCTTTCGAGTTTTCAGATAGTTTTGTTGCTGCAGTTTCATTTGGGCTAGCAGCAGTTCCTAGCTCAAAATGGTCAGTATGGGCTGATAGCACAGAATGCTGATGGTCTATCTACGGCCACCATATTTAGATATCCAATCAGTTCTTCCATGTATTGACTCAATGGTTGGTGGATGGGCTAAAACTCCTGTGGATTTTTTCGTAGCTGGATTATAGTTGCAGCCTGGGAGTTGAGACCTGGTTATTTTGGTTTTCCATGCATCGTAGTCTTGGAAAAAAAAGATTATTACAGTGAGTACATGATTTTGATTACATGAAGACAGATAATCATTATCTACTTTCACATTCATCGGGCAAATTATGGAATATAAAAACAGGAACAAGCTACAGTCCCTCAAACTGTCATTCAGTTAGATTATGGCTTATATCTTAACACGAAGTGACTGGTTTGATTCCTTGACCTGTGATTCCTTTGAAATTCACAATTAACTGAGCCTCAACAGCCTTCTGAGAGACATAATTCTATATTTTCGCTATTATTTAGACTTTGGTAAAGAAATTATCCCTATATGGTCAAGCTCTAATTTTAGAGTTATGGTCCTTTTGTTCTGGACTCTTCCCAGCAAAGGAAATAGTTGCTTTCTATCTAGAAATCGATATTGAGTCCAGAGGGCTGCAGGGTCCCAAGCGAAAAATGAGATGCTGTTATTCCTGCTTGCACTAAACTTCGTTGGAACACTGCAGCAAGCCTGAGGCAGAGATGTTGGCCAGGGAACAGGGTGTTGTGTTAAAGTGGCAGGCAACTGGAAGCTTTTCTGTGAGCAGAACGTAGATGTGAAGTGGTCACTCAGACAGCGCTTTGTTTCCCCGATGTAGAGGAGACCACATTGTGAGCAGCGGATGCAGTAGACTAGATTCTGGCAAGTGCAGGTGAAGTGTTGCTTCACCTGGAAGGTATGTTTGGGCCCTTGGAAACTGGGGAGGGAGGAGGTAAATGGGCAGGTGTTGCACCTTCGCTGGTTGTGTTTCGAGATGCCACCACCAGACATATATTTCCCTTCCTTCCCTTGTCCAGCTTCGCAGCAACCATTTCCTTCAGGACACCCTGCTCCACTCTTCCTTTACTCCCAACAGCCCCCCACAGCTGCACGGCACCTTCCCCTGCAACTGGCGAAGGTGCAACACTTGCCCACTTACCTTCTCTCTCCCCACTATCCAAGGGCCCAAACATAACCTCCAGGTGAAGCAACACTTCACCTGCACCTCCAGAATCTAGTCTACTGCATTCGCTGCTCACAATGTGGTCTCCTCTACAATGGGGAAACAAAGCAGAGACTGAATGACTGTTTCGCAAAACATGTACGTACTGCTTGCAAAAAAGACCCTGGGCTTCCAATTGCCTGCCACTTTAACATAACACCCTGTTTCCTGGCCAACATCTCTGCCTCAGGCTTGCTGCAATGTTCCAGCAAAGTTCAGCGCAAGCTGGAAGAACAGCATCTCATTTTTTGCTTGGGGACACTGCAGCTCTCTGGACTCAATATCGAGTTCAATAATTTCAGGGCCTAAACTCTCCCATGTCCTAGCCCCATACCCTACACACCAGGCCTTGTTATCACACGGCCTGCCAGTACACACTACCTACAGTTAGTCACTAACAGTCCCCATGAACAGCAATTTACCCTCCTAGCCATATCATTATCAACTCCTTTATCTATTCAACTGTTCTTCTCTCCTTTGCTCTATCCTTTATCCTACTGTTTATTCCCTACCCCATCACCCCCCACTCCCTATCTCCTGCATATAAATAAACATTTCCCTAGTTACCATCAGTTCTGAGGAAGGGTCACTGGACCCAAATGTTAAATCTGATCTTTTCTTCACAGATGCTGCCAGCTGTGCTGAGCTTTTCCAGCAAGTTCTGTTTTTGTTCCTGATTTACAGCATTTTCAGTTCTTTTGTTTTTTATAGACTTTAGAGGGATATGGGCCAAATGCTGGCAAATGGGACCAGATGAATTTAGGATATTTGATCAGCATGGACGAGTTGAACTGAAGGCTCAATTTCCATGTTATACATCTCTAGCACTCTAAATCTCCTAACTCCCCATGAAAGATTATCTTGGACTCCCACTTAGTGTGTGGCAGAAGTTGAAATTGCCAGTAGAAAAATGAAGAATGGAAAAGCCACAGGAGTGGGCGGGAACCCAGTGGAGATTTTCAAATTTGTAGGAGCAGAGCTGTCATCTCCACAAACTGTTCCTGAAAATCTGGGACGAAGAAGAAATCCCTGCTGCTTTCAGGGATGCTCCAACACCACCATCTTCAAAATAGGAAACAAAGTGGACTTTGGGAACCACTGATGAGTCTCCCTACTGTCCATTGCCTGGAAGATCATCACCCATTTCCTTGCTAGGCACCTTCTCCCAGCCATAGAATCATAGAATCTCTGCAGTGTAGATAGAAGCCATATGGTCCATCGGGTCTGCACCGAGCATCTGAAGAGCATCTCACCAGACCTCACTTACGGAACTTCAGTATGAAGATAACAACTTCATCTTCGCCCAGATAAGAATCTTCAAGCCTCACATAACACCTTTGTGGAAGCACACAGTAGAATTAGTCTCAGCTTCAAGGTCAAGAAGGCTCAAATCTTTTGCTAGCCTGTCCTGATCAAGTGTCAGTCCACCTGCCCAAATCTGCCCAAATGTGGAATATTTCCTAGCTAGGAAGCCACCTTTCATCTAAGGTTGACATCAGGAAGGAGAATCGACATTGCATCCAATCTGCAAGCAATGCCTTTGGATGCCTTATGAGATTCTTCAATGATCTTCCTGCTGATATCAAGTTCTTTGTGAATAAAGCAGTCATCCTTCTGACTCTTCTCTATGGCCTTGGCCAATGACTTGACCAACATGTAGATGCTACCCCATGGGTGTTTAGTAGTACCATCAATGCTTTTTAAATCAGCATTAGCTGGGAGGACAGGCACGTTAACCTCAACTGAACAAGTCAGTAGCAGTGTTGAGGCCATGACCATGTGAAGCCAACACCGCTGGGCTGACCACATATATAGGATGCCTGAATTCTAGCTGTCAAAGCAGTCTGTTCAAGGAAGGTTTTTGAATGAAAGAAGCTTTTCAAAGACTCCCTGAAGGTTTCCCTCAAGAAATGCACCATAGATGTCAATGCATGGGAGACCCTGTCTCAGAAGAAACTGACTTGGAGGAATGTCCCGTATGAAGGGACACGATTCTTTGAGATACTCGTTGGTAAAATGCAAGTATGGAACAGGAACCGGAGAAAGGAATGCCATGATTCTGCCTCCACCACTCTCCCAGGCAGCACATTCTAAATCCTAACAACTCTCTGAGTGAAGATATTTCACCTCATATTACTCCTAGCTCGTTTGCTGACACCTTGAAATTGTCACCCCTAGTTACTGACATACCAACTAGTGGAAATAGAATATCCTTCTTTACCCTGTCAAAATTGTTCATAATTTTTAACACCTGAAAAAAATCATCTCTTATTCTTCTCTTACTCCCAGGAGAATAAACCCATTCTCTTTAATCTTCCACGTACCTAAAATCCTTCATTTCTGGTAACATTCTAGTAAATCTCCATTTGAAATCCCTCCAGGGCTTTCATATCCATCCATAAATAAGATGTCCAGAACTGAACACGATACTCCAAACGTGGTCTGAGCAATGATTTGTAGAGGTGCAGCATCACTTCAATGTTCTTCCTCTCTTTGCCTCAATTTATAAATCTAAGGATCCGACAAGCTTTCCTAAGAATAATGGCATCCAATAGAGGGTGCTGGTGAGAAGCAACCGAGGAGGATTCTGGGAGAGGTTGGCTCAGTCACCACAACTGAGGAAGGGATTGCCTTCTTAAGAAGAATTTCAACTTGCCTTACCTTCAGAGAATCATGCATGTTAATTTAAGGTACAAGTAAGTTATTGCAGATGCTGGAAAATATACTAAAATCCAAAAATTGCTGGAAATCACAGCATGTCAGGCATCATCTGTGGATAAAGAGCAAGCTAATGTTTCAAATCTAGATGACTCTTCATCAGAGATGATGTGAAGTGTGAAGGGGGTAGACTTTATTACAATAACGTGGGTGTGGAGTGCTGGGGGAGAACGGGCATTGATAGTGCAGATTAAGTGATTGGAATGTGAGAATGGCAGAGCAATGGTGTGTCTAACTGTCCCACTGGAGTGCAGGAAGGGGACAGAAGTATATGGTGACAGAGAATACAACAAGTAAAGCTAAAAAAGGGGGCAAGAAATGGGAGTGAGTTCATAATCTGAAGGTGTTGAACTCAATATTAAGTCCAGAAGTTTGTAAAGTGCCTAGACTGAAGATGAGAAGTTGATCCTCCTGTTTGCGCTGTGATTCACTGGAGCATTGCTGCATGCTGAGGACAGACAAACGGGCATGCAAGCAAGATGCTGTGATAAAATGAACAGGTACAGGGAGGTCAGGGTCATGCTTATACATGGTTCAGAAGTGTTCTGCAAAGTGGTCATCCAGGCTTGCGTTTGATTTCTCCAATGCAGAGTAGGCCACATTGGGTGCACCAAGGGTCTCCTATGACCAGATCCAGCACAGCCCCCTCCCTGGTTAAAGCAGAAATGTACTTTTTCAGAAAGTTCTGCTAAAGGATTTTCTCCCCTTCTTACCTTTTTCCCAGTCTAACCTGAGGTAACTGAAATTACCAACTATCGCAACCTTTTGTCCTGCAGATTTCCATAATCCGCCAACAAATGCTCTTTTCTGCTTCCTCCCCACTATTTGGAGGTCAATAACAAATACCCAACAAGGTCACTGCTCCCTTCTTGGTTCTCACCTTGAACCACATAGATTCTAATTCAGGAAATGTATCTTGGTTGAGGGCAATGATACTATCTTTGACCCTATATCTCAGGATGTTAAATATACAGTCCTGTTCTGGCTTGAGCCACGTTTCTATCAATGCTACTATGTCATTTTCCCCAGAGGAACTTCTGCTTCCAGTTCCCCAATTTTGTTCACTATACTTTGTACATTTACATACATACCATTTAAACCTCCTCGTATCTCTTCATTGCCCGCTGGAAAGCGGTCTTTTCTTTGTTCACTCTCAACACTCAAGCTTTCCCTTCCTTCCTTTTCCCATTCACCATGTTCTCTGTTTTTCCCTCTTTGATTCTTCCAAAACTAGGCCCATTTGTCAACCCACTTTCCTGCTTTACAAGATCACATTCACCTGCATTAGGTAGGCAGTGGCTTAGTGGGAGTATCTTTGGATTATTAATCCAGAAACCCAGCTAATGTTCTGGGGACCCAGGTTCGAATCCCACCATGGCAGATGGTGGAATTCAACAATTAAAAAAATGTCTAGAATTAAGAATCTACTGATCATCATGAAATCATTATTGAAAAAACCTATCTGGTTCACTAATGCCCTTTAGAGAAGGAAATCTACCACCTCACCTGATCTGGCCATCTCTGGATATGTCCTGTCCCACTGGCAGGACAGACCCAGCAGAGGGGGCGGCACTGCGGTATACAATCGGGAGGGTGTTGCTCTAGGACCCTCAACATTGACTCTGGACGCCATGAAGTCTCATGGCTTCATGTTAAACATGGGCAATGAAACCTCCTGCTGATTACCACATACTGTCCTCCCCCAACTGACGAATTGGTATTTCTCCATGTTGAACAACACTTGGAGGAAGCACTGAGGATGGCAAGGGCATAAAATGTATTCTGGGTGAGAGATTTTAATGTCCACCACCAAGAATGGCTCAGCAGCAAGACTACAGATCGGGCTGGTTGACTCCTAAGGGACATAGCTGCTAGACTGGGTCTGCGGCAGGTAGTGACAGAATGAACAAGAGGGAAAAACATACTTGACCTCAACCTTACCAATCTGCCAACTACAGTTGCATCTGTCCATGACAGTAGCAGTGAGAGTCTCCATCGCACAGTCTTTGTAGAGACGAAGGCCTGCCCTCACATTGAGAATAACTTCCATCATGTTGTGTGGCACTATCACAGTGCTATAGAAGAGACAGACTTTGCACAGACCTAGGAACTCAAGGCAGGGCATCCATGAGACGCTGTAGGCCATCACCAGCAGCAGAATTATACTCCAGCACAATCTGTAACCTCATGGCCCGGCATATCCCCCATGCAACAATTACCATCAAGCCAGGGGATCAACCCTGGTTCAATGGAGAGTGCAGGAGGGCATGCCAGGAGTGGCACCAGGCATACCTGAAGATGAGGTATCAACCTGGTGAAGCCACCAAACAGTACAACTTGCATGCCAAAAAGCGAAAGCAGCAAATGGTAGACAGAGCTAAGTGATCCCACAACCAATGGATCAGAGCTAAGCTCTTCAGTCCTGCCAGATCCAGTTGTGAATGGTGATGGCCAATTAAATAACTCACTGGAGGAGGAGGCTCCACAAATATGCCTATCCTCAATCTGTAATCCTCAGTATTACAGATACCAGTCTTCACCCAATGTGATTCACTCCACGTGTTATCAAGAAACAGTTGGAGACAATGGATACTGCAAAGGCTACAGGTCCTGATAACATTCCGGCAATAGTACTGAAGACTTGTACTCCAGAATTTGGCACTCCCCTAGCCAAGCTGTTCCAGTACAGTTACAACACTGGGATCTACCCAGCAAAGTGAAAAATTGACCAAGTACGTCCTACATACAAAAAGCATGTCAAATCCAACCCAGTCAATTACTGCCACATCAGTCTACTCCCAATCATCAGTAAAGTGTTAGAAGAAGTCATCAACAGTGCTATCACGCAGCACCTGCTCAGCAATAACCTGCTCAGTGATGCCCAGTTTGGGTTTTGCCGGGGCCTCAGTTTCTGACCTCATTACAGCCTTGGTTCAAACATGGACAAAAGAGCTAAATTCCAGAGGTGAGGTGAGAGTGACAGCCCTTGATATCAAGGCTGCACTCGACCGAGTGTGACATCAAGGAGCCCTAGCAAAACTGGAATCAATGGGTATCAGGGGGCAATCTCTCTGGTCTATGGCACATACCTGGCACATAGGAAGATGGTCGTAGTTGTTGGAGATCAATCATCTCAGCTCCAGCACATCTCTGCAGGACTTCCTCAGGGTCGTGTCCTTGGCTCAACCATCTTCAGCTGCGTCATCAATGACCTTCCCTCCATCGTAAGGTCAGAAATGGGGATATTCATCGATGATTGCAAAATGTTCAGCACCATTTTTGACTCCTCAGATACTGAAGCAGTCCATGTTCAAATGCAACAAGACCTGGACAATGTCCAGGCTTAATCTGACAAGTGGCAAGTGACATTTGCACCACACAACTGCCAGGCTATGACCATCACAATAAGAGACAATCTACCCCCCACCCTTTACATTCAATGGGTGTCACCATCACTGAATCCCCCACTATCAACATCCTGGGGGTTATCATTGACCAGAAACTCCACTGAACTCACCACATAAACACAGTGGCTATAAGAGCAGGTCAGAAACTACAAATACTGTGCCGAGTAAATCACCTCCTGGCTCCTCAAAGCCTATCCACCATCTGCAAGGCACAAGTCAGGAGTGTGATGGAATACTCCCTACTTGCCTGGATGAGTACAGCCCCAACAACACTCAAGAAGCTTGACACCATCCAGGACAAAGCAGCCGGCTTGATTGGCACTACATCCACAAGCATCCACTCCCTCCACCACCGACACTCAGTATCAGCTGCCGTAGCATGCAGAATTCATCAAAAATCCTCAGACGGCACCTTCCGTACCTACAACCACTTCCATCTGGAAGGACAAGGGCAATAGATATATGGGAACTTCACCACCTGCAAGTTCCCCTCCAAGCCACTCACCATAATGACATGGAAATATATCGCAGGTCCTTCACTGTCGTTGGGTTAAAATCCTGGAATTCCCTCCCTAATGGCATTGTGGGTCAACCTACAGCTGGTGGACTGCAGTGGTTCAAGAAGCCAGCTCACCACCACCTTCTCAAGGGCAACTAGGGATGGGCAAAAAATGCACGCCAGCCAGCGACACCCACATCCCACAAATGAATAGAAAAGCAATTACACTATTTAGTCTCACAGCTAGGAGATTAGTTCCTTTTCTGTTCAGGTAAAGTCCACCTCTTCTGAACAGCTTTCTCCTTTCCTAAAAATTATCCCAATGTCCCAAAAATCTAAATTTCTTCCTTCCACATCACCCCTCATGACACACATTTACCTCCATGATCTGCCTTTGCCTAAAGGGTGAAAGTCATGGCACAGGTAATACTTCTGAGATTACTGCCCTGGAGGTCCTGCGTTTTGACATACTTCCTAACTCCTGTAATCGATTCTGCAAGACCTCTAAGCTGTCCTTCCCTACGGTGTTTGTTCTGACATGAACCACTACCGCTAGTTGTTCACCCTCCTTTTCCAGAAGTTTATCCAGTTGTTCCATTGTGTCCTGAACCCTTGCACTTGGGAGGCAACAGACCATATGGGATTTATAATCTCAGCTGCTAATTATACTGTCTGTTCCTTGAACTACCGAGTTACCCCCTATGACCACCATGCTAATCTGCCTATCAGCCTTTGTCTCTTTTCCCAGAGAAGCCTCAGGCACCGTGCTACTGTGGTTTTCCCCCAAGCCCATCGATGGCTGACTCAATGTCATTGCTCACTAAATAGGCATCTAAAATTTCATACCTGTTACAGAGCTCCAAGGTGTCCTGCGTTTCCTGAACCTGCTAACTTCTTTCCTTTTGTGGAATGGTCACCCAATCACCTGCCATCTCTGCACTACTTCTTGCCTGCCCTATCATGCTGTAAAGCGCCACCATCTTCAAGTTCCCTTCCAAGCCATTCACCATCCTGGCTTGGGAATATATTGTCATTCCTTCACTATCGCTGGGTCAAAATCTTGGGATTGCCTCCCTATAATAGCATTGTGGGTCAACCTACAGCAGGTGGACTGCAGTGGTTCAAGAAGGCATCTCACTACGATCTTCTCAATGGCAACTAGGCATAGGCAATAAATGCTGGCCAGCCAGCAATGCCCACTCCCACAAATTAATTTTAAAAAAAGGTGTTTGGGTATCACAAATAACAGTACCAAAAAAACTGAATTCATATCACACCTCTAACAAAAAAATTCATGAGCACTTTTCAATAATGTAATCAAAAAGTAGATATTGAGTCAAATATGGAGACAAGAGGAGACTAAAAAAAGTTTGGCAAAAGACCTGAATTTTTAAAAAGGGTATTAAAAGGAGTGCAAGGTGGGGAAAAAGGAACATTTAGGCAGGAAATTCCAGATCATAGAGTGTGAATACAGGTTTGGGCAACCTACAGCAAGTTAAGTAAACAGGTCTTTTGAGAAGAGATAAAAGGTACTGCAGATGCTGGAGAATCCGAGATAACAAGCATGGGGCTGGATGAACACAGCAGGTCAAGCAGCATCATAGGAGCAGGAAAACTTGACGTTTCGGGCCTAAACCCTTCATCAGAAATGAGATGCGGGTTTACCAGGCTTTGGTGACATGTAGGAAAAGCAAAATAAAACTGGGCAACAGGAAATTTACATAACTGGAAAGTAAATCATTATGGCATGGAGTAAATCCAGAAATTTCGAACTGGCTCAGATTGCCAAGGAAATACAAGAACAGTGAGCTCAATTTGGGTTCCCCATGGAAATGTAACACCACCAAGGTGAAAATAAACACATAAATTCTGTAATCAAAATGGACTAGTTGAATGGATATTGAAGTAGAAAAACATTACAAAACAAAATTGTGGTTCAGAATGTTGGTCCTGCATATTGCGAAGTAAGATTAAATTGCATTTCATCTTAAAGAGTCATAGAAATAGTGGGTCAAATGCATCTGTTGGTGGACAATTCATTTGCATATGGAGGGTGAATGAAGGAAAAAGGTATTGAGAAAAATATATAGCCTCATGTTGACTTGATGTCATTATTGGACACTGTTTTCCCTCAGGATCATGCTCTCTAACTCCCAATGACTCTACCACTGCTTTTATCTGTGGGTCTCGAGCATTGTTTTCCCATCCTGTGACACTTGTTGACTCGAAACAGCAGCTTTTAATCTGGTGAGTCTTTGGCACAGTCTTCTTTCATACTGGCTCTCCCATCATTGACACTCAATTTTATCTTATTGTACTTCAGAGACTGAAGAAGAAAGACAAAAGCCACCGCCTGTGTTGGTAGCATTCAAGGAATTCTGGGGACTTGAGGGAAAGAAACTTCCATATATTCCTCAGAGATAAAAGGTACTGCAGATGCTGGAGAATCCGAGATAACAAGCATGGGGCTGGATGAACACAGCGGGTCAAGCAGCATCATAGGAGCAGGAAAACTTGACGTTTCGGGCCTAAACCCTTCATCAGAAATGGGGGAGGGGAAGAGGGTTCTGAAATAAATAGGGAGAGAGGGGGAGGCAGATAGAGGATGGATAGAGGAGAGGATAGGTGGAGAGGAGGCAGACAAGTCGAAGAGGCGGGGATGGAGCCAGTAAAGGTGAGTGTAGGTAGGGGGGTAGGGAGGAGATAGGTCAGTCCAGGGAGGACGGACAAGTCAAGGGGGCGGGATGATGTTAGTAGATAGGAGATGGGGGTGTGGCTTGAGGTGAGAGGGAAAACAGGTGAGGGAGGTGGAGATGAGCTGGGCTGGTTTTGGGATGCGGTTGGGGGAGGGGAGATTTTGAAGCTTGTGAAATCCACATTGATGCCATTGGGCTGCAGGGTTCCCAGGCTGAATATGATTTGCTGTTCCTGCAGCCTTCGGGTGGCATCACTGTGGCATTGCAGGAGGCCCATAGACAAAGGGGGTGGCCATGGGTACCCGCATGGGCCCAAGCTATGCCTGCCTCTTTGAAGGTTATGTGGAACAATCCCTCTTCCGTACCTACACTGGCCCTAAACCCCACCTCTTCCTCCGTTACATTGATGACTGTATCGGCGCCGCCTCGTGCTCCCACGAGGAGCTCGAACAGTTCATCCACTTCACCAACACCTTCCACCCCAACCTGAAGTTCACCTGGACCATCTCCAACACTCCTCTCTCCTTCCTGGACCTCTCTGTCTCCATCTCGGGCAACCACCAAGAAACAGATGTCCATTTCAAGCCCACTGACTCCCACAGCTACCTGGAATACACCTCCTCCCACCCACCCTCCTGCAAAAATGCCATCCCCTATTCCCAATTCC
>JAHRHZ010000030.1:2303517-2314680 GCA_024137785.1 Ginglymostoma cirratum | reverse complement strand
CCATCCCCGCCTCTTCGACTTGTCTGCCTCCTCTCCACCTATCCTCTCCTCTATCCATCCTCTATCCGCCTCCCCCTCTCTCCCTATTTATTTCAGAACCCTCTTCCCCTCCCCCATTTCCGATGAAGGGTTTAGGCCCGAAACGTCAAGTTTTCCTGCTCCTATGATGCTGCTTGACCTGCTGTGTTCATCCAGCCCCATGCTTGTTATCTCTATCTTCCATATATTCCTCACTTTCTTGTCAAGCATTTATAAAACCTTGTAAAAAAATTCTATTTGGTTAATAAATACTGGCTGTTCATACTTTGTTAGGTCAGATGGCCCCATTGTTATAAATTCAAAAGTTCAGAAATGAGATATTTTAAGTGAAAGGATTTTCTGTCTTTTAACCATAACAACTTGCAACATGGCATACAACACTCATGAATATTGAGGTGGTCAGTTTCAGCTGTTGCAATTGTACAGTTGCCACCTGCAGTAAAACCTACACAATCCTGATGGGTTAAAGTCCCTCCTGTACTTTCTCTGCCAGCTCTTAATTATCCTCCTGTAATTTCTCTATTTCTTTCCCTGTATTCACTTACTTTATAATAATTACTAATGCTTTTTTAAAGTAAATTCTTTAGGATTAAATTCAGACCATCCATATTTGGGCACAAATGGTAAAAAGGAGGACGAATGCTCCAAGTTTGGGTTGCATTTGGGGTTGCAGCAGTCAGAGGCCAGGGGATTTGATGCTTGTGATGAAAGGGAATTCAGAGGGTCAGGAAGTCAAGAGATGGAATTTGTTTTGAGGGACCCAGAGAGAAAGAGAGAATTGGGTTCCTGGGGATCAGAACTAGAACTGGGGTGGACATTAGTGATCACCACCATGCCTGGAGGTTGAGGGTCCCAAGACCAGGAGGTGGTGGCTTTTGTTTTGTTTCATGTTGACAGTGTTTAAAGTTACTTTTCCAAGAGGAACCAAATGTTGCATTATTGCAATATTATCTTGGTTTCTCTCAATGCGCTGCTGGAATTCAGTCTTTTTATCTATATTTAGAGTTTTAATGAGGTCTGGAACCACATGTTCCTGGCAGAATCTAAACAGCATCGATAAGCAGATTATTACTTAGCAAGTGCCACTTGATAACATTGTCAACGAACTCTTCCTTTACTTTTCAGTTGACTGAGAATAGACTGGTGGAATGGGGTTTGGCCAAATTGGATTTGTCTTTCTGTTTATTGACAGGAAATACCTGTGAAATTGTTTACACTGTTGGGTAAGTGCCAGTGTTATAGCTGTGCTACAACAGGTTGCCTAGGAGTGCAGCTGACTTTGAAATACAAGTTTTCAGTGCTAAAACTGGAATGTTATCAGGGCTCCAAAGCTTTTGTCTACTGCTGTTTCTTGATGTAGAATGAATTTTGAATTGACCACAGTCAGACATCGGTGACTTTGTATCGTAACATTTGACATTCTTAACTTAAGGGGGTTGCAAGTGCTTCAGTTTTGCTTCATGCACTGATCTATAAGGCTCTTCCATCGTTAAGGATACGGATGTCTGTGGAGCTTCGTCCTCTGGTTCAATAAATGTGGAGCTGGAAAAGCACAGCAGGTCAGACGGGGGCACCTGAGGAGCAGGAAAGTCAATGTTTCCGGCTGAAACTCTTCATCAGGACTGGGGAGGGTGGAGGGGAGCGCAGAAATAATTGGGGGGAGGTGGGGCTGGGGGAAGGGTAGGTGAGATGGAGATAAGTGGATGCAGGCAGAGGGTTATTGTCATTGGTCAGTGGGAAGGGTGGAGCGGTTAGGTGAGTAGGAAGATGGACAGGTTGGGGGTGGAGTGATTTTGAAGCTGGTGATGTCGGTAGGGGTTACCATTGTTGGTCAGTTGGAAGGGTGTAGCGGATAGGTGAGTTGGAAGATGGACAAATTGGGGAAGGGTAGATTTTGAAGCTGATGAAATCAATATTGAGGTCATTGGGCTGTAAGCTACCAAGGCGAAATATGAGGTGATGTTCCTCCAGTTTAAGTTTGGCTTCATTCTGACAGTGGAGGAGGCCAAAAGATGGACATGTCACCCTGGGGAGTGGAGGGGTGTTAAAGTGGATGGCAACAGGAAGGTCAGGTTGGTTGGTGCGTGCAGAGCGCAGATACTCTGCAAATTGTTCCCCGAGTCTGCATTTGGTCTCCCCAGTATAGAGGAAACCACATCGGGAGCAACGGATACAGTAGATGAGGTTAGATGAAGTACAGGTGAATCTCTGCTGGATTTGGAAGGATTTTTTGGGGCCTTTGATAGAGCTGAGAGGTGATGCATAGGGGCAGGTGTTGCACCTCCTGCAGTTGCAGGGAAAGGTACCGGGTGTAGTGGAGAGGTTGGTGAAGGGAGGGAGTTGCAGAGTGAACGGTCACTGTGGAAAGAGGACAGGGGAGGGAAATATCTTTTTGGTGGTGGGGTCTGATTGTAGGTGGCATAAATGTTGGAGGATGAAATACTGTAATCGGAAGTTGCTGGGGTGCTATGTGAAGACTATGGGGACTCTATCCTTATTGTTGTTGGGGTGAGAAGGTTTGAGGGCAGAAGTGCAGGAAATGGGAGAGATACAGTTGAGGGCATCCTTAATAACAGAGGAAAGGAAACTATGGTCTCTAAAGGAGGAGGATATCTAGAAAGTCCTAGAGTAGAATGCCTCATCCTGGGAGCAGATGCAGCAGAGGTGGAGGAATTGTAAGAACAGGTCAAAATTTTTTGCAGGAGGGTGCTCTGGTTAGTTGATTAACTGTTCTCAACTATTCATAATGGGGAGTGGCAGAACTTCAAAGTATTGTTCTGATTCTTTGGTTGTGGGATTGCTTGGTTCTGTCCATCAAATGCTGTTTCTGTTATTTAGGAAGTGTTGTAGCTGCACCAGTTTGGCACCTCATATGCAGGCATGTTTGGTGTTGCTCCGGGCATAGTCTCCAATACTTCTCATTGAACTAAGTCTGATCACCTAGATTGACAATTATGGTAGAATGAGGGATTTGCCCTTTGTTGTTCCTTCACTATTGCTGGACCGTTGGAACTTCCTTCCTAAGATCAAAGAATAGTGAAAAATAGGAACAGGAGTAGGCCATTCAGCCCTTCAACACCGCTCCACCATACAATAAGATCATGGCTGATTATTTAACTAGGTTCCCTGTTCCTGCTTTCTCCCTATAATCTATGATTTCTTTAACCCTAAGAACTATATCTAACGCCATCTTGAAAACGTTCAATGTTTTGGCCTCATTTGCTTTCTGTGGGAGACAGTTTCACAGGCTCATCACTGACGTGAAGAAACTTCTCTTAATCTCAGTCCAAAATGGCCTACTCCATATCTTTAGACAGTGACACCAGGTTCTGCACTCCCTAGCCATCAGGAATATCCTCCCAACGTTTATTTTATTAGAATTTTAATGGTTTCTATGAGATCCCCTCATTCTTCTAAACTTCAGTGAATATAGTCCTAATCGATCCAGTCTCTCTTCATACATCAGTTCTGCCATCCCAGTAATCAGTCTGGGAAGCTTTCATAGAACTCCCTCCATAGCCAGAACATCCTTCCTCAGATAAGGTGACCAAAACTGCGCACAATGCTCTATGTGTGGTCTCAACAAGGCCCTGTAGAATTGGAAGAAGACATCACTGCTGAAGTACTCAAATCCTTTCACTATGAAGGTCAACATACCATTTGCTTTCTTCACTGTTTGCTGTACCTGCATGTTTACATTCAGCGACTGATATACAAGGGCAATCAAGTCTTGCTGCACATCTTTTTAAATCTATTGCCATTCATATAATGATGTCTTGCTGTTTTTGCTACCTAAGTTGATAAACTCACATTTATCTACATTATACTTCACCTGCCATGCATTTGTCCACTGACTCAACCTGTCCAAATCACACTGAAGCTTCTCAGCATCCACCTCACAGTTTACTGTCCCATCCAGCTTTGTGCTGTCTGCAAACTTGGAGATATTAAATTTATTTCTCTCATCTAAATGATTAATATATATTGTGAAAAGCTGGGGTTCAAGCACTATTTCCTGCAGTACTCCACTAGTCACTGCCTGCCACTGAGAAAAAGTATTGTTTATTCCTGCTTTATATTTTATGTCAGCCTAGTCTCTATTCATGTCAGTACACTACGTCCTATCCCATGCACTTTAATTGTATACACTAACGTCTCATGTAGGATCATGCACGGTGGCACAGTGGTTAGCACTGCTGCCTCACAGCGCCAGGGACCGGGGTTTGATTCTACCCTCGGGTAATTGTCTGTGCGGAGTTTGCACATTCTCCCCGTGTCTGTGTGGGTTTCCTCTGGGTACTCCGGTTTCCTCCCACAGTCCAAAGATGTGCAGGTTAGGTGGATTGGCCATGCTAAATTGCCTGTCGTGTCCAGGGATGTGTAGATTGAGTGGGTTGTAGGGGGATGAGTCTGGGTGGGATGCTCTGAGGTTCGGTGTGGACTTGTTGGACCGAAGGGCCTGTTTCCACACTGTAGGGATTCTATCTTCCATCTTAGCAAGAGGCTTCTGAAAGTCCAAGTAAACCACTTCCACCGGCTCTCCCTTATCAACTCTACCAGTTATATCATTGAATAATTTCAGTAGATTTGTCATGCATGGCTTCCCTTTTGCAAATCAATGCTGATGCTGTCCAATCCTGTCACTGTTTCCCAAGTGCTGCGCTATTAAATCTTTGATAATAGACTCTAGCATTTTTCCTATGATCAATGTCAGGCCATCCAGTCTATAATTCCCTGTTTTCCTCTAACTCCATTCTAAATAGTGCAGTTATGTTAGCTACCCTCCAAACTATAGGAACTATTCCAGTTTATGGAATTTTGAATGATGTCCACCAATGTATCAATTATTTCCTCAGCCACTTCCTTAAGTAATTGAGGATGTAGATTATTGGGCACCGTGGATTTCTCAGCCTTTAATGCGCTTGATTTCCCCAACACCACTTCCCCTATTAATACCGATATTTGCCCGTGGCCAGATAGCCCAGAGTCTGAACAGCCCGAAACCAGAATGGGCAATCTTTGAGCAGCGAGGTCCAATGAAACTTGTACGACAGGTCAGCCACAAAGCATCCATGCAAGACTAAGGCAGATAAGGACAAGCCTGGACTTGCCCTGGAAATACGAGATGCTTTGTATATTGGAATAGAACAGGCACGCTTGTCAGAGCTCCAGGTTTCTGCCATGACCACATATAGCGAGGGGGACATGCCCTTGACACATCAGAGGATGGATGCCAAGGGATGCGCCAGCATCTTCCTTATATGGCATCCGGGGATCCCATTGCATGCCTTGACATTAACTAGGGAGATCAATTGGCTGATGGTCAAAGAACATTCCGGAAGGATGCAGTGGGGGTGCAGATAACGAGGGACACCTGGCAGCCATTTCCTGAGTGAAGACTTGAATTGGCCCAGCAGCCTGGAGACAGAGAGAGAGTGACAGCATGAGAGTGAGAGAGAGAGAGAGAGAGAGAAAGAAGGAAGGACAGAAAGAAAGAAAGAAAGAAAGAAAGAAAGAAAGAAAGAAAGAAAGGTTCATTGGAGTCAACTACACAATGTGACCAAGTTCAACTGCATGAGTAGTACCCAATCCTCATCTGGTAACTAGTGGTCGTTTAGCTAACAACTGCAAGACTTAATGTTGCAATTGGTAGAGTAATCAATCTTAGAATCAGGAGGTTTACAGCAAAAGAGCAAGACTTTAGATAATATTTAACCATATGTTCCTTTTTGTGTCTTCAGTGTGTTTTTGAATAAAATTGCATTGAATTGCAAGTTGGCTATGATCTTTTAGTTTATCTCACAAGTAAAGAACCTGAGTAAAATGAGCTTATGTAGAAACTGGTCAAAGTGTCCAAGTCAGGGACATCACTTCACTTCCTCCCTCTCACCCTACGTTCTCCAATATTTTTTGGTTATTATTCATGTCCTCCTTTGAGAAGACAGAATCAAGGTATGTATTTAATTGCTGCCATATCTTGTGTAACTTTGCCTGTTTCTGACTTAAATGATCTACATTTGTCTTCACTAAGGCAAATTAAGTAACAGCACTGGAGGAGAACATGCACCATATGAATTTAGTGGAACAAAAACAAGGCTCACCACTCACTTCATAAAGCCAATAAGAGGATGGGCAACAAATGCTGACCTGGTCAATGTCACTCACATCCCACAAAAGAATAAACAAAAATCTTAAGCCTTGAGGTTACTGATTGTGCTTGAGTATAATTCAGCTGCTGCTGAAGATCCACAGTTGCTTGCAGATGTCCAGTTCGAGCTGCTGGATCTGTTCTGAATCAGTTCCATTTAACAATGATGTAATGCTGCACAATACGATGCAGAATATCTTCCAACGTTTAGATGGGACTTTGTCCCTACATAAACTTGGTGGTAGTCATTTTAACAATATTACCATGATGCAATTGTGATAGTTAGATTGATGTGGGTGCAGTCAAAGTAGGGTTTTCCCTATTATTTGATCTCTTTCCACCTTCTACTGCCTAGCAGAAACAGCTTTTCACTACAGATCCTTTTGAAACCTTCTGTAATATTGAAAACGTCCAATCTTTTTCCACGTTTTCTTTGTTTCAAAGTAAACATACTTAGAGCCAGATTTTCACGAACGAGGCAGAGGTTGAGTCTGGAAATGTCCCAATCTGTACAGCCTAATATACCTGCTATTAAAGCAGCAGTGAAACTCATATATCACATATATATTATTTGTGTCATAGACAAAATGTCTTTTTGGCTTAATGGCATTATTTTATTAGTTGAGAAAACCACTTGTGAATTTATTGCAAAATGTCAATATAAGTCAGTGCTATCCACCTGCTATTCAAATTTTTTGAAACAATTTTTGCACATATATAATCATGATTTGATCAGGATAGCCACTATCACACAGGATAGTCTTATTCCTGGCATCAACCTCACACAATGAACAGATGACTTAAGACCCTATTCAGGTGGTTGCCAATAGGATTATACTTGTAGTGCTGGAACTTCAGGAATTCCAACACATACATTGACCCATGAACATAGGATTTTGATAGATCATAGTAGAAAACCCATTGACAGATTTCTCAACTTAAACATTGGAAACAGCAGTGATGGCATCATGGCCCAGTGCGGGAACAGCAAGCGGTGAGGGAGGTCTCCTGGTATCTGCGGTGGCGGTGGCGTCAAGAACAGGAAGCTGAGGTCTCCTGGAGTGTGAGCTAAGTGGACGACTCATCAAAGACTTTTAAACTTTTAGCTTTATTCCTTTATTTTTTCTAGTTTACATTAAGAAGGGCTTTAATGTTAAATATTACTTTATTGCTTTATTTTTCTACTTATTCTATGAAGGTAATGCTGACCTATTTAACTTTGATTCTTTTGCTACTTTGTACCTAAGGTTTTTACACCGAGGTACCTTTTTACCTGAAAAGGCACTGTGTGTGATGGCATTATACACTTCTCACCGTACTCCTGTATTTCTGTACTTGAGTACTTATGACAATAAAATCTAAATCTAAATCAAGGAAGGGAGCTCATTTGATTGCTCCAATTCAATGGTAAATTTGAGAGCAAAATGGAGTTCATAAAATTGTGTAAAGAAATCCTTTGATGCAGCTGCAGGTTGAAATATTGCAAATGTCTAATCTATATATTGGAAATGCACAAGGAATAAGAGATTTATGGTTATTCCATCAAAGACGTGATTCTCATGATACCCAGTGAATTTGTGAGCAACAGCTGTGCCTAGACAGGATTTAACGGCAACGCGATCCATTTGGGCGTACATTGTGTCATTGAAATTGAACTCAACTGTGTAAATTGCTAGATTAATAAGTTCAATGAATGCAGATTCAGATATCAGTGTCACATCTAGATTGACATGATATTGTGATATAATGAAAGTGCCAAGCAATTCCTTGAGTAAACTGGTAAATAAGATAGGAATGTCTCAACAACACATAGACATGCTATTGCTCTCAATATGCAAGCCTTTAACAATGATCACGAGAGTGAAGGAATTCTTCACCATATGGAAACTTATATAAAGTTGATTGTAACAGCTCACTGAACCACTTGGCCAATTCATGTTGTGAAGAGCCAGTTGTAGATAGAACAGAGCGTAAAAGGACATTGCTTTTTGGATCGCGGGTAGCCCATACATGTGTGGATGCAGTGAGCCTTGAGGATGAATCCCATCAGATATACATAGGTTATCACTCTAACATCCTAAGTCCAACAAGTACCTCTGCAACTCGTCCTTGAATGTGGTTTTGTGATTATGTGTAGAGGTAGATCTTATAGGTATAAATTTAGAATCAGCATTAAGTACAACATATATTTTGTTGGTGTTGAGTATAACAACTCCGGTTCTTTTGTTAGTTTTACATATGTGTACCTGTCATCAGATTTCCACAAATATGTAGGTGAGATCAGTTAAGTGTGCTTTCAGAGCCTCAGCATTTCTTGGATGTTGGTTTGTAATGAGATAACTGGTAATGAAGGAGTTCAAACTCAAAGCTGAAACCATGCATGAGAACAAACTTGTTTAGAGGGAGTAAATGTTAAGAGAGATTTGTCACCTGTTTAGCTGTATTCTACATTATCCTAGCAAAACTCTTTCGTTTAAGTAAATTCATAGTGAGTGTATTTCAAGTGGGTATTTTTATGGTATGGTTATCTAGACAGGTAGCATAGACATTAACAGATTCAACAGAGAAAAGAAAGAAATTAGCACACTGTGGGTTAGTTCTAACCTGATGAGTGAAAAATGAAAAGTTTCAAACTTCTGCTCTCCTTTCAGCAATGTTTAGGTTTGGTATAGAAGTCATTATATTGTACAGGAGCGGCACGGTGGCTCAGTGGTTAGCACTGCAGCCTCACAGCACCAGGGACCTGGGTTTGATTCCAGCCTCAGGTGACTGTCTTTGTGGAGTTCACACGTTTGCCCTGTGTCTGCGTGGGTTTCCTCCGGGTGCTCCAGTTTCCTACCACAGTCCAAAGATGTGCAGGCTAGGTGGATTGGCCATGCTAAATTGTCCATAGTGTTCAGGGGTGTGTGGGTTATGGTGGGATGCTCCAAGGGTCAGTGTGGACTTGTTGGGCCGAAGGGCCTGTTTCCACACTGTAGGGATTCTAAAGAACTTGCTGGAAACAGGAATTGGGGTGCAAATCTAGGATTTTAGTCTGCATACTGTTTTTAAAAGGTTCCTAAATTGGCCCAATTCAGTGAAATTCTGGGCCTTACTCTTTTCTATCTTAAAGCTGCTTCTAATAAATACAGAAAGATGAAAAATAGAAACTTACTGCCTGTGGATCCTCCAATAGGAGCAAATTGAACTCTCTGTCCTGCTGACCCAACTTCCTTCTTGAGAAAGGATGGAATATAATCTTTGGATGAGTTATAATCCAGATTAAAAACTTCGAACTTTCCTGTAACAACAAGATGAATTATTGTTGAATTATTAAACCGTATTTGACCATTATCACAGAGTTATACACCACGGAAACAGACACTTCAGTCTACCTCGTTCGCACCGACCAGGTAACCTAATTTAATCTAGTCCCATTTGCCATCGTCCTTTAAAAGTATAAAATGCTTTCAGAGTTGAATGTAGTTATGTTAGATTTTGTTGTCAGCCTCAGTAATGACAATTTGGAAGATCTAATGTTGCTGTAGCATTCATATATTTTCTACATTAATGTATGTATAGAATGCAAACTAAAAGCAGGAAGATAAGTAGGAAGAAGGTAGAACCAGTCAAGGATAAAGGAGGGAACTTCTGCTTAGAGGTAGGGGATGTGGGTGAGATCCGAAAATCCTTTGAGTTGGTATGCACTCAGGAGAAGGATACAGAGGACATTGAGCTTTGAGTGGAGCACGTTAGCATGCTTGGGCATTTTGAGATCAAGAAAGAAATGGTGTAGGGCCTCTCGAAAAGCATTTAGGTGGATAAGTTCCCGTGGTTCGATTGTATCTACCACAAGTATTGAGAGAGGCAAAAGAGGAGAATACTGGGGCCTTGACCAAGATCTTTGTATCCTCGCTAGCCACTGGAGAGGTGCTGGAGGACTGGCAAGTAGCTTAATGTTGTTCCTCTGTTCAAGAGGGAAAATAGGCATGATCCATGAAACTGGTGAGTCTTACATGGTGATTGGGAAGCTATTGGAGAGAATTCTTAGGGATAAGATTCATGCACATTTGGAAAAGCATGGCCTAATTAGAGACAGTCAGCATGGCTTTGTGTGGGACAGGTCATGTCTTATTAACTTGATTGAATTTTTCAAGAAGGTGAAGAAGGTGATCAATGAGGGTACAGCAGTGGATGTTGTCTACATGGATTTTAGTAAGGCTTTCGATAAGGTCCCTCACGTTAGGTTCATCCACAAGATTAAGATACGTGTTCCACGGTGACTTGATCACATGAATTCAGTATTAGCTTGTAAATAGAAGTCAGAGGGTGGTGGTGGAAATGTGTTTTTCAGGCTGGAGGTGCTGAACTAGCAGTGTACTGCGGGAATCCGTACTAGGACCTCTGCTGTTTGTGATATGTATAAATAAATGACTTGGAGGAGAATGTAGATGGGTGGATTAGTAAGTTGCTACAAAGATGATACAAAGATCAGTAGAGTTGTGGATAGTGTAGAAAGTTGTCAAAGGACACAGCAGGACATGGGCGGAGAAATGGCAGATGGAGTTTAAACTGTGTAGGTATGAGGTGCTGCACTTTGGAAGATCAAATGTTAAGAGAAAGTATACATTTAATGAGAGGACCCTGAACATCACTGATGTACAGAGGGATCTTAGGGTGCAAGTCCATAGCTTCCTGAAAGTAGATAGGGTGGTAAAGAAGGTGTATGGCATGTTTGCCTTTGATGGTCAGGGAATTAAGTACTAGAGTCAGGATATCATGTTGCAGCTTTATAAGACTTTGGTTAGGCTACACGTAGAGTATTGTGTTCAATTCTGCTTGCCACATTACAGGAAGAATGTGGAGGCTTTGGAGAGGGTGCAGAAGGGGTTTACTAGGATACTAAATAAAAACTGAAAGAACTGCAGATGCTGTAAATCAGGAACAAAAACGAAGTTGCTGGAAAAGCTCAGCAGGTCTGGCAGCATCTGTGAAGG
>JAHRHZ010000030.1:2186945-2277577 GCA_024137785.1 Ginglymostoma cirratum | reverse complement strand
AGTTTTCCTGCTCCTATGATGCTGCTTGACCTGCTGTGTTCATCCAGCCCCATGCTTGTTATCTAAGGATGCAGGCTACCTGTATAAGGCATGCCCAAGACAGAGGACTACATACGCTCAGATAGCAAGTGGTGGCAACATGACCCGAGGCCCCCAAGCGCCACCTTTTAGTAGAAAAAAATTGAAGTGAGGGTCACACAGAAGAAGGGACAGGCTGGAGAGGAGAGACAAGAAGCCAGCACAGTGGCACAGCAACAGACACAACCTCGACCTGAGAAGTCAGAGTGCCTAGAGGAGGAGGTGGTGACGAGGGAGTTGGGAGAGTGGAAAATGGTGAAGAAAAACCAAAATGGAAAACCACGCCAACCCGCCACGGGGAAGGAGCAGCTGCACGATGGTCTGACGAACAGGACGTACGGAGAGCAGGCCATCAACAGAAAAGGAGGATAAAGACCATCAGGGAGAAGGAGAGGAGCACCACATAACTGGAAAATGCTGTTGTTGCAAGGGACCCAGTGAAACTCAATCCCTAACTGTCAAGATCCAAGGGGGTTCCTCCACACCACAGCTCTGGGCAAGCAGGAGCAGAGACACTTCGAGTAAGGAGCAAGGGATGACAGTCCCTTGGTTGAGTTCAGAACCAGATGTTTCTGGCTTTATCCTTGCTCCAATGACCCCAGACTGGGGCAATGCCCCCAGGGAGGAACCGGGCAGCTACCTCAGGCTTGCAAGGGTCCGTTTGCCCACATCCCGGTGATGCAGGGACTGCACCAGTGATAAGACCATGGGTAAATGGACTTTGGGCTCTAACAACTGTGTAAATCTAAAATGGGTTTAAAAACCATGAGTACTAATATGCGTAGCGTTAAGTCTACCACATGAAATGTTTCCATGCTGACTTACCTGGTTAATGTCAAAGAAGACCTCCTCTTTCTGCAGCAGTGTGGGATATTGCACCTCAGCTTCTACAGGAAATAGTTGAGCTTGTGCCTCCATGGGCCTTCAATTTGGTCGGGGTCAACAACTGCCGCGCCTCTGGCCTTGGTGTTCTGCTGCGAGGAGCCAGCCTCACGGTCTCCGAAGTTAAGGAGGTGGTTGGCAGGTGCCTCCGAGCAGACGTCATGAACAGAAATACTCCCCTGACACTAATTAATGTGTATGTCCCAGTGGTAAAAAGTGAGTGGTTGGCCATTCTGCAGCAGCTTCCACTGCTACTGGCTACATCCAGGCTGGTCATTCTGGCCAGAGACTTCAACTGCATCATTGATGTAGATGGACAATCTGGAAGTGCTGACAGCAAACTGAACGCCATATCTAGATTCCTGGTAGAAACGGTTAAAGATGCCAAGTTGCATGACGTCTTCAGCACCCCTGCATTTGGAGCACAGCATAGATACACCAGGCCGTCGTCAACGGGACTATCCACTCAAGGATAGGTTTCCTATTGTGTCCCGAGTGTTCTCGGTCAGATCCACCGACGTCAAGTCGGTGTTCTTCTCTGACCACCGACTCCTGCTGGCTGACTGTCACATACAGGATGACCAGCAGTCTGGTAAGGGAACGTGGAGCTGAATTATTGACTCCGGAACACAAAACAGAGCTCAAAAGGGATTATACAGACTGGAGAATCGTGAAATCTCTCTTTGAGTCTTCAGTGGTCTGGTGGGAAACAGTCAAACGGAACATCAAGAGATTCTTCATCCTCAAAGGTGCTCTGAAGGCGAGAGAGAGGTGGGCAAAACTGTCCTAACTCTAGTAAAGCATGCAGAACCTACTCCTGCTGCAGGTGATGGGGGTCGATGTCACAGAGGATATCTGGGAGGTGAACAGCCAGCAAGCCTCACTCCATGTCTTGGAAGCCTCTAAGATAATCTTCTGGTCCAGGGTCCACTCTGTGGAGCAGAATGAGATGCGCTGGCATTTTTTCTTCCAGAAGGTGCACAAGGAGAGCTCTGTGCTCAACAGCCTGAAGGAGGAAGATGGCTCAGTAACAGCGGATCTTTTTATGCCAGACTGTATGACATGAAGCCCACTGACAGCATGGTCTCCCAGTCGTTCCTGTCCTCTATCACAGGGCTCTTAGATGACAGCATGCGAGAGAGGAGACCAGCTATCACTGGACAAGCTGACAAAGGCCCTTGCGCCCTTTGAAAATAATAAAACTCCCAGAAGCAATGGCCTACTGGCCAAGTTGTATTTGGTTCTGTGGGACTTGGTTGGCCTGGACCTACTGGAGGTGCACTACAGTATGCTTCTGGCAGGTACCATGAGCGAATCCATGAGGTAAGGTATCATTACTCTCATCTACAAGCGGAAGGGGAGAAGGACAAAATTAGAAATTGGGAACCAATTTCACTGTTGAATGTGGATTAAAAAAAATCCTCTGTAAGGTCATTGCCAACCAGGTGAGGTCTGTTCGGGGTTTGGTGCTTCACCCCGACCAAAGTGTGTTGTACCACACACGAAAATCTCTGAGGGCCTTGCGGTACTCAGGGGTTATGATTGCCTACATGCAGGACAGGGGGGCAGACATTTGTCTCATCAGTCTGGACCAGGAGAAGGCCTTTGACAGGATATCACACACGTACATGAGTGAAATACTCTCCAAAATGGGCTTTGGGGAGGTTTTCTGCAATTGGATCTGAATGCTCTACACCAACATCAGTAGTGCAGTCTCAATCAACAGGTGGAAATCCGAAAGCTTCCCAATCGGAAGGGAGCCAGTCAGGGCTGCTCACTCTCTCCTGCCTTGTTTATGTGCTGTATAGAGTCTTTTGCTGGGTCCATCAGAAAGAATGCGAGTTTGAGAGGAGAGACTATTCCAGGCAGCGGAGGCCAGCAGGTTTTAAGGCCCCCTTGTACATGGATGACATCTCCGTTTTCTGCTCAGATCCACTGTCAATGCACAGACTCAAGAGCATCTGTGAACAGTTTGAAATGGCCTCAGGAGCCAAGATAAATCGAGGCAACAGTGTGGCCATATTCTTTGGGAACTGGGCGGACTGATCCTTTAGCCTTTTCACCATCAGGTCTGATTACCTAAAGTTGCTAGGTATTTGGTTCAGAGGGGCTGCAGCGTGTGCCAAAACTTGGCAGTCACCAAAGTCAGGCAGAAACTAGCCAGATGGGAGCACCGGTCCCTCTTCATTGTAGGTGAAAACCTGGTCTTTAGGTGTAAGGTTCGCACAGTGTTGCTGTACTTTATGCCGATCTGGCCTATTCCATGAACCAGAGCTGCTGCAGTCAACCAAGCCATCTTTTACTTCATTTGGATTTCAAAAATGGACCCAGTCCGAGGGATATTATGTATTAAGAACTGGACAAAGTTGGGGAAGAACATACCCAATGCTACCCTCACCCTGATGGGTACCTCTATGTGTGGCTGCATCAAGCTGTGCAAAGACCCTTGGTACACAAACACCAAGTGTCACTACTTACTAAGGTTCTACCTGTTGCCAGTGTTGCAAAGGATAGGCTTGGCCTCATTGTCGCAAGACGTTTCAAATAGTTGTACCATCCCGTATCACCTGTCCCTCGTGGAGAAATTTGTGAAGAAAAAAGACTTCTGACCACAAGTCCACCAGGCACTGGTCAGCAAGTAGCGTCCTCAAAACCCTTCAGGAAAAGAACAGTGTGGATCTTGTCGAGTGGTTCCCTGACCAGACTTTCAAAGTCATTTTGTAGAATGCCTCATCACCTGGACTTTCCAACAAGCGCCAGGACTTGGCTGGTGGTGAGAAGGGCTGTGTCTGTGAGATCGCTTATAGATCATGGAATCCCTACAGTGTGGAAACAGGCCCTTTGGCCCAATAAGCCCACACCGACCCTTGGAGCATCCCACCCAGACCCATCCCCCTATAACCTGCCTAAACTACACATCTCTGAGCACTATGGGCAACTTAGCATGGCCAATCCATCTAACCTGCATATCTTTGGACTGTGTAAGGAAACTGTGGAAGCTTTGGAGAGGGTACAGAGAAGGTTTACGAGGATGTTGCCTGGTATGGAAGGTGCTAGCTATGAAGAGAGGTTGAGTAGGTTAGGATTGTTTTCATTAGAAAAAAGGAGATTGAGGGGGGACCTGATTGAGGTCTTCAAAATCATGAAGGGTATAGACAGGGCTGATAGAGATAAGGTTTTTCCCAGGGTGAGGGATTCAATAACGAGGGGTCACGCGTTCAAGGTGAGAGGAGAAAAGTTTAAGGGGGATACACGCGGAAAGTACTTTACACAGAGGGTGGTAGGTGCCTGGAACGCGTTGCCAGCAGAGGTAGTAGAGGCAGGCACGGTAGATTCATTTAAGGTGCGTCTGGACAGATGCATGAGTAGGTGGGGAGCAGAGGGATACAGATCCTTAGGAATTGGGCAATAGGTTTAGACAGTGCATTTAGATCGGCACAGGCTTGGAGGGCCGAAGGGCCTGTTCCTGGGCTGTAAGTTTTCTTTGTTCTTTGTTCTTTTGGAGTACCCAGAAGAAACCCACGCAGACTCGGGGAGAATGTGCAAACTCCACACAGACAGTTGCCCTTGGGTGGAACTGAACCTGGGTCCCTGGCGCTGTGAGGTAGCAGTGCCAACCACTGAGCCATCGTTCATGCCTGGGCTCTCTGCACCAGCACATGGTGCCCTCGAAGTGGCTGCAGAGATGAGACTGTCACACACCTCCTTCTGGAACGTGCCTATACAAAGGGAGTCTGGAGAGGAATACAGTAGTTTTTTTTTGTCGAGGTTCATGCTGAGCTGCTCCGTGACACAGGATTCTGTGCTCTACGGTCTGTGCCCCGGAATGCACAGGGAGATAAACATCAACTGCACCTGGAGGACAATCAACTCAGGAAAGATGCTCTTTGGTCTGTCTGAAACTTGTTGGTCTTCCAGAACAAAAAATTGATCCCAACTGAGTGTTGCAGACTGGGACATTCAGACTGGTCCAAGATTATATGCTGAGGGACACACTAAAGCTTAGAGCAGCTGCTGCTAAGGAGCAGTGGGGAAGGACCTCTGTGTAAGGTCCTTCTGCCAAAGCATAATAAGGTCCATTCAGTAATCAGACCCTCCCAATGCCTCTGCTAAATGCCAAGAGTTTAATTGTAAATATAGAGAAAGCCAAACCTCAATGTTTGTTTTCTTCTCTGTACGTAAATACAGTATTGGTCTGAATGACTTCATTACTCGTACATGTACATAAAGATTTCGTTCTATGAATAAAGTATATTTTTGCAATAAAAAAGAAAATTCTGGAAGAAGTTGCCTCAGTCATCACGACCAATCAGCAGAGTGAGGAAGAACCGCACCCCCCAACCAGGTAATACGCAGCAGGAACAGCATCTAATAGAAGACAGAAGAGAGACATCGTTGAGGAGTATTCTGGGAGAAGTCAAGTCTTCCTGCCAAACGTAAATGGGGTCCATTCAGTTATTGGATTCTCCTAGTGCCTCAACTATATCTAAATTTTATGTGTAAAGAGAGGTCTTTGGTTTTTTGGATGGACCCAAAGTCTAACATTTTCGCAACTGTACAGAACTGAACTGCGTTTGTGACAATGTATACATGCAAACAGATTTTTTATGAATAAAGTACCTTTTTGAAATAAAAAAATCTGGGAGAAGTTGGCTCAGTCACCACGACTGATCAGTAGAGTGGGGCAGAACCGGGTATCAAGAAACGGTAAGCCCCAAACATTACATTACTGTAATGTTCCATCCTTCCCTCCTCCTCTAATGTAAAAAAAAAGAACAGAGAGATTGAGACGGGCTGTTAGGAAGTTTGTTGTAGCCTAGAGGGTCCGAGATAACAAGGTGTAGAGCTGGATGAACACAGCAGGACAAGAGGCATCATGGGAGCAGGAAAGCTTGATGTTTCGGGCCGAGACTCTTCATCAGAAATGGGGGAGGGGAAGAGGGCTCTGACATAAATATGGAGAGAGGGGGAGGCAGATAGAAGATGGATAGAGGAGAGGATAGGTGGAGAGGAGGCAGACAAGTCAAAGAGGCGGGCATGGAGCCAATAAAGGTGAGTGTAGGTGGGGAGGTAGGGAGGAGATAGGTCAGTCCAGGGAGGATGGACAGGTCAAGGGGGCGGATGAGGTTAGTGGGTAGGAAATGGGGGTGGGGCTTGAGGTGGGAGGAGGGGATAGGGGAGAGGAAGAACAGGTTAGGGAGGCGGGGATGAGCTGGGCTGGTTTTGGGATGCGGTTGGGGGAGGGGAGATTTTGAAGCTTGTGAAATCCACATTGATACCATTGGGCTGCAGGGTTCCCAGGCTGAATATGAGTTGCTGTTCCTGCAGCCTTCAGGTGGCATCATTGTGGCACTGCAGGAGGCCCAGGATGGACATGTCGTCTGAGGAATGGGAGGGGGAGTTGAAATGGTTTGCGACTGGGAGGTGCAGTTGTTCATTGCTAACCGAGCGCAGGTGTTCTGCAAAGCGGTCCCCAAGCCTCCGCTTGGTTTCCCTGATGTAGAGGAGGCCACAACGGGTACAGCGGATGCAGTATACCACATTAGCAGATGTGCAGGTGAACATCTGCTTGATGTGGAAAGTCTTCTTGGGGCCTGGGATGGGGGTGAGGGAGGTGGTGTGGGGGCAGGTGTAGCACTTCCTGCGGTTGCAGGGAAAAGTGCCGGGCATGGTGGGGCTGGAGGGGAGTGTGGAGCGGACAAGGGAGTCACGGAGAGAGTGGTCCCTCCAGAAAGCAGACAAGGGTGGGAAGGGAAAATGTCTGGTGGTGGGGTCGGATTGTAGATGGCGGAAGTGTCGGAAGATGCTTGAACAGTTCATCCACTTCACCAACACCTTCCACCCCAACCTTAAGTTCACCTGGACCATCTCTAACACCTCTCTCACCTTCCTGGCCCTCTCTGTCTCCATCTCGGGTAACCACCTAGAAACCGATATCCATTTCAAGCCCACTGACTCCCACAGCTACCTAGAATACACCTCCTCCCACCCACCCTCCTGCAAAAATGCCATCACTTATTCCCAATTCCTTCGCCTCCGCCACATCTGCTCCCAGGATGAGGCATTCCGATCCCCGTACATCTCAGATGTCCTCATTCTTCAAGGACCGCCACCTCCCCCCCGCAGTGGTCAAGAACGCCCTCGACCAGGTCTCCCGCATTTCCCGCAACTCATCCCTCACACCCCGTCCTCGCAACAATAACCAAAAAAGAATCCCCCTCGTCCTCACATACCACCCCACCAACCTCCGGATCCAACGCATCATCCTCCGACACTTCCGTCATCTGCAATCAGACCCCACCACCAAAGACATTTTTCCCTCCCTACCCTTGTCTGCTTTCCAGAGGGACCACTCTTTTCGTGACTTCCTTGTCCGCTCCACACTCCCCTCCAGCCCCACCACACCCAGCACTTTTCCCTGCAACCGCAGGAAGTGCTGCACCTGCCCCCACACCTCCCTCACCCCAATCCCAGGCCCCAAGAAGACTTTCCACATCAAGCAGATGTTCACCTGCACATCTGCCAATGTGGTATACTGCATCCGCTGTACCCGTTGTGGCTTCCTCTACATCGGGGAAACCAAGCGGAGGCTTGGGGACCGCTTTGCAGAACACCTGCACTCAGTTCGCAACAAACAATTGCATATCCCAGTCGCAAACCATTTCAACTCCCCCTCCCATTCCTCAGACGACATGTCCATCCTGGGCCTCCTGCAGTGCCACAACGATGCCACCCGAAGGCTGCAGGAACAGCAACTCATTCAGCCTGGGAACCCTGCAGCCCAATGGTATCAATGTGGATTTCACAAGCTTCAAAATCTCCCCTCCCCCAACCACATCCCAAAACCAGCCCAGCTCGTCCCCGCCTCCCTAACCTGTTCTTCCTCTCACCTATCCCCTCCTCCCACCTCAAGCCGCACCCCCATCTCCTATCTACCCACCTCATCCTGCCCGCTTGACCTGTCCATCCTCCCTGGACTGACCTATCTCCTCCCTATCTCCCCACCTACACTCACCTTTACGGGCTCCATCCCCGCCTCTTTGACTTGTCTGTCTCCTTTCCACCTATCCTCTCCTCTATCCATCTTCTATCCGCCTCCCCCTCTCTCCCTATTTATTTCAGAACCCTCTTCCCCTCCCCCATTTCTGATGAAGGGTTTAGGCCCGAAACGTCAAGCTTTCCTGCTCCTATGATGCTGCTTGGTTTGCTGTGTTCATCCAGCTCCACACCTTGTTATCTCGGATTCTCCAGCATCTGCAGTACCTATTATCTCTGGTAACATCACAGGTTAGGTCAGGTAGATAGGTGACTGCCAAGGGAGGCAGGAGTGCAGGTGTCTCCTGTGGCTATTCCTCTCTCTGACATGTATACTATTTTGGATATTATTGCAGGGGTAGCCTCTCAGGGAAGTATAACTGCAGCAGCAGGCTTGTGGCACCACAACTGACTCTGCTGAAGAACAGGGTCCGGCAAGACCCAAGCGAGTGATAGTGGTAGGAGACGTGCTATTTAGGGGCACAGACAGGTGTTTCCGGGGCTGAGTTCAAGACTCCACAATGGTGCGTTGCCTCCCTGGTGCCAGGGTCAAGCACGTCTCTGAGCAGTTGCACAAAATTCTTAAGGGGGACGGGAAGCAGCCAGAGGTTTTCGTGCATATTGATACCAATGTGCACTCCTGTGGAGTGAGTGCAGGAAGTCAGGAAAGAGATTGGAAAGTAGCACCTCAAGGCTGATAATTTCTGGGTTACCACCAGTGCCACATGCTTGTGAGGTAAGGAATAGAGATAGATGAATGTGTGGTTAAGGAGCTGGTGCAGGGACAGGGTTTCAGGTTCTTGGATCATTGGGACTTCTGGGGCAGGGGTGACCTGTACGGGGGTTGCACCTAAACTGGAGGGGAACCAATATCCTCACGGGGAGATTCATTAGTGCTACATGGGAGGGTTTAAATTGGAGTGGCAGTGGTTTGGGAACCAGAGCAGCAGGTCAGCAAGTGGAGGGATTGAGGGAAGGTGTATGTTAGGACCAGTAAATTAGAAAGAAAGGTCAGGCAGAGACAGGTAAATGGACACAATCGTACTAATGGGGTGAAGTGTGTTTATTTCAACGAGAAGTGTCTTATAGATAAGGCAGAAGAACATAGAGCCTGGATCAGTACATGAGACATTGATGTTCTGGCATTACAGAGATTTGGTTGAGAGATGGACAAGACTGGCTGCTCAACGTTCCAGGGTTTTGTTGTTTTAGACAAGGTAGAGAGGAAGATAAAGGAGGTGGAGGAGTTGCTTTACTAATCAGGGAAAATGTTACAATTGCACTCAGAGGACACACCAGAGGGTTCATCCATCGAGGCAACATAGGTAAAGCTCAAAAATAAGATGGGTGCAATCACTCTGAAAATATTACACTAAAGGATCCCTAATAGCCACCAAGACATTGAGGAACAAACATGTAGGCAGATTATGGAAAGATTCAATAAAAACAGAGTTGTCATAGTGGGTGACTTTAGCTTCTCAAATATTGACTGATACTCCCTTACAGCAAGGGGCTTAGATGGGGCAGAACTCATAACATGAATCCAAGAGGGCTTAATGAAACAGTATGTGAATAATCCAACTAGAGGAAGGGCCATACTGGACCTTGTACTAGTTAAAGAGCTTGGCCAGGTAACTGACATTTCAGTGGGGAGAGCATTTTGGAAACAGTGATTACAACTCCTTAAGTTTTAAAATAGCTATGAATAAGGATAAGTCAGGACCTTGTGGCAAGGTACTAAATTGGGGGAGTATTATCAGTATTATGGGACAGCACAGTGGCTCAGTGATTAGCACTGCTGCCTTATAACACCAGGAACCTGGGTTCAATTCTTGGGCGACTGTCTGTGTGGAGTTTGCACATTCTCCCTGTGTCTGCATGGGTTTCCTCCGGGTGCTCCAGTTTCCTCCCACGGTCCAAAGATGTGCAGGCTAGGTGAATTGGCCATGCTAAATTGTCCATTGTGCATGGGAATGCATAGATTAGGTGGGTTATAGGGGGATGGGTCTGGGTGGGATGCTCCAAGGGTCAGTGTGGGCTTGTTGGGCCAAAGGGCCTCTTTCCACACTGTAGGGATTCTATGATTCTATTCTTTAGTATTAGGCATGAGCTAGGGTGTGTTAATTGGGAGGAGCTGTTATCATCTTAAGTCCACATTTGACATGTGGGAATTGTTTAAAGTCTGCTGATTAGAGTTAGTACGATTGTGCTCATTTACCCATCTCTGCCTGTTCTTTCTTTCTGATTTACTGGTCCTAACATGTTCCAGTAAGGAAGAAGACAAGGATGGCAAGGTAAGGGACCCTTGGGTAACAAGGAAGGGCGTGAATTTAGTGAAGAGGGAAAAAGAAGCATATGTAAAGTTTAGAAAGCTATAATTGGACAGGGCCCATGAGGAATACAAAGAAAACAGGAAAGAATTCAAGCAGGGAATCAGGAAAGCAAGAAGGAACCACAAAATTATCTTGGCAAGTATGGTTAAAGTGATACCCAAGGCATTCTATACACACATTAAAAACAACAGGATAACTAGGATCAAGGTAGGACCACTTAAGAATAAAGGAGGGAATATGTGTTTGGAGGCAGAGGATGTGGGTGAGATCCTAAATGAGTACTTTATGTCAGTGTTCACCCAGGAGAAGGATATGGAGGATAGTGAGATTTGTATAGAGAATGCTAATGTGCTAAGGCATTTTGAGATCAAGAAAGAAGTGGCGTTGGGTCACTTGAAGTGCATTTGGGTGGCTAAGTCCCTAGGGCCTGATGGTATGCACCCCAGGTTATTAGAAAAGGCATGAGATTGCTGGGACCTTGACCAAGATCTTTGTATCCTTTCTAGCCACTGGAGAGGCCGCTGAGGACTGGCTAGTAGCTAATGTTGTTCATCTGTTCAAGACAGGAGGTAGGGATAATCCAGGAAACTATAAGATGGTATCACATTGGTGGTTGTGAAGTTATTGGAGAGAATTCTTAAGAATAGGATTCACATGCATTTGGAAAAGCATGGCCTAATTAGGGACAGTCAGCATGGCTTTGTGTAGAACAGGTCATGTTTTACTAACTTGATTGAATTTTTCGAGGAGGTGACGAACGTGATCAATGAGGGTACAGCAGTGGACGTTGTCTACATGGATTTTAGTAAGGCTTTTAGTAATGGTGTTCTGCAGGGATCCGTACTGGGACCTCTGCTGTTTGCTTTACATATATAAATGACTTAGATGAAAATGTAGATGGGTGAGTTAGTAAGTTTGCAGACAGCGCAAAAGATCAATGGAGTTGTGGATAGCATAGAAAGTTGCCAAAGAATACAGTGGGATATACAGCAGTTGCAGATATGGGTGGACAAATGGCAGATGGCGTTTAATCCGCATGAGCGTGAGGTGCTGCACTTTGGGAGATCAAATGTTAAGGAAAAGTATGCAGTTAATGAGAGGAGCCTGAACAGCATTGATGTACAGAAGGATCTTGGGGTTCAAGTCTGTAGCTTCCTGAAAGTGGCCACGCAAGTAGGTAGGGTGGTAAAGAAGGCATATGAAGAAGGGTAAGACCCAAAACGTTGACTTCTCCTTTCCTCCAGATGCTGCCTAGCTTGCTGTGTTCTTCCAGCCTCCTGTTTGTCTACCTTGGACTCCAGCGTGTGCAGTTTTTTGAGTCTAATATGGCATGCTTGCCTTTATTATTTGGGGAACTGAGTACAGGAGTCAGGATGTCATGTTGCAGCTTAATAAGACTTTGGTTAGGTCACATCTAGAGTATTGCATTCAATTCTGATTGCCACATTACAAGAAGGATGTGGAGGCTTTGGAGACGGTGCAGAAGAGGTTTACAAGGATATTGGCTGGATTTGAGGGAATGAGCTATCAGAAATGGTTAGAAAAACCCAGGTTGTTTTCTCTGGAACAGCAGAAGCTGAGGGGAGACTTGATGGAAGTCTATAAAATTATGAGATGCGTAGATAGGGTTGACTGTCAGAATCTTTTTCTCAGAGTTGAAATATTTAAAACTAGGGGGCATGCATTTAACAGGGAAGGGGGAAAGTTGAAAGGAGATGTGAGGGACAAGTTCTTTTTTTAACAGAGAGTGGTAGGAGTCTGGAACGTGCTGCCAGGGTGGTGGTGGAGGCAGAAACAATAGGGGCATTTAAGAGTTTTTTAGATAAGCACATGAATATGCAAGGAATGAAGGAATATGGACCAAGTGCAGACAGAAGGGATTAGTTTAATTTGGCATCATGTTTGGCACATTATGGGCCAAAGGGCCCGTTCCTGTGCTGTGCAGTTCTATGTTCTATGTCATTTTGAAAAGCTCAGGGTAGAAAAGTTAAGGCTCACAGTGGTCTTGACTGCCACAAACCATGCTTTCCACATAATTGTCAGCCATTGATGCTCAGTAAAATTAATGTAGGTGGACTGTTTCCTGAACACCCATTTTGGGCTATTGCCTCCTGTTCAGTGGCCATATTCTTCTCTCTTACAAAGCTGTTGCTCATGAGCAGTTCCTTGTTATTCCACATCCCAGTCTTCCACACCCAAAAGTATCACTGCAGCCAAGTTATTTCTGCAGCATCTAATAACATCCAATAAATGAAAATTTTGCTCTTTGGAGGATGTAATATTTCAAGCACAATAAAACACACCTTAAGAACTGTCAGAAGTTAACCAGCAGCCTGAAATGACAAATCAGCAACAAACTTCTATTTATTTTTAACGTTTCCGGTGTGAGGACTTATTCCTGCCTGTTAGCACCACATTGTGTATTGAGGCATGCCAAAATTGTGAATGAACTTTTCAAGGGGCCCAGGATTCTAACTCAGATATTCTCTTCAACTCTTTACATAATTTTCATTGGTGGTCCTGACACCAATGGACTTATGGATACTAATATGGCATATGAAACACTTCTGGCTCAAAATTAATTCTGGTGTTCTCGCTGCCTGTTTGAAATGATCTGAGGCTCTCTGGGTTGGAAAAACAGATGCTGCATGGTTAAATCTCTAGGCTGATATTATAGCAAAAGTGAAACTTAAGCGGTTTTCTTCAGATTTCTCATCTGCCTCCCATTCCTCGTGCTAAGGTACTGTTTTACATACACATCCCTCTGGTACTTTATCAAGTGATCACATTTTTGGTAATGTCAAGTGGCAACAATGATAAAAGGCAAAATTTCAAACTGATCTTGTCCTCACTCATTGCCTCCCTTCCAATAACCAATTGGAATCAGGATTCGTTTGGATGCCTGATGAAATGTTGAGGCCAATGAGAGCAATACTCTTAACTTTACATAAATTTGAGATCAAATCAGGAACATTTCAGGCCTGTAAATTTTGGTGACCACAAAATGTGGTAAATGAACCATACCAAAATTGTGATCTTCATCTCTACTTACCTGGAAGGTATCTTGACTGCCTCAAATAATGTTCCCTAGCTGAAGACGTAGAAAGTCCAGAATCCAGTCTCATTGTGGTGGTATTTGGAACTGTTTTGTTTCCTCTAATGTTATGGTTTTGTTGCTTGTGCTCAGCCATCCTATAAACATAATCATAGAATCATAAAATCTCAATAGTGCAAATGATGTTGCAACTAGTCAGTTGACAATGCATGTGAAAATGATTCAAATTAGAGTGATATAGATCTACATCACATAAAAAAAGGCCTTTTGGCCCATGGACTCTGTGCCAGTCAAAAACAGCCACCTAACTTAATTTTCCTACACTTGGTCCATAGCCTTGGGTGCTTTGGCATCACAAATGCACATCTAAAAACCTCTTCAATGTTTCAAGGGTTTCTGCTTCCACCACCCTTACAGGCAGTGAGTTCCAGATTCTCACCATCCTCTGGATGAAAACATTTTTTCAGGAAAAGTTTTACAGAATAATAAATACAGTACATAAATGTATCTTTCTATAATTGCCTTATTTATTGGACTAATATACAGAAATACTTATTATTCAATTCAGACAAGCTTTAATTTGCCAAATCAATGCCAATATGATCTGTGTTGGGTAACAGCTCATCCATTTTGTTTTATTGGTTAAAAAAAAGTCAAGAATTGGTTCCAGATAGGGTGGCACAGTGGTTAGCACTGCTGCCTCACAGCACCAGGGACCTGGGTTCAATTCCACCCTCCAGCAACTGTCTGTGTGGAGTTTGCACGTTCTCCCCATGTCTGCGTGGGTTTCCTCTGGGTGCTCTGGTTTCCTCCTACAGTCCAAAGATGTGCAGGATAGGTGGACTGGCCATGCTAAATTGCCCATAGTGTTCAGGGATGGGTCTGGGTGGGATGCTCTGAGGGCCAGTGTGAACTTGTTGGGCCAAAGGGCCTGTTTCCACACTGTAGGGATTCTCTGAAATCTTCCACATTTTGGGAAATAAATGCATGAAGTTGATTTTATTCAGCCACTTATACCATTATAAGTTAATTTTACACAGAAATCATTTTTAAGGTTGGAATCTCTTCAGTATGTTTTAATCGACCAGTACTAGGGGAGCGACACATATTCGCACATTTATGTGCAATTTCTTGAATAGAAAAAAAATTCAGAAGGATCTAAACAAGTGATAAGACAAAACTGACCAGGAAGGAGTAAAAATAGGAGAGTACAAAAGCTCAAAACCATTGATACCTTGGAAGAATTTAAGTATAAAGAATGTGAAATGATTAATTTTTTCTCAGATCTCTAGAGGGGTTGCAGAAATTAGCATTTGGTGTTCCAGACAAGAAGGCTTGGGGAATTGAGCAATTCAAACAGTAACAACTTGTAATAATACAAAATCTACACAATAATAAGATACTTCAAGTTACTGCATAGGTAAATAAATGTCAAACAGTTAAGGAGAAGAAGTTTTGTGGGGAAATTAATTGAAAGTCTTGCACCATTCACAAATTCAAGACATCCTGAACCATTGAATACCCAATGAATCATAGAAGCATAGAATAGTCACGGAATGAAACAAGACAATTCAGGCTCTTGCATCCATGCTGGCTTTCTACAAAAGCACCTCAGCTAGCCTCACTTGCATACCTTTTCTCGACAGCCTTCACAGACAAGTACCCAAATCTCTTGGAAACCTTGATTGAATATCCCTCCACTACACTGTCAAACAATGCATATCAGATCCTAATGATTTGCTATGTTAAAAAAAAGCTCTCTTTGCATCACTTCTTGTTGTTTTGCTATTCATCCTAAATCCATGTGGTCTGGTTCTTGACACTTCCAATGGGAATAGTTTCTCCGTTTCTACTTTGTTCAGATGCTTTACGGTTTTAAACATTTCCATTGAATCTCATCTCAACCTTACGTTCTCCAAATTAAACAATGTTACCATTCTGTCCATGTAATTGAAGACCCTCATTCTTGGAATATTTTCTTAAATCTTTTCTGCACCATTTCTATTGCCATTATATTTTTCCTAAAATGAGCTGCCCAGAATTGATCTTAATATTCCAGTTGAAGCTGAACTAATATTTGTTCGGCATGGTGGCACAGTGGTTAGCACTGCTACCTCACAGCACCAGGGACCCAGGTTCAATTCCAACCTCAGGCGACTGTCTGTGTGGAGTTTGCACATTCTCCCTGTGTCTGTGTGGGTTTCCTCCCACAGTCCAAAGATGTGCAGGGTAGGTGGATTGGCCATACTAAATTGCCCGTAGTGTTCAGGGAGGTGTAAATTAGGTGGGTTTTAGGGGGATGGGTCTGGGTGGGATGCTCTGAGGTTCGGTGTGGACTTGTTGGGCCAAAGGGCCTGTTTCCACACTGTATGGTTCTACGCTTCATCGCTATCTGCAATTCCACCAACCTTTGTGTTTTCGGCAAGGTTACTAATCAGACCAGTTACATTTTCCTCCAAATCATTTGTATATATTACAAACAGCAAAGTCCCAACACTGATCCCTGAGGAACACCACAAGTCATAGCCCTCCATTCAGAAATGCACCCTTCCACTGCTACCCTCTGTCTTCTACGACCGAGCCAGTTTTTTATCCATCTTGCAAGCTCACCTATGACCCTATGCGACTTTACCTTCTGTATTAGCCTGCCATGAGGGACCTTGTCAAAGGCTTTACTGAAGTCCATGTAGACAACATCCACTGCTCAACCCTCATTGATCATCTTTGTCACTTCCTCAAAAAATTCAACCAAGTTAGTGAGACACAACCTCCCCTTCACAAAACCATATTGTCTCTCACTAATACGCCCACTGATTTCCAAGTGGGAGTAAATCCTGTCTCGAAGAATCCTCTACAATAACTTCGCTACCACTGACGTAAGGTCTGTAGTTAGCTGTATTATCCTTACCACCCTTCTTAAGCAAAGGAACAACACTGGCTATTCTCCAGTCCTCTGGGACCTTCCCTGCAGCCAGTGAGGGTACAAAGATTTTTCAAGGCCCCCAATACCTCCTCCCTTTTGATCTCAACATCACCTAAACTATCTACACACAATCCTTTATTTTACTTCGCTTGTGTGTGTTCATCCTACCAGAATGCATCACTTCAGGTTTCTCTACATGAAATTTTATTTGCTTGATGTTTTGCCCAATCCTTTTGCCTGCCAATGTGATCCTAAGGTATATCTTGAGGTATATCACTAACCTCTTTGTGAGACTCACCAGTGAAGTGGAAAGTGAGTGGGAACTTAGTATTTGTTGTGAGTAATGATTTAAAGGGGGGAACCATGCTTCAATCAAGTCATGAACAACTAAAGCAATGTCTGCAAAACAGCTAAAGTGACGTCACAGCTAGTGAAGGAGCCAATTAGTCAATGTTTCTCATTAATAGCTAGGGTGCACGTTTTGTGGTAGATGGAAGAATCCTCAATTCTGGTCTCTTCTGGATAACTACATCCCTGCAGAAAGTATTGCCAGTTGGAACAGCTGAAACTACAGTTGTCAGAGCTTGACATATGCTGAAGCTACTGCAGTGCATCCTTGTAAAAAGAAGATCAGGACATCTGATTTTTCGCTATATTGGTGAGTCAAATAATGAAAGAACCAATTTGTTTTAACTATGCATAATTAATTATAGAATACTTAACATTCTCATTATGTCAGTCTGCATGAGTAGATATTCCTATTAATTCCTATAAAGAGCTTTGTGAGCAAAATAAAACAAAATTCATGTTGGGAACATTAGCGCTCAAATGCTAATCAATTCAATAGTATCCAAGCTTCAGATTATAACCTGAATTATATAATTTAAATGTGCATTTAATTTAGTGGTATTCCAGAAGACTTGATGTTGAATATTTTGCTGTTTGTGGTATATATCTATAATTTAGACTCAAAAGTGGGAAGTATGATTTGGAAATTTGCAGATAAAACAAAGATCAGCCAGTCCTTGAAGGAAGCAGAATAGATAGACAAGATAGTAAAGAAAGCACATGGAACGCTTTCTTCTATTGGATGTGAATTGGATTTTCATTAGAAAAGTAGGGAGGTAATGCTGAAATTATATAAAATGTGGTTAAACACATTTCTGGTCACTGCATTACAGGAAGGGAGTTTTCCTTAGACGCGACAATGCTGGGGAGTGACTCAATTGACATTTACAAAATTATGAGGGGCCTAGGCACAATAGACTGGAAAGACCGGATGCCCTAGCAGCAAGGTAAATTATCAGAGGGCATAGGTTTAAAGTGTTTGGTAGAACTATTAGAGGGGTCGTAAGAAAAGTTTGTTTCACACAGAAGGTGGTGGGTGTCTGTAATTCATTGCCTAGTTAGGCGGTGGAGGCAGAAACCCCCACCAGAATGGGTGGCTTTTTTTTGTCTCTCAGCTGGTAAAAATATGATGGACTTAAATGGCCTTGTTCTGCGCTGTAACTTTAGTTTTTTTTTGTGAATATGTAGATGCTTGTCTTCAGATGCAAAATTTGTCCCTTCTTCAGAATGATGTATTCCTTAAATTTTTGACAGCATGGCATGCAGCGTTATTGCTATTTCTGTACATCTGCATCCATCATTGCCTTAAAACAAAGTTGCATGAAATGTCCTTATTTTAGAACTTTTCAGAAATATTGCCAATCTCAAAATAAAGACAATATAATAACTGACATACCTTTGAAGAGAATCATTGTTGGATTTTTCTTTTATTGCTATCACACTAGGTTCTTTTGAGTACGGCAGTTCAAAGTCAGAATTTTGAAAATCATCCCAACTGTCCTTAGTATTCAGTCCAGTTTCACCCCAGCGCTGTCTGCCACTTTTAAAACCTGTGGCGTTATTGTTAGTTCCTGATGTTGGATTCTGCATTTAATTTTTTGTTTAAGAAATAAAAAAGTGTTATCTTTCATACTTATTTGCGAGATGAAAACAAACTACCTTTATATCCTAAAACAAAGAACTGCAGATGCTGGAAATTTGAAACGAAACAGAAATTGCTGCAGAAACTCAACAGATCTAGTAGCATCTGCAGAGAAAGCAGAGGTAAAGTTTTGAGTCCAGTGACTCTTCATTGGAACTGAAAGTGGCAAGGAAAAGGCGGTATGTATACTGAAGGTGGTGGTGATGGTGGTCAGGGGGTGGAGTTGGAGAGAGTAGACAGATGGAGATGGAGCTTAGAGACAGAGAGAATGATTTTAGGCAGGCAAAGAGACAAATAATAGTATGCTAACACCTCTCCCCACCTCCATGGCATCTTCACATGCAGCTGCAGAAGATGCAACGCCTGCCCATCTACTTCCACCCTCCTCACTACCCAAGGCTCCAGAAAGACCTTCCAGGTGAATCAGTGTTTTATCTGCACTTCACTCAAGCTAGTCTGTTGTATTCACTGGTCACAATGTGGTCTCCTCTACACTGGGAGATGAAAAGCAGACAAGGTCATTACTTTGTGGAACACCTACCTTCTGCCTGAAAAAATGATCCTGAGCTTCCAATTGCCTGCCACTTCAACACATCACCAATTTGCTTAGCCAACATTTCTACCTCAGGCCTGTTGCAGTGCTCCAGAGTGAGGCTCAGCACAAGCTGGAACAACAGCAGCTCATTTTCTGCTTGGGGACCTTGCAGCCTTCAGGACTCAATATTGAGTTGAACAGTTTTAGAATGTTAACACCTTCTTACATGTCCTTTACCTACCTGCACATCCTGGGCATGTCATGATGTGGGCTATTTTCAACATAGCCAATACATTTTCACCTACTTATGGTCCTCATCATCAGATATTTTTTCCTCCCTAGAATACAAACTTTGTCTGCCTGTCATTCTCTCTCTCTCTGGGTTCCATCTCTACCTTTATATCAGCTATTTACTATTTTCACTGCATACCATTGGACACTAAAATTATATATATTTTCTTGGAGGAATCAAAGAGAATAATGTCTACATATGCCTGGTAGCCTGTAGTCAATATGTCAATGGACTCAAGATCCAAAATATTCAGTACAATGTTCGTTGGCATGGAATTAAAACTCATTTCACATAATTCAGGAATCAACTCGAGTTGTCAATGGAAAGAATCAATACCAACAATCAATCTCAAAATTTAAGGAAATGCAATATTGGTCAACAAAAATAATGTTGAATGGAAAGCACCATAAACTTGTGCTCTCTGGTCTTAGACATTGCTGCCACGGGGAAAAGATTCTCAAGATTTACCATATCTATGCCTCTCATAATTTTGTATACTTCAGTCAGATCCCCTCACATTCTTCTCTGCTCCAGGGAAAACAAATCTAGCTAATCCAATCCTTTCTCATAAATGAGACTTTCCATCCCAGGCAACATCCTGATGAATCTCATCTGCAACATCTCCAGTGGAATTTTGCCCTTCCAGAAGTGTGGTGACCAGAACTGCACACAATATTCCATCTGTGGCATAACCAACGCCCTACGAAGATTCAACATGGCTTCTCTGGTCCTATATTCTATACCCTGGCTCATGAAGACACAACTCCCATATGCTGTCTTCATCACTCTTTCTACCTATGACAACATCTTCAGGGATCTATGGATTTGTATACCAATATTCCTTTGTCCTCAATATCCCCTAGGAACCTATTATTCATTATGTAAAATCTTCCCTTATTAGACCTTTCAAAATGCAACACCTCACACTTATCAGGATTAAATTCCATCTGCCATTGCTCTGTCCAATTTACCAGCTGATCAACATCAAACTGTAGCCTGAGACCATCCTCCTCATTATCAACAGAAGATGTGTGGTCAGAAGAAGTTAGATTCTGCATAGGAAGATTTAATAACTTGTCGTGGCTCATAACCATAGTGTTGCAAAAGAAGTCTAACCACTGATTCATGCATCTTCTGATGAATTGGAACAGCACCATTATCGTTGAAGACAACAGTGTCTTATCTCACTCACTTGCAGGAGAAATCGGAACATAATGCATGGGAGAGGGCCCAAACTGGCGTAAACAGCCCCTGCCGTCAAGTCATGACACCACGAAGGATTGAGTAATGGGAACTGCCTGTAAGGAAGTTTACCCCCAATGTGGATGATTAGAGACAGCAATGTATTCACAAGGGCACTGCATTGCACTCTACTTAGCCCAAGGCTAGCTGACATGATCTCTTGTGTCTCTCACAGGTGTACATATTGAGCCAAGGAGTCCTTCTTCTTCACCTTGACTGAGCCAAAACCAAAAGCAAAATTGTGAAAAAGCGCCATCACACTCAAGTCATAGAGTCATACAGCAGGGAAACAGTCCCTGTGGTCCAACCCATCCATGCCAACCAGTTTCTTAAACTAAATTAGTCCAACTTGGGTACATTTGGCCCATATCTTCTCTAAACCTGTCCTATTCACGTACCTATCCAAATATCTTTTAAATGTTGTAACTTTACCTGCATCTACCACTTCCTCTGGCAGTTCATTCCATACACAAACCACCCTCTGTGTGAAAATGTTGCCCTTCAAGTCCTTTTAAAATCTTTCTCCTCTTACCTTAAAAATATGACCTAGTTTTGAACTCACCCACCCTAGTGAGGAAAAAATAACTTTTGCTGTTTGCTTTATCTATGACCCTCATGATTTTATAAACCTCTGTAAGTTCACCCCTCAACCTGCCACATTCCAGTGAAAAGACATCCCAGTCTACCCTCATAAATCAAACCCTCCAGTCGCAGCAAAATCCTGGTAAAACTTTTCTGAACCCTCTCCAAATTAATAATATCATTCCTGTAACAGGGTAACCAGAACTGCACATCACCAACCTCCTGAACATGACGTCCCAACTCCTATACTCAATGGTCTGAGCAATGAAGGCAAGCGCGCTAAATGCCTTCTTAGCCACCATGTCTACCTGTGATGAAATTTTCAAAGAACTATGTATCTGCACTCCTAGGTCTCTCTGTGACTGATGTAACTAAGTGGGCTTCAATGTTCCTCTGGATTCAGTCTACTGTTACAACATGGAGACAGACAGCCAAATAAAATCATGGTGGCACAGTGGTTAGCATTGCGCCGTATAGTGCCAAGGACCCAGATTCCATTCCAGCCTTGTGTGACTATCAGTGTGAGGTTTACACGTTCTGCCCGCGTCTGCATGGGCTTCCTTCGGTTGCTCAGGTATCCTCCCACAATCCAACGATGTGCAGGTTAGGTTGATTGGCTATGCTAAAGTGCCCCATAGTGTCCAGGGATATGCAGGCTAGGTGGATTATCCATGGTAAATGTGGGGTTACAGAATGGGGTGGGTCTAGGTGAGCTGCTGTTTGGAGGGTCAGTGCAGACTCGAAGTGCTCAATGGCGTCTATCTGCACTGTATGGATTCTATGATTCTATGACTTTTTAAACAATTGATACCACACAGCAGATTTATAGTTTAAAGACTTGGGTTCAAGTCCCTTTCGTGAACCCATGCTGACCTTACATTATGAGTTTCCAAAAGTTCTGCTATTTCTTCCTTAATAATTGATTTCAATACTTTTGCGATAATAATTGTCAGGTTAAAGTGGCGTATGGTTACCTACATTTTACCTTCCTCTCTTTTTGAACAGTGATTTCACATTATCAGTTTTCAAATCCTCCGGTATATCTCCATAATCCAACAATTTTTGTAAAATCAAAACCCACTATCTCTGTAGATACGTCTTTTAAGATCACAGGATACAAGTCATCAGGGCCAGGGGAATTATCTGCCTTTAGCCCCATTAGGTTGTCTAAAACTAGTTCTTTAGTGATGGTGATAGTACTTAATTCCTTTCTGTATTCTTTAATGTCAATGAAACGTTCAAAGAATCTTTCGTAGTAAAGCCTGATGCAAAACATCTGTGTAACTCCTCTGTCATTTCCTTGTTCCCCAAAACTGTCTCCCCAGATTAATTTTCTAAGGGGTCTATGTTCGCTTTGACCTCTCGTGTCCTTTTCATATATTTAAAGAAGCTCTATTGTAAGTTCTTATATTCCTAGCTAGTTTGGCCTTGTAGTTTATTTTTTCTGACTTTATTACCTTTTTAACCCTCCTTTGCTGGATCCTGAATTTATCCCAGTCTTAAGGGCTATCATTGACTTTGGTTTCCTTAAGTGCGTTTCCTTTCAACTTGATACTCACCTTAACTTCCTTGGTTAGCTGCAGAGATAATAGGTAATGCAGATGCAGGAGAATCCGAGATAACAAGGTGTGGAGCTGGATGAACACAGCAGGCCAAGCAGCATCATAGGAGCAGGAAAGCTTGACGTTTCAGGCCTAGACCCTTCAAGGGTCTAGGGAAGTGCAGAGTCAACCACATTGCTGTGGGTCTGGAGTTACATATAGGCCAGACCAAGTAAGGATGGCAGTTTCATTCTCCAACAGATATTAGAGAACCAGATGAGTTTTTCCAACTATCGACAGCGGATTCAGAGTTAACATTAGACTCTCTAATTCCATGTGTTTATCGAATTCAAATGCCACCACCTGTCTTGGCAGGCTTCGAACCTGGGTCCCCAGCGTTTTACTAGGTTCTCTGGATTAACAGTCTAGCAATAATACCAATTAGTCATCATCTCTCCATATAATTTCTTATTAACAGTGCTATCTCACCACATTTTCCATTCCTTCTGCCTCTCCAGAAGATCAAATATCCTTGAATGTTAAATTCCCAATTTTGATTGCCTTGTTAACCATGTTTCTGAAATGGCAGTAAGGTCATATTCATTTACCTCAATTTACACCATTAGTTCATTTACCTTATTCTGAATGCTTTGTGCATTAAGGTACAAAGCCTTTACATTTGTCCTATCGAATTTCCCTACACTCCTTGGCTCCTTAGTACAAGCATACATAAGCATATATAAGGTCTAGGCAACTGAAAACAGATGAAGCTTTGGAAGAATATCGGGAAAGTAGGATCAATCTGAAACAAGGAATTAAGAGGGCTAAAAGGGGTCATGAAATCTCTTTAGCAAACAGGGTTAAGGAAATCCCAAAACCTTTTATTCATAAATAAGGAGCAAGAGGGTAACTAGAGAAAGGGTTGGCCCACTCAAGGACAAAGGAGGGAAGTTATGTGAGGAGTCAGCGAAAATAAGTGAGATTCTTAGTGAGTACTTTGCATCGGTATTCACTGAGGAGAGGGACATGACTGATATTGAGGTTAGGGATAGATGTTTGATTACTCTAGGTCAAGCAGGCATAAGGAGGGGAGGGGGGAAGTGTTGGGTATTCTAAAAGGCATTAGGGTGGACAAGTCCCCATGTCTGGATGGGATCTATCCCAGGTTACTGAGGGAAGCGAGAGAGGAAATAGCTGGGGCCTTAACAGATATCTTTGCAGCATCCTTGAGCATGGGTGAGGTCCTGGAGGGCTGGAGAATTGCTAATGTTGTCCCCTTGTTTAAGGGTAGCAAGGATAATCCAGGTAATTATAGACCAGTGAGCCTGACATCAGTGGTGGGGAAGCTGCTGGAGAAGATACTGAGGGATAGGATCTATTTACATTTGGAAGAAAATGGGCTTATTCGTGATAGGCAGCATGGTTTTGTGCAGGGAAGGTCATGTCTTACCAACTTGATAGAATTCTTTGAGGAAGTGACAAAGTTGATAGATGAGGGAAGGGCTGTGGATGTCATATGCCTTACTGAAGTGCATGTATTTGATAAGGTTCCCCATGGTAGGCTGATGGAGAAAGTGAAGTTGCCTGGGGTCCAGGGTGTACTAGCTAGATGGATAGAGAACTGGTGGGCAACAGGAGACAGAGAGTTGTAGTGGAAGGGAGTTTCTCAAAATGGAGAACTGTGACCAGTGGTATTCATAGGGATCTGTGTTGGGACCACTGTTGTTTGTGATATGCATAACTGATCTGGAGGAAGGTATAGATGGTCTGATTAGAAAGTTTGCAGATGACACTAAGATTGGTGGAGTAGCAGATAGTGAAGGGGACTGTCGGAGAATGCAGCAGAATATAGATAGATTGGAGAGTTGGGTGGAGAAATGGCAGATGGAGTTCAATCCAGGCAAATGCGAGGTGATGCATTTTGAAAGATCTAATTCAAGAGCAAACTGTACAGTAAATGGAAAAGCCCTGGGGAAAATTGATACACAGAGACATCTGGGTGTTCAGGTCCATTGTACCCTGAAGGTGGCAATGCAAGTCAATAGAGTGGTCAAGAAGGCATACGGCATGCTTTCATTCATTGGACGGGGTATTGAGTACAAGAGTTGGCAGGCCATGTTGCAGTTGTATAGGACTTTGGTTCAACCACATTTGGAATACTGCGCACAGTTCTGGCCATCACATTACTAAAAGGATATGGATGCCTTGGAGAGGGTGCAGAGGAGGTTCACCAGGATGTTGCCTGGTATGGAGGGTGCTAGCTATGAAGAGAGGTTGAGTAGATTAGGATTATTTACATTAGAAAGACAGAAGTTGAGGGGCGACCTGATTGAGGCCTACAAAATCATGAGAGGTATAGACAGGGTGGATAGCAAGAAGCTTTCTTCCCCCCCCCAGAGTGGGGTGCTCAATTACTAGGGGTCACGATTTCAAGGAGAAAGGGGAAAGTTTAGGGGAGATATGCGTGGAAATTTCTTTACGCAGAGGGTGGTGGGTGCCTGGAACGCGTTGCCAGCGGAGGTGGTAGAGGTGGGCACAATAGCATCATTTAAGATGTATCTAGACAGATACATGAATGGGCAAGGAGCAGAGGGATACAGATCCTTGGAAAATAGGTGACCGGTTTAGATACAGAATCTGGATCAGCACAGGTTTGGAGGGCCGAAAGGCCTGTTCCTGTGCTGTAATTTTCTTTGTTCTTTGTACAATATGGCACTCATGTATTCTGTCCCTTCCTTTTATTTTTTGGTAACAATCAACTCTATCACTAACCTGCAATCCAACCTCCTCCTTTACCTTTGCTTTTCTAATTTTCAATGTAACTGAACCCACCCCCATGATTTAGTTGAAAGCCCTACAGTCCTAGTTATGTGATTTGTCAGGATTCTGGTCCCAGTATGATTCAATTAGAACCCGTTGCATTGGAACAGCTCCCTCCTTCCAATGTCCTACAACTTCAACTTGTTTTTCCCACACCAATCTTTGAGCCATGCATTCATGTGTTTAATGTCCTTTGCCCTATGCCAATTAGCCTGTGGCTCAGGGAGTAACTTAGAGTCATACAGCACGGAAACAGACCCTTCAGCACAATTCATCCATGCCAACCAGATTTCCTAAACAGAACTAGCTTCATTTGCCTGCATTTGGCTCATATCCCTTTAAATCTTACCTATCCATGTGCCTGTTGAAATGGTTTTGAAATATTGTAAATGTACTTGCCTCTACCACTTTCTCTGGCAGTTCATTCCACATGCTTATTACCCGCTGTGTGAAAAAGTTGCCCCTCAGGTCCTTTTTAAATATTTCCCCTCTCATCTTAAACCTAAGCCCTGTAGTTTTAGATTCCCCTGCCCTGGGGAAGAAACCTTGACTCTTCACCTTATTTACGCCCCTTTATAAACCTCAATAATGGTCACCTCTCAGCCTCCTACACTCCAAAGGAAAAAGTCCCGGCCTATCTAGCCTCTCCTCATAACTCCAGTCTCAGTGGCATCCTTGTAAATCTGTTTTTCACTCTTTCCAGTTGAATAACATCCTTCCTATAGCACGGCAACTATAATTGTACACAGTACTGCAAACATGGCTTTACCAATATCCTGCACAGCCATAACATTACGCCTCAACTCCTGTACTCAATGCTCTAACCAATGAAGGCAAGCATGCCAAACACCTTCTTCATCACCATGCCTACCTGTGGTGCCTCTTTCAAGGAACTGGGTACCTGCACCGCTAGGTCTCTGTTCGACAACACTCCCCAGAACCCTACCATTATCTATGTAAGTGCTGCCCTGGCATTTCTTACCAAAATGCAACACCTTGCATTTATCAAAATTAAACTCATCTGCCAATCCTTGGCCCAGTGGCCCAGTGGCCCATTTAATCAAGGTACTCTTAGATAACCTTCTTCACTGTCCACTATACCACTAATTTTGGCGTCATCTGCAACCTTCCTAACCATGTCTCCTATATTCTCATCCAAGTCGTTTACATAAATGATGACTAACAGTGGACCCGGCACCGATCTTTGCAGTATTCTGCTGATCACAGGCCTTCAGTCTGAACAACTCTCTATCACCATCTTCTGTCTCCTACCGTCAAGCCAATTTCATATCCAATTGGCTAGCTCTCCTTGGATCCCATGTGGTAACTTACTAACCAGTCTACCATGCGGAACCTTGTCAAAGGCCTTGCCAAAGGTCATGTAGACAACATCTACCACTCTGCCTTCATTTATCTTCTTGGTAATCTGGAGATTACTAACTTTTTGGTTCTACTTTTTAAATTTAGCTACTAGCTACTCATATTCTCTCAACAGAACCTCTTTTCCTTTCTACCTATATCATTGGTACCTATGTGGACCACAACAACTGAATCTTCCCCCTCTAACTCCAAATTTCTCTGCAGTTCCAGTGAGATATCCTGAACCGGGGACATGGCACAACACAGCCTTTGGGACTCACAATCCTGGCACAGAGATCAGTGTCTATTCCCCCGACTATACTATCCACGAATATACTCCCTCTTTAATGGTTCCCTGTTCCATGGTGCTATGGTCTGTTTAGTCATTTTCCCCACAGCTCTTGATCTCATCTGCACAGGGAGCAAGAATGTCAAATCTGTTAGACACGATCAAGAGCTGAGGCATCTTCAGAACTACTTTCTGGATCCCTCTACCTGTCTTGCTCATAGTCACACCCTCTTGTCCCTGACCATTGACCAAACCCGAGGTAGTTAATCTAACGAGTGTGACTGCTTCCTGAAATACAGAATTCAGGTAAATATCTCCCTCCTTGATTCGTCTTAGTGTTCCAAGCTCAGACTCCAGCTCATCCATTCTGTACTGGGCAGCCTCAAGCAACCAGCATTTGCTTCAGATGTAGTCACTATGAACCACAATGAAGTCCAGCAGTTCTCACATCATGCAGGCACAACAAAGCCTGGTCCTTAATCTCTATTCTATTTATTTAGTTTTTTTTAAAGTTTCCTGCTGGTCTTATATCTGGAATATATAGCTCCCCTTTACCTTCAACCTGAAAATAACCTGTGATAGGACCATAAGACATAGGAGTGGAAGTAAGGCCATTCGGCCCATCGAGTCCACTCTGCCATTTAATCATGGCTGATGGGCATTTCAACTCCACTTACCCGCACTCTCCATGTAGCCCTTGATTCCTTCCGAGATCAAGAATTTATCAATCTCTGCCTTGAAGACATTCAACGTCCCGGCCTCCACTACGCTTAGTGGCAATGAATTCCACAGGCCCACCACTCTCTGGCTGAAGAAATGTCTCCTCATTTCCGTTCTAAATTGACCCCCTCTAATTCTAAGGCTGTGCCCACGGGTCCTAGTATCCCCACCTAACGGAAACAACTTCCCTGCGTCCACCCTTTCTAAGCCATGCATTATCTTGTAAGTTTCTATTAGATCTCCCCTCAACCTTCTAAACTCTAATGAATACAATCCCAGGATCCTCAGCCGTTCAGCGTATGTTAGGCCTACCATTCCAGGGATCATCCGTGTGAATCTCCGCTGGACACGCTCCAGTGCCAGTATGTCCTTCCTGAGGTGTGGGGCCCAAAACTGGACACAGTATTCTAAATGGGGCCTAACTAGAGCTTTATTAAGTCTCAGAAGCACATCGCTGCTTTTTTTTAGATAGACAGATAGTCACATTAGCAGCGTTTTTGACCAACCAATGATCTTATGGTTTTCCTCTTTGCTTTGTGCTTAGATTTAAATTTATCCTGTTTAAATCCTGGATTTAAATTTATCCTGTTAAAAAAAACTCAAAATACAAATCAAAAAAGCTAGCAAAAATCACCTTTTTGCCCTGCACTGAATTCCCATGCTGCTCCAAAATCCCCGAACTATATACTCACTCAGGCTGTGTCTCATTTCAGATGTGATCTCTCTTTCCAGAACATGTAAAGCTTACTAATCTAATTGTGGCCTTAACTACATTTTTTTTTGCCTTACCCCACAAACACTTGACTCAATCTTTGATTAAATATGTGTCTTAATTCAGCCTTGAATATGTTCAGTAACTCAGCCTTTGCTGCTTCTGTGGACAACCAGACAGCCTTTGAGTCTCTTCCACCGTGGAATAAAATATGAATGACCTTTGATCTCCTTTACATTTGTTCAGCATCATTCGTGACTCCTCAGATGCTGAAGCAGTCCATGTCCAAATGCAACAAGATCTGGAGAGTTTCCAGGCTTGGGCTGACAAGCGACAAGCAGCCCAACTGCTTGGCAATGACCACCTGCAATAAGAGACAACCTAACCATTGCCTTATGATATTCATTGGCATTACCATGACTGAATACTCTACTATCAACATCCTGGGAATTACAATTGACCAGAAACTGAACTGGTCTCACCATATAAATACAGCGGTTACAAGAACATGTCAGACATTAGAAATACTGCAGGAGTAGCTCACCTCCTTATTCCTCAAAGCCTGTCCACCATCTGCACGGAACAAGTCAGGAGTGTGATGGAATACTCCCCAGTTGCTAACAACATTCAAGCTTGACATCATCCAAAACAATACAACTCATTTGAGTGGCACCACTTCCACAAACATCTACTCCCTCCACCACCAATGCTCAGTGGCAGCACAGTGTGCGATCTACAAGATGCAGTGAAGAAGATTAGAAAAGATCCTTAGAAAACTCCTTTCAATTCACAATCACTACCTTCTAGAAGGACAAAGGCAGCAGATACATGGGAATACCACCACCTCTAAATTCCCTTCCAAGCCACTTAGCATCCTGACCTGGAAATATATTATTGTTCCTTCATTGTTGCTGGGTCAAAATTCTGCAATTTCCTCCCTAATGCGTGGGGGTCTACCTACAGCACATGGTCTGCAGCAGTTCAAAAAAAAGTTCACCATCACCTTCTCTGATGAGCAACAAATGCTGGTCAAGCCAGTAAAAGTTAACCAACATGATAATTTAATTAATGCCTGATTTAATCATAAATCATAGAATTCCTACAGTGTGGAAACAGGCCCTTCAGCCCAACAAGTGCACACCAACCCTCAGAGCATCCCACCCAGACCCATCCCCCTTTAACCCAGAGATAAAAGGTACTGCAGATGCTAGAGAATCCGAGATAACAAGGTGTGGGGCTGGACGAACACAGCAGGCCAAGCAGCATCATAGGAGCAGGAAAGCTTGATGTCTCGGGCCTAGACCCTTCATCAGAAATGGGGGAGGGGAAGAGGGTTCTGAAATAAATAGGGAGACCATCCCTGAACACTACGGGCAATTTAGCATGGCTAATCCATCTAGCCTGCACATCTTTGGACTGTGGGAGGAAACCGGAGTACCTGGAGGAAACCCACGCAGACACGGGGAGAATATGCAAACTCCACACAGACAGTCGCCCGAGGGTGGACTCGAACCCGGCTCCCTGGCACTGTGAGGCAGCATATTGTAACTGAGATTATATTTTCGGAACTTCTAATAAATTGATAATGCAAGGACAACCATGGAGCAATCAAACCCCCATCCTGTAAATTGTCACAGCCAAGTTCCTTCTGAACAAACCACAGAGTCCAAAGCCCAGTTAAAACTTTGGTTTCTGTTTCTTTTCCTATCATTTTCTTTGATAGACTGATGGGCATCATGACTCCCTGTGAGGCCCTTGTTACCTTTCAAACATCTACCATCTGCTTTAAGCACAATGTCTCTCCAGAGTCAGAAAGTTTATAAAGTACTTTGAACAAAAATCAATCTGAAATTAACTTCTGAATCCAGATGCAAAGACAAGCAGCTTGTTTGTGTTTTTTTCTAAAATCAAGCAGCTGTTCACAGTCCAAAGGTCACCTTGAGTTCTCAGCTCACAGTTCACAGCTCCAAACCAAACACAATAATAAAATAATGAAAAATCAGCAAAGGTTCTAACACAATAAGATCAAGAGGAAGACACAGATGCTTGGCAAATCTGTATTTCCAAAGCCTGCCCAGGCTCTCCAGCCAAAGATAAATCACACATTACCCTTTCAAAAAAGATGTCGAGTGCACTTCATCTGAAAAAAAAAATACTAAAGAAGAATACACTTTGTATCAGTGAAGGGACCAACACAAGCAGTAGTTTATGTGCGGTAAGTCCAGTTTGATCGGCATATGGAAAGGGCATCATTTGTTGTCTTCAGAATTGAGGAGAATCATTGCATTCTAATGGTCAATCACCACTCACCTCGAATTGAACAGCTCCCTGTCAATAAGATACTGACCCACAAACAACTGACTTCTATTTGTGTGTGATGATTATGCATCTTATCCTGACAAGCCGACAGTAAGCAGCTTTAAAAAGAACAAAAGGTAAAGGTTCTCTAGCTTAGAAGCTGGGACATCAGGATTTGCGTCTTGGCAGTGAACATGTAGGTCATTTTTGCTTAACACTAAAGCACAACTTTAAATGGAAATGTATTAATTAAGCAAATCAGGTTTTCATATTATAACCAATGTAAAAGCTGTTCTTGAGCTCTATAGGAACCTTCTCGTGAGAATAAAGTGCAAACATTAAAATGCAGTAAACTGAATTACTGTACATTCCTAAATTTCCATATTTCTAAAGCAAATAATTTATACAATGAAATAAATTTAAGAACATCAAGGAAATATGGTAACTCGTTTTACTTAGCTCCCAATCATCAGCTGTCCTGCTCCTTGGCTTCCCACTTATCATTTTGTCCACTAGCTGGCCTTGTCACTTGCTACTTGTCTTATCACTTGATTCTCCTGTTGACTGCCTTACCTACTTACCATACATTAATTTCCTGGCCCTGTTACTCCGTGATCCAATCCATCACCATGTCTCCTGCTCCTACTTCTCCCACTTGCTGCAATGTAGTGTTGAGCTTAAAAATGATATTTCCAAACCAAACCATTAAGCGTTAATTATATGACAGTGCGTAAAATAAGGAGAAAAAGACAAATTTAGTACAAGAATAACCTATTTTGGCTTGGAGGTAACTGCACTGCTTACTGGGAAACAGAATATTGTGCAATTAACACGGAGTCACCAGAAAGTGTCTCTCAAGTTGTTTTCTGCATAACAGAATGTCTGAAAATGTACTGAAAGTACTACAAAATGGTGACCAGCATATAACATTAGATTCAGAATACTATTAATATCAGGGATTTTGCCCCACTCTTGGAATTTCACCGGCAGGGTCGGGTTTGCGGGATGGGTGCTGTGAATTTGACATGGAGCTCTAAGTGTCATTGTCACCTAAGTCCCCAACAAGCTGAAAAGCAACATGAGACTCAGTCATAGAGTAATACAGCATGGAAATAGGCCCTTCGGCCCAAACTGGTCCATACTGGCCATGATGCCCATTCAGCTAGTTCCAATTGCCCACATTGGTCCATATCCCTCTAAACCTTTCTCATCCATGTGCCTTTCCAAATGTTTTTTTAAGTGTTGCTATTGTACCTGCCTCAACCATTTTCTCCAGCACCCCATTCCATATATGCACCACTCTCTGCATGAAGAAGTTGCCTGGCAGGTCCTTCTTAAATCTATCCCCTCACACCTTAAACCTATGCTTCTAGTTTTCAATTCCCCATCCCTGGGGAAAAAAAGACTACACGCATTCATCCTATCTATGCCCCTCATGATTTTATGCACCTCAATAAGGTCACTGCTCATTCTCCTACGTTCCAAGGAATAAAGTCCTATCCTGGCAACATCATTGTAAATCTTCTTTGCACACTTTCCAGTTTAAAACTTGTTTAAAATACATCTCAGTTATGTAAGCTAGCCATTAAGCTTTCATATATATCCTATGAACTAACAGTTATTGATTCATATATGCATCAAGTATTTTAACCCAATAATTTCATGACACATTGAAGTGCACGTGCCTTCTTGGAATTACTTTGATCATACCATAAAGAACATGTTAAGTATTTTTAGCCTAATAATAAATGCACTCCATTCACTTCCTTTCTCTCAGCACTTCTTTCTCCACAATTCTTGTCCAAAAGAGAGTTTGGAAGTGGGGAGGTGGAGGGAGAAAGTAAGTGAAAGAATGAAAGAAGCTATGAGAAGGTTGGAGACCAGGAAAGGTGACAGGTAGGAGGGTTATTGAAATAATTGCACAGAGGCTGGTATCCCATCACCAAGAGATCTTTTATTTGCATGTGCACCGTACATGGACTTTGACCAGCTAGCTCAGAGCCAGTCCCTAGAGTTAGGAAACTGCCAGCCAAGGCTCCCTGCTTCGTCAAGATTAACAGCCTCAATTAGGGATCTCATACTTGAAGAGATCCACCTGGCCAACCTTGTACCAATCATTACAGTTAGGGAAGGATGAGATGGCATTTGGCAAAGTTGACAGAGGTGAGATTGTGAGCATGAATGTTTAGGAGCAGATGGGAAATGAGTGGGAGGGACACTGAGCTGAAAAGGTCAGTGAGAAGAATGGGCAACAAGCACGATGAACAGCAAGTTGGAGGATTGGCAAGCAAGGGAGACTGCAAGAGGGTCAAGGAGTGAGAGGATCAGTCTCCAGCGAGACAGGCGATGACTGTGAGAAATGGCAAGCTGGGAGTTTACAAAGCAAGAGACGAGGTGAGTAGAAGTGTAGGCCATCAGAAAGGCCACTCCAAAATGGTGCTAATCGCATCACACGATGCTATGTGGTCAGATGCAAAGGAATGCAACAACAGAAGCCCTAATACAAAGCATGCATTCTGGGCCCATTATATCCACAATGTTAAAATGAAATGACTTCAAATAGGGCAATTTACACTGCGACTTACAAAAATATACATAAGATCGATCAACTGTGAACTACAAAAGTTCAACATCAGCACTGGTGCTCTCCACGAGTATAGATTGAACAATGCTAGATCATTTTGTGATATGGATTGAGTAAATTAGTTGAGCACTAAGACTGTGCAGGATGACTTTCTAGAGTATGATAGAGATGGCTTTTGAGGGCAGTGTCTTGAAAAACCAACTAGAGGTCATGCCATTTTAGATCTAATATCATGTAATTTAAAAAAAAAAGGGGCTAATTAGCAATCTTCTATAAACAAACCTTTTGGAATGAGCAACTGCAACATGATAGAATTTCACATTATGTTTGAAGACAGGTAGTCATTCTGCCACAAGAGTGTAACATTGAAATTAGGGAAATTATGAAGATATAAGGCATAAACTAGCTGAGCTGGATAAGGAAAATACACTCAAAGGCATGACGGCACATAGGCAATGGACTGTTATAGAGTCATGGAGCTGTACAGCATGGAAATAGATCCTTTGGTCCAACTTGTCCATGCTGACCAGATAACCTTAAATTAATCTAGTCCCACTTGCCAGTATTTGGCCCACATCCCTCTAAACCCTTCCTACTCATATACCCATCCAGATGCCTTTTAAATGTTGTAATTGTACTAGTCTCCACCACTTCCTCAGGCAGCTCATTCCATACACACACCCGCCCTATGCATGAAAAAGTTGCCACGTAGGTCCCTTTTAAATCTTTCCCCTCTCACCTTAAAGTCTAGTTTTGGACTCCCCCACCCCAGGGAAAAGATATTCACCCTATCCATGCCCCTCATGAATTTATATAACTTCATAACCTCACCCCTCAGCGTCCAATGCTCCAAGGGAAAATAGCCCCACCCTTTTCATCCTCTGGAAGTCAAACTGTCCAAACCTGGTAACATCCTTGTAAATCTTTTCTGAACTCTTTCAAGTTTCACAACGTCTTCCCTAGAGCAGGGAAACCAGAATTGCATACAGTATTCCAAAAGTGGCCTAACCAATGTCCTGTACAGCTGCAACATGACCTCCAAGATCCTATACTCAATGCACTGACCAATATAGGAAAGCACACGAAATGTCTTCTTCACTATCTTGTTGGCCTGTGACTCCACTTTCAAGGAACTATTGTTGCAAAAATTGGATAGAGTATTGGAAGGCGGGACATGAGAACCTGATGTTTGTTTGCGCTTTTTCTAGGCTTGGAGATGAAAAAGAAAGTCTATGAGCAGCAGCAGGCACAGAGAGTTCCTGAAATTTAAATGCATATCAAAAGGCTGTATGGTTAGAAAATCAGGCAATAGTCTTGCTTTCTTATTAAGCCAGGAGATGACGAGGTGTAGAGCTGGCTCAACACCGCAGGCCAAGCAGCATCAGAGGAGCAGGAAGGCTGATGTTTCGGGCCTAGACCCTTCTTCAGAAATAGGGGAGGGGAAGGGGGTTCTGAAATAATTAGGGAGAGAGGGGGAGGCGGATAGAAGATGGATAGGAGAAGACAGGTGGAGATCTCTCTTCTATCGGCCTTCCCCTCTCTCCCTATTTATTTCAGAACCCTCTTCTCCTCACCCATTTCTGAAGAAGGGTCTAGGCCCAAAACGTCAGCCTTCCTGCTCCTCTGATGCTGCTTGGCCTGCGGTGTTGAGCCAGCTTTACACCTCATCATCTCAGACTCTCCAGCATCTGCAGTTCCTACTATCTCTTGTTATTAAGCCAACCAGTTTGAATATCAGCCAATTAAATTAAACCAGGCACTTTGGGACTAAAAACCAATTAATTTTAAATCTGATGGTTTTGACAACATAGGACCAATCCTTTTGTAAGAAATTGATATGTCATCAAGGGTACAGAGGAAGCGGGCATTTGAAAATCAGTGAGAGAGCAACTGTCATCTGATAGACTTAACAGCCATCAGCTCTAAAGACAAAAAATCATTGGCTCTCACAGAATTCTCTAAGCTTTGAGTAACCATTATCTAACTAAAGCTACAGCAGCACGTTTAGCTAACGTTCCTGACACAAGAATTTGATGGAGAAAGGTATTCCTGACAGTGGAGAAGGCACCGAACATTTCGGAAGATGTATCCTGTAAGTAATTTCGAGAGACTAAGTTTTAAGTTTTTTTTTTATTAATTTGGTTTATATAAGTGAGGCTTGTATTTATTGGAATAGCGCACCATTAGAAGTTTGTTTTATTTGGGAATAGCTGGTAGTTAAGGGGGAATTGTTTGGTTTGTTAGTAGTTCTGTTAATTTTTCCACTGTTAGAGTTAGATAAATAAATTGTTACTTGTTGACTATAGAGTGACTGTCAGGAGTTCATTTCATTTAACCTCCCCTTTATAATAGATTGGGAGGTGACAGGCAGGTTATATCACTGTTCATACATCCTTTAATAGATTATGAGGCAAGGCAAGCTTCTCTGGGTGTTTTGGTTTTAGTTATCAGAGGGTGGGCTTGACCTTCCCTTCATAATACACTGGGGCCTAGAGTCCAGGTTCTGGCCAGTTCATGTACAGGATCTGAACAGATATGAATGGATTTAGGCAGATTTGAACAGATTTAGAGTACAAAAGGTCCTTGCAGATTTGAACAGCCTTGGAGAATATAGTGTCCTAGATCTTTAAATAAAACTTAGGTGAAACGTGGAAAATCTGTTTAATTTTGTGGTTGGTTAAATCAAAAGTGGGGGAAATGGCTCTTAACATTACTAAAGACATCTGGGGTTTGACAATACCCTCCAAATTTGCCAAGAAAGTTTAGAAAGATAGAGTAAGGATATTCTTTTAGACTTAGCAAATAGGCTAGAATTGGATTTAACTATGGGCAAGAGGAAAGCTGAAATTGTAACAGAGTTGGTCAAGCATTTAGGTATATCAGAGAAACAGGCAAGTGCAGTGGAGTTAGAAAAAAAAATTGAAAATTAGACAACTGGAGTTACAAGATAAAGAAAAGGAAAGAAAAGCCAGGGCAGAACAGGAAGAAAGGGAGTTGAAACAGTTTGAATTACGGTTACAAGCAGAGGAAAGACAAAAAGGAAAAGAGCAAGAAAGGAGGAAGCGAGAGAAGAAAGGGAGTGAGAAAGAAAGAGTTTCAACTTCGCAAGCTGCAAATTAGACAGGAAGGATGGAGATGAACGTAGGAGATGGGTTTAGTGAGGAGGAGAGTGATGATGAGCAAACCCATCATAGCCAAAGACCTGGCAGAGTTATATACAAATATGTCAAAACATTACCAAAATTGTTGAAAAAAGTGTAGAAGCCTTTTTCATTTCCTTTGAGAGATTGGCTAAACAGAAGAATTGACCAGAGATTGTGTGGGTAATGTTAATTCAGACTAAGTTGGTAGGTAGGGTTGGTGCATTGTTTGCAGAGTTTTCAGAGGAAGTGTCAGGAGATTATGAAGGAGTAAACAGGCTATTTTGAGCGCCTACGAATTGGTACCAGAAGCATATAGATAGCAGTTTGGAAATGTGAAAAAGGAGCCAAGTGAGACTTCTATCGCATTGGAAAGAATTAAACAGAGCAACTTCGAAAGATGGATGAGGGCATTAAAGATTGAAAAGACTTATGAGGATCTTAGAGATGTTATTTTTCTGGAGGAGTTTAAAAACTCATTTCCAGAAATGTTAAGAACTCATGTTGAGAAATAGAAAATTAAAACAGCAAGAGCAGCTACAGAGATGGCGGATTAATACACATTAGTGCATAAATTGAAATCTAACTACCGACAGCAATTTCATTCCGTGAGGGATAGAAATTGGGAAGAAGGGAGAGCCTTCAATGAAAAACAAAAAGTAGATCACACTGGGAACACTTTACCACATGTGACAAAAGAAACCCAAGAGGGTGAAAAAGAGATGAAAGGCCTCAGGTGTTTCCACGTAATAGAGGGGGACACAAAGTCACTCTGCTGGTGGCTTAAGAAAGGCACTGAGAAAAAGAATGTGGTAAAAGAGGCTAAACCAGAGGGATTAGTTGAGGTAGTGAAGAAAATCCCAACAGAAGTTGAGGAGGTGCAGGAGAGTGCACAGTCTAGTCACGGGTTGGATAGTAAGATAGTGCCCAATCTCTTCAAAGACTTTTCTTTGGTGCATAAGGTTTATTCAGGAATAACTTGGGGAGAAGGTAAAGAAGTTAAATTTTGAGAGATATGGGAACTAATCAGTCTCTAATAGTAAGAGATGAAAGTATTTGCACTCCTTCTGAAACGTTACCCAAGAGAGTGATAATCTGTGTAATAAACAGAAAGAGATTTAGTGTTCCCCTGTATAAGATAAGGCTGGAAAGTTCAATCAACATTGGGGAAGTAACAATAGGAGTGATTGAAAGAGTGCCTATTCCAGGAATGCAGTTTGGACTTGGAAACCGTCTAGCCGGATCAAAGGTGGGAATGATGCCCATTGTAGTGGAAAAGCCTGAAGTGTTAAAAGAAAAATATCTTCGAATTTTTCATGACCGTGTGGTGACAAGATCCCACAATCATAAGTTAAAGCAAGAAGGGAAAACCAAAGAGAAAGACGAAGAAGTTGAGGACCCATTAGCTGACACCATGTTAGATGAAATGGTAAAGGAAAAACCTCAGCAGATCAAGGATCAGGCAGAGATGTTTAGTTCTGAAAGATTAATGGAGTTACAACAAAAAGATCAGACAATAAAAGACTTATTTTATAAGGTCAACTCAGAAAAGGAATCAGAATGTTTTCCAGAATGTTATTACATCAAGGATAAAATCTTGAGGTGGAAGTGGAGACCGTGGTAGGTTAATGCAGAGGGGAAGTGGGTGGAAGTTCACCAGATTGTGTTGTCGGTAACATACAGATAGGAAGTATTGCGGGTAGCACACAAATTACATGTAGGAGGTCATCAAGGAGAGAGGAAGACGCAGGCTATGAAACAAAAGCATTTATATTGGCCTGGATTACATAAAGATGTGGTTGAATTATGCCATACATGTCATATGTGTCAGATGGTAAGAAAGCCACAGGCAGCAAAATCCAATGCCTTTGATGCCAATTCCTGCATTTGAAGAATCTTTCATATGGATTATGATTCATTATGTAGGTAGTCCTCCCTAAAACCAAAAGTGGGAGCCAGTATTTGCTAGCTATGATGGATGCGTCTACCAGATTTCCAGTGGCAATTCCATACAAGAATGTAAAGGCAAAAAAGGTTGTGGAAGAGTTGTTTGCTTTCTTTAACTGTTGTGGATTATCCAGGCGTATTCAGTCAGACCAAAGGTCTGATTTTACTGCCAAACGATTTAAGGAAATCTTGGATAATTTAGGCATCAAACACTTTAAATCAAGTGCATATCATCCCGAATCCCAGGAAGCATTGGAAAGGTGGCATCAGACCCTAAAGAAGGTTTATTGTCAGGATTACTCGAGTAATGGGGATAAAGCTATTCCATTTGCATTATTTGCTATTACAGATGTTCCAAATGTATCAACTCAGTTTACTCCATTTGAATTGATATTCAGATGTGAAGTAAGAGGGCTTTTAAAATTAATTAAGGAAAAGTTGATAGGTCTGAAGTCAGAGATCTCATATTTGGATTATGTATCTGAGGTGAGAGAAAGATTAAACAGAGTAGGTGAATTAGCTAGACATCATTTGAAGGTGGCACAGCATTAATGAAGTAAGAAGCAGATAAGAAATCTAAAATTCGTAACTTTGCCCGTGGGGATAAAGTTTGGTGTTGTTACCAGTGGTAGCAGATCCCTTCAAAACAAGGTGTAATGGTCCCTATCAGATTGAGAAGAAGCTAATCAGATGATTTGTCTGGTAAAGATGCCAGGTAGAAAAAAAAATTACTGGGTATATCATGTGAACATGCTGAAACCTTACAATGACAGGGAAAGGGAACTGGACAAATAGGTATTAGTTACTGCCATTAGAGAGAGGAATCAAATCCAGATGATTTGAATTTTGACGTGCCTAAGAATAAATTAAATAATGAGGAAGTCCTTAAAGAATGGAATAGGGTAGTAAGATATCTGTCTCAGAGACGGAGAACTGAATTGAAAGGCTTGTTGCGGCACTATGTGGACATACATAAAAATAGAACGGGGAGGACTAATACTATGGTACATGAGGTTGATGTAGGGAATGCTGTTCTAATAAAACAACACCCCTACAGGTTTAATCCTCTCAAAGCAGCACAGGTACAGAAGGAAGTGGAAGTGATGCCCTGAGAAGACATCACCGAGCCGAGTCAAAGCGGGTGGAGTTCACCAATCATGTTGGTTCCCAAGCCTGATGGTACTCAACGATTCTACGTAGATTAGCTGAAGGCCAATGCTGTAACTACATCAGACTCATACCCATTCCAAGTCTGGAGGACCATGTGGAAAAAGTTGGACAAGCCACTGACATCACAAGTTGGTCTTACTTTGTCAAAGAAAGCAAAAGAATTTTCTGCTTTTGTAACCGCAAATGTACTGTATCAATTTAAAGTAATGCTGTTTGGAATGAAGAATGCACCAGCCACATTTCAAAGACTTATAAACAGAGATGTGGCAGGATTGACTAATGATGCCGTCTATATTAATGACTATGTGATCTTTAGCCATTTGTGGTCAGATCACATGATACATTTGGCAGAGCTCTTTGAGAGACTATGGAATGCAAAGTTGGTCAAAAACTTGGCAAAGACAGAATTCACGAAGGTGGAAGTTAGGTTGTTAGGACACAACATTGGACATGGACAGATGACACTGAGGAATGTGAAGATGAAGGACATTGAAGAATTTCTAAGACCACCATCAAAGAAGGAGATGCTACAATTTTTGGGACTGAGCGGATTCTACATGAAATTTGTACTAAACTTTTGTAGCATGGAGGCACCACTGACAGATTTGTTAAAAAAATGAACACAAAATTTTGGTGGATAGAACAATGCCAGGAGGCATTTGAAAATTTAAATAGCAGTGTTAACTGCCACACTTGTTTTAGCCAAGCCAAATTTCGTGAAACCCTTTAAAGTCGCCATAGACGCAAGCGATATAGGGATTAGAGCTGTGTTGTTCCAGGAAGATGATTGTGGAATTGAAAGGCCAATTGGTTATTTGTCAAAGAAACTCAATATCCACCAGAAAAAAATATTCAACCATGGAAGAAAGAGTTATTGAGGTTGGCATTATCCTTACAACATTTTGATGTTTATGTCGGAAACGATGTATCAGAGACAGTTGCGTACACTGATCACAACACTTCAACATGTTTGGAAAGATTTGAAGGCAAGAACACCAGACTATTTCGTTGGATCATATGTTACAAGCATTTAATTTACAGATTGTACATGTTGTGGGTCGTGAAAATGTTATTGTGGATGCGTTATCACAGGTTTAAAAGAAAAGTGTGTATAAAAGATAGAAATGGTAGTGTTCAATGTTACATATGTATATAGAATTAGTATGAAATGTGTAACTCTAGATTAATGACCTATGGATCTGGTAATGATGGCATTAAGGTTTGGAAAAAAATAAGAAAAAAATAGCCATCTTTTCATCATGATTGTTGAGAATTTGTTGTGAAGTTGCGTAGAGTATTTGTGGATTGGATGGCAGGACATTAGAATTTGATGTTTGTAAAATGATGGGGGTTGGGGCAAAGAGTGTGTGGTCCCTTTAAAAGATGATATGCTTTTTCTAGGCTTGGACATTTTAAAAAATGTCTATGAGCAGAGGCAGGCACCGAGAGTTCCTGAAACTTAACCATTTGTATCAGAAGGCTGTATAGTTAGCAACATAGGTAGTAGTCTTGTTTTGTTAATAAGACAACCAGTTTGAATATCAGCCAATTAATTTAAACCAGGCACTTAGAGATAAAAAATATTAAATTTAAATCTGATGATTTTGACAACATAGGATCAATCCTATTGTAAGAAATTGATACCTCTTCAAGGGTATAAAAGGAGAGGGCGTTTGAAAATCAGTGAGAGAGCAGCTGCCACCTGATACAGTTAACAACCATCAACTCTAAAGAGAAAATCATTGGCTCTCAGAATTCTGTAAGCTCTCAGAGTAACCATCCTTTAACTAAAGGTACAGTGGCACTCTTAGCTAATATTCCTGACAGAAGAATTTGACAGTGTTCCTGATTGTAGAACAGCAGAGAAGGCACCGAACATTCCATAAGACGTATCCTGGCAATAACTTCCAGAGACTAAGTTTTAACTTTTTAAAATTAATTTGATTCATATAAATGAAACTTGTATTTATTGGAACAGCATACCATTAGAAGTTTGTTATATTTGGGAATAGTTGGTAGTTGAGGGGGATTGTTTGGTTTGTTAGTAGTTCTGTTAATTTTTCCACTGTTAGAGTTAGGTAAATAAATTGTTACTTGTTGATTGTAGAGTGACTGTCGGGAGTTCATTTCATTTAACCTCCCCTTTATAATACACTAGGAGATAAGAGGCAGGTTATATCACTTCTCACACTTCTTTTAATAGATTATGAGGTGAGGCAAGCTTCTCTGGGTTTTAGTTATCAGATGGGGTTTCGACCTCCGCTTCACATCACTATGAACTTGCACTCCTAGGTCTCCTTATTCAGCAACTTTTCCCAGGGCCTTACTATTAAGTGCATAAGCTGTGCCCTGATTTGCCTTTCCAAAATGCAGCACCTCACATTTATCTAAATTAAACTCCATCTGCTACTCCTCGGCCCATTGACCCATCTGATCAATATCCCTTTGCACTCAGAGGTAACCTTTTTTGCTGACCACTACACTTTCTGTCATCTGCAAACTTACTAATCATACCTCTATGTTCACATCCAAATCATTCATATAGATAATGAAAAGCAGTAGACCCAGCACCGATCCTTTGGCACACTGGTGGTCATAGGCCTCCAGTCTGAAATGCAACCCTCTACCACCACCCTCTGTCTTCTACCATCGAGCCAGTTCTGTATCCAAATGGCTAGTTCTCTCTGTATTCCATATGATCTAACCTTGCTAACCAGTCTATCATGGGGATCCTTGTTGAACAGCTTACTGCAGTCCATATAGATCACATCCACCACTCTGCCCTCGTTAATCTCTTCGTTCCTTCTTCAAAAAACTCAATCAAGTTAATGAGACATGATTTCCCATGCACAATGCCATGTGGACTATCCCTAATTAGTCCTTACCTTTCCAAATACATATAAATCCTGTCCCTCAGGATTCTCTCCAACAACATGCCCACCACCGATGTAAGGCTCACCAGTTTATAATTCCCTGGCTTTTCCTTGCCACCTTTCTTAAATAGTGGCACCACACTAGCCAACCTCCAGCTTTCCGGCACCTCAACTGTGGCCATTGATGCTCAAGTATCTCACCAAGGGGCCTAGCAATCACTTACCTAGGTTCCCACAGAGTTCTAAGGTATACCTGATCAGCTCCCAGGGATTTATCCACCGTAATGCATTTTAAGATGTGTAGCACCTCCTCCTCTGTGGTATGGACATATTTAACATGCTGCTATTTATTTCCCCATGTTCTTTATCTTCCATATCCCTCTCCACAGTAAATACTGATGCAAAAACTCATTTAGTATTTCCCCCATCACCTGGGGTTCCACACATAGGTGGCCTTGCTGATCTTTAAGGGGCCCTATTCTCTGCCTAGATACTCTTCTGTCCTTAATGTATTTGTAGAATCCCATTTGATTTTCCTTAACCCTATTTGCCAAAGCCATCTCATGTCCCCTTTTTGGCCTCTTGATTTCCCTTTTAAGTATACTCCTACTGCCTTTATATTCTTCTAGAGATTCACTTGATCTCTGCTGTCTATACCTAACATATGCTTCCTTCTTATACTTGACCAAAACCTCAATTTCTCTAGTCATTCAGCCTTGCCCTTCACCCCAACAGGCACATGCTGTCTCTTGGCACTCGTTATTTCATTTTTGAAGGCTTCCCATTTTCCAGCTGTCCCTTTACTGGTGAACATCTGCCCCCAATCAACATTTGAAAGTTCTTGCCTAATATCGTCAAAATTGGCCTTCTTCCAATTTAGAGCTTCAACTTTAGACCTGGTCTATCCTTTTCCATTGCTATTTTAAAACTAATAGAATTATAGTCACTGGCCCCAAAATGCTCCCCCACAGACACCTCAGTCGCCTGCCCTGTCTTATTTCCCAAAAGTAGGTAAAGTTTTGCACCTTCTCTAGTACGTACATCCTCTTACTGAATTGGAATATTTTCTTGTACACATTTAAATAAAAAATTCTCCATCCAAGCCCTTAACAATATGGCAATCCCAGTCTATGTTTGGAAAGTTAAAATCCCCTACCATAACCACCCTATTATTCTTACAGATAACTGAGATCTCCTTACAAATTTGTTTCTCAATTTCCCACTGACTACTGTCTTTAAAGAACTGTTACATGACTTACAGTGACTAGACCTTCCTTCAAGATGCAAATAATTAAAAAAAGGCCCATCAGCCACAGCTAACAAAAGTAGTTAAGGATTATATAAAACTTAAAGAAAAAGCCATCAAGTTGCCAGAAATAGTAGTGACTCTGATGATTGGAATGTTTCTAGAATACAAAAACAGGAGAACCAAGAAATTGATAAGGAAGGGGAGAATAGAATATAAATGCGAACTAACAAACTCATAACAAAAGGACTGTAAAAGCTTTTATGCGTACATAAAGAGGAAGGATTTCGCTAAAACAGACATGAATCCATTACAGCCAGAGTCAGGAGAATTTATAGAGAACTGGTAGAGAAGATAAATGATTACTTTGTATAGGTTTTCATTGGGGAAAATGCCAGAAGTACCTCAGAACTATAGATTCATGTGGTTAGGCTTGAGCTTCTAGTTCCACAGTGCTCGAGTGAGGTTCTTCCAGCTTGCACTGAGCAACATCACATTTTCCATTTGGGACCCTGCAGCATTCAGGACGCAACATCAATTTCAATACTTTTAGGCCTGAACACTTGTTCTTATGGCACCCCTACACACTTGGCCCTGTCATGACATCAGCTATTTCATCACAGCCAACATATTTTCACCTACTTATGGTCCTATTATGAGCTTTTCTTTCTCCCTGGCTTATCATTATGCATCCTGTGTCTGCTTAAATCCTGTTCTCTCTCTGGGCTCCATCTCCACTTATTTCATACTCCACCGCCACCTGCCTTCAGCATTTATGCCACCTTTTCCTAATATGTTTCCTAGCTACCATCAGTTCTGAAGAAGGGTCACTAGACCTGAAATGTTAATTCTGCTTTCTCTTCACATAAATTGCCAGAATTGCTGAGTTTCTCCAGCAATTCCTGTTAATGTTACGGATTACCAGCTCCTCAGTTCTTTTCCCTTGTTTTTCTTTTGTTTTCTTTTAGAGCATGGATTATATTTGGCTAAAGACACGAAACGGAGAGTGAGAATAAATTGATCATACTCAAGTTGGCAGACCGTGACCACTGGGGTATGCAAGGATTAGGACTTGGACCACAGCACAGTATATATCAATGATTTTGAGTTGAGAGCCAGAAGTAATATTTCCAAATTTTTGGATAATACAAAGCTAAGTGGAAATGTGTGTTGTGAGGAAACTTTAAAGTAGCCTCAGTGGTGTAGCTTGGTGACCCTAATCCCAAAGAGATCAAAGATTCTGAATTAAAAAAAAGATAAGGTTAAATCTTTGAAAGATCTTGATTGCAAAATGTAGGAAAAAAGATAAATGCATTGTTTAGTGACTCAGTAATTAGTACGTAAGAATTTAACTTTGCTGCATGGAGCTGCAAATGTCTGCGTAAATTTGTAATATAGTCATAGAGTCACAGAGTCATACAGCACGTAAACAGACCCTTTAGCCCAATTCGTCCATGCTGACAAGTTTAGATTAAACTAAACTTGTCCCACTTGGCTGCATTTGGCCCATATCCCTCTAAACCTTTCCAAATGTCTTTTAAATGTTGTAACTGTACGTGCATCTGCCACTTCCTCCAGCAGTTCATTCCGCACAGGAACAACTCTGTGAAAAAGTTGCCCTTCAAGTCCCTTCAAATCTTCCTCCTGTCACTTTAAAAATATGTCTTCTAGTTTTGAACTCACCCACGCTAGGGAAAAAAACTTTTGCTACTCACCTTATCTATGCCCCTCATGATTTTATAAACCTCTAAAAGGTCACCCTTCAAATTCCTACGCTCTAGTGAAAAAAGTCCCAGCTTATTCAGACTCTCCTCATAACTTAAACCCTCCAGCCTGGTAAGATCCTGGTAAATCTTTTTTGAATATCCTTCCTACAGCAGGGTGACCAGAACTGTACACAGTACTCCAAAAGTGGACTCACAATATCCTGTACAACCTCAAAATGACATCCCAACTCCTATACTCAATGATTTTAGTAATGAAGCCAAGTGTGCTAAATGCCTTCTTTACCACCCTCTCTACCTGTGATGAAACTTTCAAAGAACTATGTATCTGAACCCCCTTAGTCTCTCTGTTCGACAAAACTACTCTGGACCAGACATTAGCTCAGTTGGCTGAATGGCTTTTTTGTGTAAAAGAATGACACCAACAGCCCAGGTTCATTTCCCATATTGGTTGAAGTTACTTTGGAGATCTTGCCTTCTCAATGTGCTCCCATGAGTTAAACTTACTACTAGTTGCTTTCTGTGGACTTTATGTTATGTATGAAGATATCAAAAAGCTTTCAGTCCCACCATCATTAAAGTTTCTCCTTTGAAATTTGTAGATAGCAAGTACTCTGCCCCAAGCTATAGTTTAATGAGATGCATATCTCTCTGTTTGTCCTTGATGATTTTCTGTAGCTAACTGTCATATATCAGCTTGATACAGAACATTTGTTACCCAAGTTTGAAAGGCAATTACTCCCAGTCAACTGGAAAATGTGAAAAACCAGGTGAGCTACTCTGTTATGGAAAGCCCTACCCTATCATATTTTTATTCTCTCCTCTCCTGAAGAGCAGGTTTTGCTGCACAATATTTGCATGTCGTAAATGTATTATAAATTATACAAGAACAGAGGTGACTGAGGAGATTGAAACAACTACTGGGGCAACTCATTCCTCATCACCAGTGTGAATGTGTTTGCCACAGCCATCTTAAGAAATGTCCATGGAGTAGTCAAGCTCACAATCTCATTAGACGTTATTAACCTTTTAAAAACGAGGAAATCCCCCATAACACTAACAGAAGAAAAAAAACTGAACAGGATTTTAGTGGGAAGGGTGATGTTGCAGTTGATGTTTCAGTGAAGCAGTCTGGGAAGGGTATCCTTACAGTCAGCTTCGCCTTGAAGCAGTCCAAGGATAGTACCCTCACAGTCGACATCACAGGAAAGCACTCTGGAAACAGTGTCCTCACAGTCAGCGTGACGGTGAAGCAATCTGGGAAAAGTGTCCTCGCAATTGGCATCACAATGAAGCAGTCTGAGAAGAAAAAGAGAATGTGTTAAGGCTTGCCTGTGTTGGTGAAGAGGGTAAAATAACTGAAGAACAATGGAGGATGTTTAATCTTGTATAAGTAGGCTGCTGAGACATCGCTTGTTTGCACTCTGGGAGTGGACTTCTCTGCGTTTTAGCTAAGATCAAGTGTCGAGCTGTGAGTCATCGCTGGGTCAAGATTGTGATTGGACGTCGAAGGACCTTTGGTTGAGTTGACCTGCTATTGGTGGATCTTTATGCTGGCTTTGGCCTAATGCCAACTCAGGGAAAAGCCAACCTACAGCTATAGCCTCAGCAAGCAGCTGCACCCCAGGTCAGGGAGTCTGGAACATGGACAGGGTGACCGTCAAGAAGGTGGAAGAAGGCACACTTGTCGATGTGGCCTTTCTCGTGAAGATGATTCTACTGGACTGCTGTAGGTTCCAAGCTGCAGGCATCTACAGGTTGCAGGATTTCCCCAGCTTTTTTTTTTTTAAATTCATTCACACGATGATGGGCGTCGCTGGCCAGGCAGCATTTATTGCCCGTCCCTAATTGCCCTGAGGGCAGTTAAGAGTCAACCACATTGTTGTGGGTCTGGAGTCACATGTAGGCCATACCAGGTAAGGATGGCAGTTTCCTTTCCTAAAGGACATTAGTGAACCAGATGGTTTTTTTCAAAAAGTCTACTATGCCATTTGTTTCCACATTGTCTTACCTGGCCAATGTTAAAGCACACTTCCTGTTTCTGCAGGAGTGTGGGATACCACAGCTCAGCAGCTACAGGAGTGGTCGAGCATGTGGACTCATGGACCTTCGATTTGGTCAGGGGGAAATGATTGTCATTCCTCTGGTCTGGGTATTCTGCTGCAAGGAGGTAACCTCAACTTGTCTGAGGTTAGAGGTGGTGGGTGCGCACATTCTTGTAGCAGACGTTGTATACAGAAACGCTCCCGAGATTAATTAATGTGCTCGCCCCAGTGGTAAAGAGTGAATGGCTAGCCATTCTGCAGCAGCTCCCACTGCTGCTGGCAACGTCAAGCTGCATGATGTCTTCAGCACCCCTGCAGATGGAGTGCAGCATAGATACACCTAGTCGCAGTCGGACGGGTTTATCCACTCAAGGATAGATTTCCTGTTTGTGTCCCACATGTTCCAAGTCAGATCCATCGATGTCAAGTTAGTCTTCTTCTCTGACCATTGGTTTCTGCTGGCCAACTGTCACATACAGGATAACCAGCTGGCTGGCCAGGGAACATTGAAGCTGAATGTGAAATTGTTGATACCAGAAAACATTGAGGAGCTCAGAACGGATTACACAGGTTGGAGAACAGTGAAACCTCTCTGAGTCTCCAGCGGACTGGTGGGAAACAGTCAAAGGGAACATCAAGAAATTCTTCATCCTCAACGTGTTCAGAAGACAAGACAGAGTTAGGCAAAACTGCCCTAACTCCAGAAAAGCATGCAGAACCTACTCATGCTGCACTTGATGGGGGTCGGTGTCATGGAGGATCGCCAGAAGATGAATAGTCAGCAAGCCTCGCTCCATGTCTGAGGCCTCCAAGATAATCTTCTGGTCCAGGGTCCACGCTGTGGAGCAGAATGAGGTGTGCTCATGTTTCTTCTTCCAGCAGGTGCTTAAGGAGTGCTCTGTGCTCAGCAGCTTAAACGAAGAAGACGGCTTGGTAAAGCCATCTCAGTCTGACATACTAAAGATCAGTAAATCCTTTTATGCCAGACCATATGACATGAAGCCCACAGTCAGAGCAGCCTTCCATTTGTTCCTGTTGTCTATCATGGAGGTCTTAGACGACAGTATGTGGGAGGGGCTGGACCAGTCGTTATCTCTGGACAAGCTCACCAAGGCCATCGAGTCCTTAGAAAAGGATAAAACTCCTGGAAGCGACAAGTTGTATTCAACTCTGTAGGACTTGATTGGCCAAGACCTGCTGGAGGTGTATGAAAGTATGCTTCTGGCAGGTGCCATGAGCAAATCTGAGGAAAGGTATCATCACACTGATTTACTTACCAGTGATCACATTTACAAGTGGCCAGGGGAGACAGAGGAAATTAGAAATTGGCGACCAATATCATTGCCGAATACAGAGTACAAAATCCTGCCTCAGGCCATCACCAACCGAGTCAGGTCTACTTTAAAATCGATGATGCACCCAGACCAAACTTGTGCTATACCGGGCAGGCCGATCTCGGAGAGCCTTGCGCCTACGTGAAGGGCAGGGGGTGGACATCTCCTACATCAGCCTGGACCAGGAGAAGGCCTTTGACAGGATGTAGCACATATATATGTGGGATGCTCTCCAAAACAGGCTTTGGCGAGGGAATCTGCAATTGGATCCACTGCTCTACACCATCATTGTTAGTGCAGTCTCAATCAATGGGTATGAATCAGAAAGCTTCCTGATCAGAGTCAGGCATGGCTACTCAGTCTTTCCTGCCTTGTTCATGTGTCCTTTAGAGCCCTGTGCTGAGTTCATCAATAAGGATGCAAACCTGAGAGGGGTGAGTATTTCAAGCAGAGGAGGCCAGCAGGTCAAAGCCTCACTGTAGATGGATGACATTGCCATTTTCTGCTCAGATCTGCTGTCAGTGCACAGACACATAAGCATCTGTGATCAGTTCCAACTGGCCACAGGAGGCAAGGTATATTGAGGCAAGAGCAAAGCCGTGTTCTTTTGAACTAGGCTGACTGATCCTTCATTCCCTTTACCCTCAGGACAGATTACCTGAAGGCGCTGGGAATATGGCTGAGAGAAGCTCGGGCATGCATAAGATCTTGGGAGAAGTGCATCGCCAAAGTGAAGCAGAAACTGGTCTTTTGGGAAAACCACTCCCTCTCCATTTTGGGTAAAAACCTGGTCATCAGGTGTGAGGCACTCTCTCTTTTGTTGAATGTGGCACAGGTCTGGCCCATTCCCTAAAACTGCGCTGTTTCTGTCACCTGAGCAATCTTCCATTTCATCTGGAAGCCCAAAGATAGACTGAGTCTGCAGGAACTCCATGTACAAAACTCTGGATAGGTGTGGGACAATGTACACAATGTTGCTCTCATCCTGATGGCCACCTTGGTGTGCGTCTGTATCAAGCTGTGCATAGACCCTTAGTATGCAAACACCAAGTGTCAGTACATACTGAGGTTCTACCTGTTGCCCAGTGCTGCAAAAGATGGGACTGGCCTCGCTGCCACGAAATGCTCCAAGTAGTTGGACCACTCCGTATCACCTCTCCTTCATTGAGAAATGCAAAGAGAAACACCATTGACCTCCAATCCATCAGGAAGTGATCAGTGTGGAACATCTTCCAGAACCTGAGGGAAAAGCAGAGGGGGGGATCCTGTTGCATGGTTCCCTGAGCAGATTGTCAAAGTCATTTGGCAGAATGCCTCATCACCAGAACTTTCCAAACAAGCACTGAGACATTGCTAGGCTGGTGCTGAGAAGGGCACTATCTCTGAGATCCTTTATGTACATTCGGTTGGTGTGCACCATTGCACGCTGCCCTTACAGTGGCTGCGGGGGCGTTCAGACTGTCACACATCTCCTTCTGGAATGTGCCTTTGCAAAGGAAGTCTGGACACAGATGCAGTGGTTTGTGTTGAGGTTCCAAGCAGCTACGTGACATGGGACTCTAGGCTCTACGGTCTGTTCTCCGGGACACACACCAAGACAAGCACCAACTGCACCTGGAGGACCATCAACTCAGTGAAAGACGCTCTTTGGTCTGCCCGAAACTTGTTAGACTTCCAGAACAAGGAGTTGTCCCCGAATGAGTGTTGTAGACTAGCACATTCCAAGGTCCAGGACTACATGCTGAGAGACGCACTAAAGGTTGGGGTAGCAGCCACGAAGGTGCAGTGGGAAAACACCACTGTCTGAGGTCTACTTGCTGAAGGTAAATGGGAGTCTGTTCAGTTATTGAACTCTACCAATGCCTCAAATATATGTTAATATTGGTATTGTTTCTGTAAGAGAAGTTTTTGGTTTTTTGGATAGAGTCAAAATCCAATGTTTTTGTTTATTTACTTGATATGCAACTGTACAGTACTGAACTGTTTTTGTGACAATGTATATATACAAAGAGATTTTTTAAGAATAAAGTATATTTTTGAGATTAAAAAGAAGTTGGGCAAGAGCAGTGCCAGCAGCAAAAATCTTGTCAGAAAAAAACTGTGGTCTGATTGGCTGGCAAACCAAATAGAGACTAGACTTAAGTAATAGTAGATTCAGAAAGGAGTATAACAATTTAGGGACTAGTGAGATTAATATTTTTGAACAATAAATAAACAGCTCTGAAGTGGAGTCGCCTAGACTCAAAATGTTAGCTTGCTTTCTCTCCCTGAATGTTGCTTCACCCACTGTGATCACCAGCACTTTTTGTCTTCAATATAGATTCCAGTGTCTACTATAATTTGTTCCTAAAACCTAATTAATTACATTAGAAATGGCAGCGCAGGCAATGCATTATTCTTGCATGGTATGGGGGGCTGGTCAATCTCATTGTGAGCCACAGTGATTACATCTTTAGCAGTTGACTGCAGCTTGAAGAACTTTGGCTCAAAATTGATGAGCTGGAACGCAGCTTCAGATTCTGCGGCACATCCAGAAAGGGCAGAGCTACCTTGATACTGTGGTTCCAGGAAGACATATTCTGTGGTTAAATATTTCAAATTTGGCCACTGAACAGCAACAGGAGTGTGACAACAAGTGAAGCAGTTAATGGGTTACTGAACAGACCTTGTCCAACATGTATGAGATAAGAGTCTGCCGGGAGGATGGTCAAATTGACCATTGCATTGTAGTTCAGGAAGCCATTCAAGCGGGGGAAGCACAAAGAAAAGTGATAGCGGTTTGGAGATTCTATAATTAAGGGGATAGATAGCATTCTTTGTGGGTGGGATCAAGAGTCCCACCACGGCGTGTTGCTTAGCTAATGCCAATGCAAAGGGAATGTCAAGTCGTCTTGAAAGGATACTGGAGAAGGAGGGTGATGATCCAGTAGTTGTGGTCCACATCGACACCAACAACATAGGCAAGAGATCCTGTTTGAGGAATATCAGGAATTTGGAACAGAATTAAAAAACAGGACCTCAAGGTTACAATTTCTGGATTGAGCCAAATGCAAATTGGCAAAGAGCTAAACAAATTAGGGAAGTATACACATGGCTAAAGGAGTGGTGTGGAAAACAGGGGTTCCTTATGGTGGGGTACCAGCAGCAGTAGTGGGACAGGAGGGAACTGTACTGTCAGGACGGCTTCACTTGAACCAATCTGGACGGGATACGAGCAGAAACGCTAAATAGGGTGGTGACAAGGAATTGAAATTAGTTGAAGGTGGATATGACTCGGGGGTGGGGAGGGGGTTTATTAAAGTTTTTGGACCAAGTAATAGGACAGAAAGTATAAAAATGGTCATGAATCAAACTTCAGGCACATCAGTTAAGATGACAACTATGTGAAGAGGTGGACAAAGCAGGACTGAGTGTGTTACTTAAATGCGTGAGTATGCGGAATAAGTAAAATGACCTTGTAGCACAGACTGAAATTGGCAGGTATGATGTTTTGGGCAACAGAGTCATGGCTGCAAGGGGTTCAGGAAAGGGAACAGAATTTCCAAGAATACACATTCTATCAAAAGGACAGGCTGATGGGCAGAGGGGGCAGGGTTGGCTTGTTTGTAAGAAATGGAATTAAATCAAAAGCAAGAAGTAATATAGAATTGGAAGGCACAGAACCATTGTGGGTAGAGTTGAGGAACCACAATGGAAAAAAAGACACTGATGGGAGCTGCATACAAGTTTCCTGGCAGTAGTCAGGATGCAGGACAGAAAATAAATCAGAGAGAGAAAAGCTGTGTAGGAAAGGCACTACTACAACAATTATGGGGGACTTCAATATGCAGGTGGACTAGGAAAGCCAGGTTGGTGGTGGATCCCAAGAAAAGGAATTTGTGGAATGTCGACAAGGTGGCTTTTTTTGGAGCAGCTTGTGGGTACAGCCCACTAGGGAACAGGCAGTTCTTGATTTGGTGACATGTAATGAGGCAGATTTGATTAGCAAGTTTAAGGTGAAGGACCCCAAGGGGGCAGTGACAACAATACGATAGAATTCACCCCGTGGTTTGAGAGGGAGAAACTGGAATCATATGAATGGTATTATAATTTAGTGAAGCTAATTACAAAGACATAAGGGAAGAACTGGCCAGAGTTGATTAGACGGGGAGTCTAGCAGGGAAGTTGGTGGAGCAGCAATGGCAGGGGTTTCGGAGTGTAATTTGGGAGGCACAGCAAAAATTTCTCTCAAGGAAGAAGAAAGATATGAAGGAGAGGTCAAGGCAATCATGGTTCGATTATGGAAGTCAGGGACAGCATAAAAGCGAAAGAAAAAGCAACAAATGTGGTGGAGATTAGTGAGAAACCAGAGGATTGGGACACTTTCAAAATCAGTAAAGGATAACTAAAAAAAAAGCAATAAACAACGAAATATGAGTAAGCTAACTAGTAATATAAAAGAACGCTGCAAAAGGTGTTTCTCCATATATTGAAGATAAGAGAGAGGCAAGGGTGGACATTGGATTGCTGAAAAATGAGAATTGTGAAGTAGTAATAGGGAACAAAGAAACAGCAGAGGAACTGAATAGGTACTTTGTATTGGTCTTCACAGTGGAAAGACACCAGCAGCATACCAGCACTTCAAGAGATTCAAAGGGCAGAGGTGAGTGTAATGACCATCACTAAGGAGAAGGTGCTGGCAAAGCTGAAAGGTCTGAGGGTGGATAAATTACTCAGACCAGATGGAGTACACTCTGTGTTGAGAAGAAGATAGTTGACAAGATTGTGAAGGCATTGGTGCTGATTTTTCAGGAATCACTAGAGTCAGGGAGTGTTCCGGAAGACTAGAAAATGGCTAATGTAATACCCTGTTTAAGAAGGAGGGAGACAGAAGATGGGAAATTACAGGCCTTGACCACAGTGGTTAGTAAGATTTTGCAGTCCATTATGAAGGATGAGATTGCAAAGTACTTGGAAATGCATGGTAAAATAGTGCTGAGTCAGCACAGCTTCCTCATGGACAGGTCATGCCTGACAATCTGCTAGAATTATTTGAGGAGGTAATGAGCAAGTTAGATGAAGGAAAGCCAGTGAATGCAATCTATTTGAATTTCCAGAAGGCATCAGATAAAGTGCCATACAGGAAGTTGCTGAAAAAGACAGTGTCCACGGTGTTAGGGCCAAGATCCTGGCGTGGTAGAGGATTGGCTGACTGGCAGAAAGTGGAGAGCGGGAATACAGTGGTCTTTTTCAGGATGGCAGTCAATGACAAGTGGAATTTCACAGGGGTCAGTTTTGGAACCACAAGTATTATGCCACATATTGATGATATGGGCGAAGGAACTGAGGGCATTGCTGCTAAGTTTGTCGATGACACAAGGATAGGTGGAGAGACTGGTAGTGTTGAGGAAATGAGGAGGCTGCAGAAGGACCTGGACTGGCAGGGAAAATGTATTCCAACTGGAGGGGATCCAGAGGAGGTTCACAAGGATGAGCCAGGGAGCAAAAGGCCTGTCATATGAGAAGCGGTTGAGGACTCTAGGTCTGTATTCAATGGAGTTTGGAAGGGAGAGGTGGGGATCCCTTTGAAATTTACAAATACTGAGACACCTGGATAGAGTAATTTGGAGAAGATGTTTCCACTGGTATGATTGACTAGGACTCGAGGTCACAGCCTCAGAGTGACGAGAGGATGCTTTTTCTTTAGCCAGAGGGTGGTGAATCTGTGTAACTCATTACCACAGAAGGTAGTGGCAGCCAAGTCATTGAGTGTCTTTAAGACAGAGATAGATAGATTCTTGATTGGTAAGGGGATCAAGGGTTATTGGGAAAAGGAAGGAAAATACAGTTGAGAAACACATCAGCCATGATTGAATGGCAGAACAAACTTGATAGGCCTAAAGGCCTAAAAACTAAAAATGTTGAAAATCACGGTGGGTCAGGCAGCATCCATGGAGAGAGAGCCAGCTAACGTTTCGAGTCTAGATGACTCTTCATCAGAGCTGACGTGAAGTGTTGAAGGGGCAGCATTTACATACTGGGGGGTAGAGTGCTGGGGGAGAAAAGGTGCAGATAGTGCAGATTAAGTGATCAGAACGTGAGAATGGCATATGGTGTATCTACCCGCTAAACTAGAAAGAACAGGCAGTCCCACTGGAGTGGCAGGGAGGGGAGAGGGGACATCGTGACAAGGAATGTAACAAGCAAAGCTAAAAGAAAGGGAAGGAATGTGAGTGGGTGTGGCCTAGTCCTGCACTAATACCTAGCAGGTCTAATTAAAATTTTACTCTTTCAAACCAATCAAAATCAACATAATTCAAACATTAACAGGCAAAGGATATTTTGAACAAAGAGGTAAGTTTCACTATAAACGTCCAATACAACAAAAATAAACTACACATAGATGCACTCACATTATTTCCTGCGTTGGGTTAAAGGAGGATATAGACAGTTTGGTCAGATGGACAGATCAGTGGCAGATGGAATTTAACCTTGAAAAGTATAAGGTAATGCACTTCAGAAGAAGTATTACAACAAGAGTGGGCAGCATGGTGGCTCAGTGGTTAGCACTGCTGCCTCACAGCACCAGGGAACCAGGTTCGATTCCAGCCTTGGGTGACTGACTGTGTGGAGTTTGCACATTCTCCCAGTGTCTGCGTTGGTTTCCTCATGGTGTTCTGGTTTCCTCCCACAGTCCAAAGATGTGCAGGTGAGGTGGATTGGCCATACTAAATTGCCCATAGTGTTCATGGGTGTGTAGGTTAAGGTGGGTTTTAGAGCGATGGGACTGAGTAGCATGCCCTGAGGGTTGGTGTGGACTTGCTGGGCTGAAGGGCCTGTTTCCACACTGTAGGGAATCTAATCTAAAAAAAGAGTACTCAATGAATGGTTGGGCACTAGGAAGTTCAGAGGGACAGGGGGATTTTGGAGTGCTTGTCTACACATTCCAGAAGGCAGAAGTACACAGGCCCATTTCTAAAGAAGGGTCCTGACCTGAAACGGCAGCTTTCCTACTCTTCTGATGCTGCTTGACATGCTGTGTTCCTCCAGCTCTATACCGTGTTATCTCTGACTCCAGCATCAGCAGTTCTTACTTTCTTGGAGTACAGGTTAATTGGTTAGTTAAGATGGTATATGGGACACTTGCTTTAATCAGATGAGGCATAGATTATAAGAGCAGGGAGGTTATGTTGGAGGTGTAGAGAACTTTGGAATTCACGTAGAATCCTTACAGTGTGGAAAAAGGCCTTTCAGCCCAAAAAGTCCACATAGACCCTTGGAGCATCCCACCCAGACCCATCCCCCTATAACCCACCTAAGCTACACATCCCTGAACACGACAGGCAATTTAGCCTGGCCAATCCACCTAACCTGCACATCTTTGGACTGTGGGAGGAAATCGGAGTTCCTGGAGGAAACCCACACAGACACAGGGAGAATGTACTAAATTCAAGTCAGAAAATAGTATAGATGACGTAAGAGAATGGATACACACTTTCTTGGTTGTTAGATACTAATGAATCACTAAAAAACATTACAAAATGGGCTGTTGTCCTTTTCCACTGATGGTACTGATGCAGTGGCAACAGGACTGAACAACAGAACTTATGAAAAAAAATGTCTGAAGGACAACACACCTCATAATACATTTGGAATATTGTGGTGATTAGTTTAACTGCAGGGCTCCTTTAACTTTCTTGCATACATATGTTAACATAAAAGTGTCATCTTGTGTGCAGCATGTGAAAAGGGTCTTTTAGGTTGCATCATAACATAGCTTTGACGAAACACTGCTTGCAGCACATTGCTTGTTACTGAAAAGTAGATAAATATCTAAGTATGGAAGATGGGAGCAGGAAGAGGCCATTTGGCCCTTCTGCTCCACCAATCATCACGATCATGGCTGATCGTCCAACTTAATAGCTAATCCCATTTTCTCCCCTTAACCTTTGATCCCATTCATCGCAAGTCTACATCTAGCCGCCTCTATAATACATCCAATGTTTTGGCGTCAACTACTTCCTGTGGTAATGAATTCCACAGGCTCACCACTCCTTGGGTGAAGAAACATCTCCTCATCTCCATCCTAAGTGGTCTACCCTGAATCGTCAGATGGTGACTGCTGGTTCTGGACACACCCGCCATAGGGAACATCCTCTCTGCATCTATCCTGTCTAGTCCTGGTTGAATTTTATAAGTCTCTATGAGATCGCACCCCTCCCAACCCCTGCTTCATTTGTCTGAACTCCAGCAAAAACAATCCTAACCTAATCAATCTCTCCTTAAATGTCAGTCCTGCCATCCTGGAATCAGTCTGGTAAACCTTCATCACACTCCTTCGAGAGCAAGAGCATCCTTCCCAGAAAAGGAGACCAAAACTGCACACAATATTCTAGGTGTGGCCTCACCAAGGCCCTGTATAACTGCAACAACACATCCCTGTTCCTGTACTTGAAACCTCTCACAATGAAGGCCAACATATCATTTGCCTTCTTTAACACCTGCTGCACCTACATGCTTACCTTCAGTGACTGGTGCCCAAGGACACCCAGATCCCATTGCAGACTCCCATCTCCCAATTTACAGCCATTTCAGGTAATAATCTGCCTTCTTGCTTTTGCTTCCAAAGTGAATAATTTCACATTTATTCAAATTATACTGCATCTGCCATTGATTTACCCATTCACCCAAACTGTCCAGATCATGCTGAAGGATCACTGCATTCTTGTCACAGTTCACCCTCCTACACAACTTGGTATTGTCTTCAAACTTTGAGATGTTACATTTTGTTCCCTCATCCAAATCATTAATATATATTGTGAATAGCTGGGGTCCCAGCACTGATCCCTGTGGCACCCCACTAGTTACTGCCTGCCAATTTCAAAAGGATCCATTAATTCCTATTATTTGTTTCCTCTCTGCCAACCAGTTTTCTATCCATCTCAATATACTTCCCCAATCCTACGCGCATTAGTTTTGTACAATAATCTCTTATGCGGGACTTTGTCAAACACTTTCTGAAAGTCTTAATATACTACATCAACTGGTTCCCCTTTGTCAACTTTAATAGTTATATCTTTATAGAATTCCAACAGATTTATCAAGCATTTCCTCTTCATAAATCTATGCTGACTCTGTCTGATCCTGCCACTGCTTTCTAAGTGCTCCGCTATAAAGTCCTTGATAATGAATTTGAGAATTTTCCCCACTACCGATGTTAGGTTTACCGGTCTATAATTCCCTGTTTTTTCTTTACGTCTCTTTTTGAATATTGGAGTGACATTAGCTACCCCCCAATCTGCAGGGACTGTTCCAGAATCTAGAGTGTCCTGGAAGGTGACCACCAATGCATCCACTGTTTCTAGAGAAAACTTCCTTAAGCACTCTGGGATGTCGATTAACAGGACCTGGGGATTTATCCGCCTTCAATCCCACAAATTTTCCTGACACCATTTCTCTACTAATATTCATCTCCCTCAATTCTTCCCTCTCACTAAATCTTGCAATCTTTTCATTAACATAGTTGGTCTTCCATAAGTCATGATAATAATGAGCTCTCAAATTACCTGATAGGTGTTGTTAATGACGGGGGGAAGAATGGTTTGCTTGAATTTGAATGCCTCTTCTTGAGATTTTTGGTTAACAGTCTGCAGCGGCATTTGTACCTGTTGAAATGTTTGATGAGTTCTGTTTAGCTGAGTCGGAGAAGAAAGCACAGGTTGAGCTGGAGACTGAGGCAGAGATTCATATTTTGGCAAATTTACTTGCTTGAGTTCTGTTGGCTGAGTCATTTTGTTCTGAAACTGTGGCCGTTGCACATATTGCACTGGATAATCTAAAGATTGGCCGACTTGGAAATAAGGATAGCGTAGTGCCTAAAAGGGCACAAATTAAGGTTTAGAATTAATCTTAAAATCATTAGTAACAGAACAAACTAAAGATCATGAAAGTAAAGATGGTGAAGGCCTTTTGGCCCATCTTACTCAATGTCCCTCAAAATCTATGATGCTCCAATGTAACAGCATAAGTTACCATTTGAATAACTGCAAGAGAATGATTAGTTATGTTCTTTTGCATTAATTGACTAAGATTGCGATCACAGAGAAAAGAAACCTGCCATCATAGAGGTTACGGAACATCATTATGTGGAGTTAATATTTGCTGCCTTTAATTAAATAAATAATGATTGCATTAAAGCAAATGAGTTATGTTCTACTATTTATAAACTTGGCAATATTAAAATAAAATTTTATCTTGAAAATTACTTCTGTCTAAGCCAGGAAAAGAGGACAACATGACAGAAATATAAATTAGTAGAAAGTAAACCTAAATAAGACATTACAGTCATAAAGATCGATTGCACAGATAAAGGCCTTTCAGTCCATCACATCTGTACTGGTCAAAAACAATCAACTAACTATTCTAATCCCATTTTCCAGTGCTTGGTCCATAGCCTTGCATGCGTTGCATTTGCAAGTATACACCTAAATATTTCTTAAAGGTTATGAAGGTTTCTGTTTGTACCACTCTTACACACAGTAAGTTCCAGATTCCCACAATCCTCTGGATGAAAACAGGTTTCCTCACATCTTGTCTAAACCTTCTGCCCCTTACCTTAAATCTAAGCCCCTGGTCACTGAAACCTCCATCAAAACAAAAGATTTCTTCCTGTCTACCTGTTGTATGCATCTCAATCTTCTTTGCTCTAAGGAAAACACTCGTCTGTACACTCTCTCTTCATAACTGAAACACCCTGGCCCAGGCAACATCCTGGTGAATCTACTTTGCACCATCTCCAATGCTATCAAATTCCTCTGATAATTTGGATTCCAGAACTGCACACAATACTCTAGCTCTGGCTAACCAATGTTTTATATAGTTCAAGCATAACATTCCTGCCCTTAAACTCTATGCCTCAACTAATTAAGAAGAACTTGGTTTTACTTAAAAAGTGATAAATATTCGGAACATTTTTCTAAATCAGGGAATAATAACAACAAAAATGTAGTTTTGTTGCTAAAAGGGAGAGTTCCAGAACAAAGGCTGGATCTTATTCTAAGATGGTACAGGTTGTTTGTAGCTATTTTGATGCCTATGGAATTGGGGGTAAAGAAAGGAGTTTTTGGAACACTTTTAAAACTTTGAATCGGCTGTCCTGCATCAGCCTTAAAAAGGATATACAAATTTAGCAGTGGGATCACCCAACTGCAAAGGTCCAGCAAATATATCCTATAGCTAAATCGGTGAACTAATTATCAATAATCCAGCATACTAATCGCTCCTATATAAATACAAGTGCCTTTTCTTACTGTCTTTTAAATGTAATCCACATGACTATACCACAATGAAAGATTTCTGAAATATACAACCGTACATGACTGCTAATCTAATAAAAATTCGAAATGCAACGTTTGAACTGTTTGCCAACTGCATTCTTAATGATTCACTGTATCCTATTAAAGCAGAAACTGGATTAATAATGCCCTCGGTCTGCTACTTATTTAAAGAATACTTGACGAAGGGAAGAAAAACTATAAGGCTTTCAAATACCAGGTGATGTTGCCATCAGTGATGTTTTGATATGTATTTGTACAGCAATCAGAATTATTCAAGAATGTCATTTAGATGCTACCTGATCTTAATACTTTCCTTTTTACAGCACTGTATATTGGTTCAATAACATAATGATAAGTAAATGGAACCAAACTGTGTGATTCTGGTGGGATGCCTAAGAAATGTGCAGCTCTAATTCAACAAATTGTGCATGGGTATGCAGAATCATAAAATATTCACTCCTCTATTGACTTACTTGACTGGCATTTGGCCTTTTTTTAGGATCCCAATGAAGCATGTCTTTCATCAGTTGTATTGCTTCATTACTAGCATTGGGAATTAACGTCTTCAGATGTGTGGGTATACACTGTGGAAAACGGAAATTCATAGCAGCTGAAAGCTGATAACCTTCTGGCCAATCATTCTGTAGGGTAAAAAGCAAAAGATAATTGTTATAAAGAAAATCTATTATAATGAGAAATTGTCATTGTGACACTAAATTTGGCTATGTCTAAATTATATTCCACTGGTTATGGCATATCAATAGACAATTCATATTGTTTATAATTTCAATATTTTAACAATTTTTTTTAAACTAAGCAATGCTTTATTGTCAACTGCCAATAATGGTAGGCTGCTTCTACCATTTTTTGAATGTAGTTTAATTTTCACAAACAGCCAAATACTTTACTCTCATTTACTGCGCTTAAATTTGAGGAAGGCTGAAACTATTGTTTCAGATCCATTGAAAACTCTGATTTAGCCGTCTGCTTCTTCCCCTAGCAAATATTTGACAATTGAATTAGACAATTTACGAATTTCACATAATCACAGAATGGTTACAGCATAGAAAGAGGCCAATTAGTCTAGTGTGTTTGTGATACTGCCCGAAGGGGCATTTCACCTAGTGCCTCTCACCTGCCTTCTCACTATTGCCTGGGGCATGCTTCCTTTTCAGATAATAATACAATTGCCGCTTTAATGCTTTGATTGCAAATGCCTCCACCACACTCAGGGGTAATAATTTCATGTTTTCAACCTTTGCTGCAAGGACATGTTTCTTCAACAGTGGCACTGCTTCTTTTGTTAATTATCTTAAATCTGTGGCTTCTTGTTCTTGATCCTAACACCAATGGACCAGTTTTTCTCTACATACTCTCTCTTGATCTGACTCTGAATAATTCTAACAGTCTTCCTCTCAACAACTTTGCATTAAAGAAAAACTTTCCCAACGTCTCTAATCTATGTAACTGAGGTTTGTCATGCCTGAAACCATTTTTGTGAATCTTTTCTGTACCTTTTCTAATGCTTTTACATCCTTTATATAGTGTAATACAAATAACTGGACACAATACTCTTGTTGAGGTTTGATAAATATTTAACATAGCTTCCATGCTTTTATACTTTGTGACTCTGATACTGAAGCAGTTACATTATATGCTTTATTAACCGCACTCTCAAATTTCAAATGATGTATGCAAATTTAGACTTGGGTCTTTCTGCTCCTGCACCCCTTAAGAATTGTACCTTTTATTTTGAATTGTCTCTCTATATTCTTCTGATAAAAAAAAATTTCATACTAGTCTGTATTAAGTTTCACCTGCCATTTGTCTGTCCAGTCCACCAAACCGATAGTTTCACAATATCCTCTGCACAGTTCACAATATTTCCAAGATTTCTGTCATCTCAAATTTTGAAGTATTGCACTGCACACCTAGGTCCAGATTGTTAATATATATCAAGAAGGGCAGGGCTAAGAGGAACCTCCAGGGAAATCCACCACAAAACTTCCTCCAGCTGAAAAATATTCATTAACCACTAATCTCTGTTCCCTTCAATTTTATATCCATGGTACTACTTCCCCTTCTATTCCATGAGCTACAACATTGGCCCACAAATCTGTTGTTTGGCACTTTATCAAGCACCTTTTAGAAATCCATGTACACCATTGAGGTATCGCCCTCATTAACTTTGTTATTTCATCAAAAGTTAGTTATATGATTTTCCCTTACCTAATTTATGGAGGTTTCACTCCATTCATTTGCATGTTCTCAATTATTTATTTTGACTGCAGTACTGTTTCTAGAAACTTTCTTAGCACCAAAGTTAATTTGATTAGTTTGCAATTGCTGGGATAATCTTATCAGTATTTTTGAATAAGGCAAGACATTTGCAATCCTGCAGTCTTCTGCACCACCTTTGAGTGGAGGGAAAACTGGAAAATTATGACTACTGCCTCCACAATTCCCATTCCCACTTCCCTCAGTAGTTTTGGATGTACCTCATCAAACCCCTGGTAAGTATGAAGAATCTCTTACTTGTAAATTTTAAACTTTCTTGTGTGAATTGCTTTGTCTTTAGTACGTCTGTGTAACATCTTCTTTCTTGATAGTGGCAGATACAGAGGGCAGAATCTTATCAGGATCTGAGCAATGTGGACTATTAAGAGATTTGTGGCAGAATTGGATGAGAAGTCTACTTAGGTCTGTTTCAATGTTGGGAACATCTTGTGCTATCTTTTATGCTTTTGACAAGTGGTGAGCTGAGTTTCCTGCTAGGCAGGGTCGAGTTGCCATCTAAAGTGGATTATTGCTTGCGAAACACTTTGCTAATAATCCAAATCATCTCATTAATATTTAGCTTCCTATCTTGCGAAATGTGCCAAACAAGCTAGATATTGAGAAATCCTGACATGGAAATCAGAGCAGGTACCTAGTAAATTCAGTTCACCACTTGCTCCAAAGGACCCCTATGTTGCTTAGAATCAAATAGCATTTCTGGGCATGATCCCCATGCACCAGCTGCACAAGCCCATTGTTCATGGATACTGGCATTCGAAATTTGTCAACCGCTTACAACCATCATGGCATCTCTGTGATCTACATTCAGGCCACTAAGTAAATATAGACTTACAATGCAGGCATACCAGCAACTGGCATTGAAAGGGTGCAACAGGGACACTTTGAGCATAGAGACAGGCACTCAGCTCACCAGGATACATCTAAGAGCTAATTACTTGCTCTCTTTGCGGTTGCAACTCAGCACCTACCTGCATCTATGCCTTGCATACAGTCAAAGGCTATCAGTACCACCATAACGATGCGCTCTTTTGTATAGCCATATAACAGGTTGTTTATCATGCCAGTCAGTAGGAATCTGTCTGGAGGAACTACCTTGATTCAGGGCACGCCGTGACATCAGGTTAATACCTACAGCACCTGCCTGTGACAAACACACTGAATGCATATTCAGCCAAACAGGTGGAAGCTGTTCCTCAGTACAGTCAGGAGTGTGGGGAATGACCACAATTCACAAGCTCAGTCTGCACATAGAAACATCATACAGCACTTCCTGTTCAAAGTATTCTATAGACACTTCAACACTGGAGTGGCGTTATGCTCAAACAGATGGAAGATGCTTGAATGTAGTAGGTGCCTCGTAGGGAGATTGGTGCCAAAAGAACATTGAAAATAAAACAAAAAAGGAAAGCCAAAATTTGCACTGATTTTGAACTGTGTTATTTTATTAGAAGGATCGTGGCTGTAAAAGATATAGGAAGGAGATCTGATTGTCATCTGGTTATCGTCCCATTATCGAATTATTAAAAGTTCAGAGAATAGAATCGCAGTTTTAAAAATTAAACTAATATTCCTCAAACCATGCTGGAAGCTATTTGCATTGATTGGTGTCCTCAGAAATCAAGCAAGATACGATCTGTGTTATGACAGACTATACAGACTGCTTTAAGTGGTCTAGCCAGTTACATCTTTCCCATTTTTCTTTTGATTTATCCTTTAACTGTGTCTGTTTGTTGGCCTGTCTTAGTGTGAGTGGGGGCTAGAATTAAGGGAGATCAGGTTTAAATCATGAACATTAATTATATTATCTTGGTATTTAACTTGCTCTTTTAAAGCTATTGTATTACTGATAAGCTGTTAATTATTTTGTTAAAACTATAAACCTCCTTTGTTTCTGGCATTGCTTATTCAAAAAATCTGGTTTAGACCCATTGGGGCAATTTTCAGGGTCATTGAGTATTTTAATTTTGCTGTGTTGTGAATACAGGGATAGGGACGCTGATTTGATTTGGCTATCTGACTCCACGTTGTAACATAACGGGGCTCGAGGCCAAAATCTTGAAACATAGACAATGTAGGCTTGAAATTGAATTTAGTGGATATCTGACACCAAGTTTGTCTAGAGATTTAAGATGGCACTGGAAATTGTCCACAATTTTTTGAAGGTCAGAAGTTTCAGTTGCAGGGTTCAACTAGCTGGCGGACAGGAAATGAAGTTGCCGAAGCAAGCGAAAAAGGCAGTCATTATAGATTTATTGATGGAAAAGTTGGATGTAGTGAAAATAAAGAGGCTAAGTCATCTAGGTTGCACAATGGATGCAGCAATGAAGCTTGGATTGCAGACAAGGCAATTGAAAATGAGGAAATTGGAGTGGGAATTCCAAAGGAATTAGAACTTAAAAAATTTGGAATTCCAAAATGCAGAAAGAGAGACAGACAGGGGGGGAAAAACAGAAAGAGAATTTAAAATATGAATATTTCACCTTAAGTCAACCAAACCAGAAGTTTGAGAACGTTTGGAAGAGGAAAGTTCTAGTCATAATCCACAGTTTAGTTCAGAAATGTTTAAGTTTGTGCAGGCTTTGCCGAAATTTGAAGAGGGGTATGTGGGAGCATTTTTCTTGTCAATTCAGAAGATAGCAATTCAAATGAGGCGACCAAAAGCAGACTGGACCCTGCCCATGCAAAGCAAATTAATTAGTAAAGAACATGAAATTTATGCATTCCTGTTGGAGGAATTTTCTATGCCAGGGTGAAAAAGGCTACTCTAAGCATGTAAGAGTTGGTTCCAGAAGCATAAAGCAGGAGGCTTTGGAACTTACGGAAACAGCCTGAATAAAACTTATACTGAGTTTGAGAGAGTGAAACAAAATAATTTTGATTGGTTGATAAGGACATTAAAGGCTGAGAATGCTCAAAGATCATAGAATCCCTACAGTGAGGAAACAGGCCTTTTGGCCCAACAAGTCCACACTGCCCCTCAGAGCATCCCACCCAGACCCATCCCTCATAACTCACCTAATCTATGCATCCCTGAACATTATGAGCAATTTAGCACAGCCAATCCACCTAACCTGCATATCTTTGGACTGTGGGAGGAAACTGGAGGAAACCCACACAGATGGTTGCTCAAGGGTGGAATTGAACCCAGGTCCCTGGTGCTGTGAGGCAGCAGTGCTAACCACTGAGCCACTGTGCTGCCCCAAAGAATTTAAAATGTCACTACCTTCTGTAATCAGAACCCATGCCAAAGACCAAAGGGTGTCAATGGAAAGACAAGCAGCTATAATGGCTGATGATTATGAACTGATCCATAAATCTTCTTCCACAACCATCAGATGTTTAAGCAAAATAAAAAGTGGGAGTGAAAGGAAGGCAGGTAGCCAGCAAAGATAATGGACATTAGGGAAAGCCCAAGAACTCTTCCTCAGATTAAGAAAGGGTTGAGGTGAAGTTTGGAAGATTAAAAGTTTCTATCGTATTCTATTGGAATTTATAGGAGTTAGTAAGTTTAGAGAAGAAACTGAAACAATGATACCGGGAGCAGCACAGTGGCTCAGTGGTTAGCACTGCTGCCTCACAGCACCAGGAACCCAGGTTTGATTCTCCCCTCAGGCAAGAGTCTGTGTGGAGTTTGCATATTCTCCCCGTGTTTGCATGGGTTTCTTCCAGGCACTTGGTTTCCTCCCAGAGTCCAAAGATGTACAGGCTAGGTTGATTGGCCACGTTAAATTGCCCATAGTGTTCAGGGATGTGTAGATTAGGTGGGTTATAAGGGAATAGGTCTGGGTGGATGCCCGGAGGTTCAGCATGGACCGGATGGGCCAAAAGGGCCAGTTTTCCACACTATAGGATTCTATGATTCTAAAAACTGGGCTGTAACTCTAATTACAACAAAAAGACTGGAGGTGAATTTTGTCTTTGGTAAAAACAATATGTAAGGTGGATGAAAAGTGTGCAGAATTTTTGCAGAAAAGGAAGGTAATTCCTTTTTCTTCAGAAAGAGATAGATAAAATTATGAATATTCTAAGTGATACAGGGACACCAGAATAATGTTTACTGGAGAAAAGCTTAGTATTCCTTCCGGAGAGTTCGATGGGAGCTAAGGTATTAATAAATGCAATTGATTAAATTTCAATTATATGAAGTGGAACTGTGAAGTGATTTATTATCAGGAGAAGTAATTTTCAGAGCAGTAATTACATATTGAGAGAGCAGACTTACTTCCGAGTAATGATTTGGCAGGACAAAATGTCATAACTTTGTCTGTAATTACAGGGCCAAAAAACAAAACAATTATGGATCATGTTCCAGGTATTTTTCCCTTGTGTAGTGACTAGAAGTAATAGTTAAAAATCCGCCAGTAAAAGTTGATGTGACACCACAAACAATTGAAAGGGTAGCTGAAACGTTCCTAAGAGGTGAAGATAATCTAGGTGGAGCGTTTGGTATGACATTTCGAACTGAAACACAAAAAGGCAATACTGAATTAAACAAACTAACAGTCAACTCATACTGAGGCAGAGGCTATTCCCTTAAGGACAATCAGAACTAAGTTGGTAGTGGGAAATTATTGGAGAAGATTCTTAGAGATGGGATTTACTCACAGTTGGGAACACCTCCATCTACCTACTCTCCCTTAAAAATTTTCAGGAAATCTGCTTCCACCAGCATTTGAGGATGAGAATTTCAAGGACTCACTTGTGTCTGAAAAGTTTAAAAAAAAAGCCTCTGTTTCAAAGTGGGCAACCCTTGACTTTATATTGTGATTCTAGTTCCAGATTCTCTCATAAGAGGAGACATTTTCTCCCCATCTAATGTATCCAACATAACATATCCCTCAGTATCTTATATCAAGGTCGGTCTTTAGTCTTCCTAACTCTAGATGGTACCAGCACAGCTTGTCCCTTTCTCTTAAGGCAACCTATTAATTCCAGGTATCTCTCTGGTAAACCTTCTTTGAACCAAGTCAAATGCAAGTCCAGTATATGTCCTCCCATAATTAAGATGACCAATACTGTGCACAGTACTCCGAATATGGTCTCACCATGTTGTTTAACTGATCGAAGAGATTGTAGGAGATCATTACTGGGGTGCAATGGGTCTTTGAAGTTGGCTGCCGTTCTGCTGCAGCGAGCCATGTAAATAGAGTCCATGGATGGAAGGCTGACTTCTGTGATGGTCTGGGTTGTGCACACCACCTTTTGTGGTTTTTTTAATGGTCCTGGGCACAGCAGTTGCCATTTCAGGCCGTTATGTATCTGTACAGTATGCTTTCAATGGTTCATCTGTAGAAGTTGGTGAGGGACCTTTTGGACATACCAAATTTTCTAAGCCACCTGAAGAAGAGGAGGCATTGTTCTGCCTTCTTGACTGTCGCATTTACGTAGGAAGACCACGACAGGTCGTCGTCACGCCGAAGCTCTTCACTCTCTCAACCTTAGTTCTGGTCAATGGAGATGGGGGTGTATTCTCCCCCTTTATTTCTGAAGTCAATTATCAGTTCTTTAGTTTTATCGACAACATTCCCAGGATCCCACCGTGAACACATAAGTAACTCCAAGCCCTGATTTGGCTTTCTAAAATGGAACACCTCACATCTATCCAAATTAAACTCCATCTTCCACTCCTCGGCCCAACGGTGTATCTGATCAACATCACATTATACTCTAAGAAAACATTCATCACTGTACACTACACCACCAATTTTGGTGTCATCCGCAAACTTACTAACCATTCCTCCTTTATCCAAATCATTTATGTAAATGATAAAAAGGCATGGACCCAGAGGTGATCCTTGCAACGCAGCGCTGGTCACAGGCCTCCAGTCTAAAAAACAATTTTCTACCACACCCTCTGTTTTCTACCTTCATTGTAAGGAAAAGCCAGGGAACTATAGACCAGTGAGCCTGACATCAGTGGTGGGTAAGTTGTTGGAGTGGATTCTGATGGGCAGGAGTTAAGTTGCTCAAGGAGTGTGTAGGTTCAATCTATTGGGTCCATCCATAGAAACTAATGGGAAAAAGGCATGGGGTAGAGGGAGGGATGAGGAACTGTTGTGGAAAAAAAAAAGGAAGAGAGTCAGGAACCCATTCTTTGATGGCTGTGGACTGGAGGGGAAGAGGGATGACAATTGTGAAGCGGGTGAAAGTGTGCTTGTAAAAGGGGCGAGAAATACTGTGAAGCATAGATGGATAGGGATCATAACATCATAGATGTCTACAAAACAAAAAAAAAAAAGCTTTTTGGCCCATTGAGTCTGTGCCAGTCAAAAACAAGCACCTAACTATTTAAAACCAGTTTTCCAGCACTTGGCCCATTGCCTTGTTGTCATAAGTTCTTAAATGTTATTTAAAAACTTAAATGTTTAAATATTTCTTAAATGCTTCTTTCATGCTTGCAGGCAGATAATTCCAGATTCCTACCACCCTCTCAGTGAAAATATTTTTCCTCACATCTATTGTTATTGCTATTACTGAGAGTTATTGCTATTACTGAGAGTTGGTTGAGGAAAGGGCATGATTGGCAACTAGATGTCCCAAGATATCGATCCTTTAGGCGAGATAGAGGTGGTAAAAGGGGTGGAGGAGTTGCATTACTGGTCAAAGACGATATCACAGCTGTACTGAAGGAGGGCACTATGGAGGACTCGAGCAGTGAGGCAATATGGGTAGGACTCAGAAATAGGAAGGGTGCAGTAATAATGTAGGGGCTGTACTACAGGCCTCCAACAGCGAGCGTGAGATAGAGGTACAACAATGTAAACAGATTATGGAAAGATGCAGGAGCAACAGCGTGGTGGTGATGGGAGATTTTAATTTTCCCAACATTTGACTGGGATTCACTTAGTGTTAGGGGTTTAGATGGAGCAGAATTCGTAAGGAGCATCCAGGAGGGTTTTCTAGAGCAATATGTATGTAGTCCAACTTGGGAAGGGGCCATACTGGACCTGGTGTTGGGGAATGAGCCCGGCCAGGTGGTTGAAGTTACAGTAGGGGACGACTTTGGAAATAGTGACCACAATTCTGTAAGTCTTACAATACTCATGTACAAAGATGAGAGAGTGGTCCTAAAGGAAGAGTTCTAAACTGGGGCAAGGCCAACTATACCAAAATTCGGCAGGATCTGGGTAACATAGATTGGGAGAAACTGTTTGAAGGCAAATCCACATGTGATATGTGGGAGGCTTTTAAAGAGAGGTTAATTAGCATGCAGGAGAGACACGTTCCTGTGAAAATGACGGATAGAAATGGCAGGATTAGGGAACCATGGATGACAGGTAAAATTGTGAGACTAGCAAAGAGGAAAAAGGAAGCATACATAAGGTCTAGGCGACTGAAGACAGATGAAGCTTTGGAAGAATATCGGGAATGTAGGGCGAACGTGAAACGAGGAATTAAGAGGGCTAAAAGAGGACATGTGATATCTTTAGCAAACATGGTTAAGGAAAATCCCAAAGCCTTTTATTCATATATAAAGGGCAAGAGGGTAACTAGAGAAAGGATTGGTCCACTTAAGGACAAAGAAGGAAAGTTATGTGTTCAGTCAGAGAAAATGGGTGACATTCTTAACAAGTACTTTGCATTGGTATTCACCAAGGAGAGGGACATGATGGATGTTGAGGTTAGGGATAGATGTTTGACTACTCTAGGTCAAGTCAGCATAAGGAGGGAGGAAGTGTTGGGTATCCTAAAAGGCATTAAGGTGGACAAGTTCCCAGGTCCTGATGGGATCTATCCCAGGTTATTGAGGGAAGCGAGGGAGGAAATAGCTGGGGCCTTAACAGATATCTTTGCAGCATCCTTAAACACGGCTGAGGTCCCGGAGGACTGGAGAATTGCTAATATTGTCCCCTTGTTTAAGAAGGGTAGCAGGGATAATCCAGGTAATTATAGACCAGTGAGCCTGACGTCGGTGGTAGGGAAGCTGCTGGAGAAGATACTGAGGGATAGGATCTATTCCCATTTGGAAGAAAATGGGCTTATCAGTGATAGACAACATGGTTTTGTGCAGGGAAGGTCATGTCTTACCAACTTAATAGAATTCTTTGAGGACGTGGCAAAGTTGATCGATGAGGGAAAGGCTGTAGATGTCATATACATGGATTCAGTAAGGCGTTTGATAAGGTTCCCCATGGCAGGCTGATGGAGAAAGTGAAGTCGCATGGGGTCCAGGGTGTGCTAGCTAGATGGATAAAATACTGGCTAGGCAACAGGAGACAGAGAGAAGTAGTGGAAGGGGGTTTCTCAAATTGGAGACCTGTGACCAGTGGTGTTCCACAGGGATCTGTGCTGGGACCACTGTTGTTTGTGATATATGTAAATGACTTGGAGGAAGGTATAGGTGGTCTGATTAGCAATTATGCAGATGACACAAAGATTGGTGGAGTAGCAGATAGTGAAGGGGACTGTCAGAGATTACAGCAGAATATAGATAGGTTGGAGAGTTGGGTGGAGAAATGGCAGATGGAGTTCAATCCGGGCAAATGCAAGGTGATGCATTTTGGAAGCTCTAATTCAAGAGCAAACTATACAGTAAATGGAAAAGTCCTGGGGAAAATTGATGCGCAGAGAGATCTGGGTGTTCAGGTCCATTGTTCCCTGAAGGTGGCAACGCAGGTCAATAGACTGGTCAAGGCGGCAGACGGCATGCTTTCATTCATCGGACGGGGTATTGAGTACAGGAGTTGGCAGGTCATGTTACAGTTGTATAAGACTTTGGTTCGGCCATATTTAGAGTACTGCAGACAGTTCTGGTTGCCACATTACCAAAAGGATGTGGATGCTTTGGAGAGGGTGCAGAGGAGGTTCACCAGGATGTTGCCTGGTATGGAGGGCACTAGCTATGAAGAAAGGTTGAGTAGACTAGGATTATTTTCATTAGAAAGACAGAGATTGAGGGGTGAACCTGATTGAGGTCTACAAAATCATGAGGGGTATAGACAAGTTGGATAGCAAGAAGCTTTCTCCCCCCCGAGTGGGGGACTCAATTACTAGGGGTCATGAGTTCAAAGTGAGAGGAGGAAAGTTTACCGGAGATATGCGTGGAAAGTTCTTTATGCAGAGGGTGGTGGGTGCCTGGAACAAGTTCCCAGCGGAGGTGGTAGACGCAGACACGTTAGTGTCCTTTAAGATGTATCTGGACAGGTACATGGAAGGACAGGGAACAAAGGGATACAGACCCTTCGAAAATAGATGACAGGTTTAGACAGAGGATCTCGATTGGTTCAGGCTTGGAGGGCCGAAGGGCCTGTTCCTGTGCTGTAATTTTCTTTGTTCTTTGTTCTTTATCTCCTCTAAACCTGCTGACCCTTACCTTAAATTTACGCCTCCTTGTCACTGACCTCAGGGATGATCAGAGTAAAAGATAGTTATGGTACTGTGAGAAGTAGGGAATTAAATAGAAACAAACTTTCAGCAATGAATCCAAAATGTAAAATTCATAAGTTGACCATCCAGCAATCGGATTGGAAAACAAGAAGGTGTTAAAAGGTTAGATGACATAGTTTTCTGAAAGATAAAGCACAGTCAAGTGACTGGCAAAGTTTATTTAAAAAAAATTACAAACCGATAATATAGCAAGAAGTCAGGAAAAATGATTTTGACTGTTTATGATGAAGATTGAGTTGAACAAGTTGGACATGCAAGATTCGTCACAGAGTTTAAGTTGCTAAAAGGATATTGGCAAGTTTCACGAACTTAGAAAGTTAAAGTAGTATCAGCTTTTGTGATGTGGTGGATATTATCATGGCAAAGTTGCAGCATTTGAAATTAAAAGGCAACAATAACATTTCAATGACTAACAAATTAAGTGACTGATTGGATTATATAATCCATCACTTGCACCAACAATATGGTTGTTTATGACCAAACCTGAGAAGAGAATTTACAGATAACAAGGTGTGGAGCTGGATGAACACAGCAGGCCAAGCAGCATCAGAGGAGCAGGAAAGCTTGACGTTTCGGGCCTAGACCCTTCATCAGAAATGGGGGAGGGGAAGAGGGTTCTGAAATAAATAGGGAGAGAGGGGGAGGCGGATAGAAGATGGATAGAGGATGGATAGAGGAGAGGATAGGTGGATAGGAGACAGACAAGTCAAAGAGGCTGGGATAGAGCCAGTAAAGGTGAGTGTAGGTGGGGAGGTAGGGAGTTACAACATAGAACACAGAAGAACATAGAACAATACAGCGCAGAACAGGCCCTTCTGCCCTCAATGTTGCGCCGACCTGTGAACTAATCTAAGCCCATCCCCCTACACTATCCCATCATCACCCATATGCTTATCCAAGGACTGTTTAAATGCCCCTAATGTGGCTGAGTTAACTATATTGGCAGGCAGGGCATTCCACGCCCTTACCACCGAGTAAAGAACCTGCCTCTGACATCTGTCTTAAATCTATCACCCCTCAATCTGCAGCTATGCCCACTCGTATTCGCCGACGTCATCATCCTGGGACAAAGACTCTCACTGTCCACCCCATCTAATCCTCTGATCATTTTGCAGGTCTCTATTAAATCCCCTCTTAGCCTTCTTCTCTCCAATGAGAACAGACCCAAGTCCCTCAGCCTTTCCTCATAAGACCTTCGCTCCAGACCAGGCAACATCCTGGTAAATCTCCTCTGCACCTTTTCCAATGCTTCCGCATCCTTTCTGTAATGGGGCGACCAGAACTGTACGCAATATTCCAAGTGAGGCCGGACTAGCGTTTTGTACAGTTGCAGCATGACATCATGGCTCCGGAACTCAATCCCTCTACCAATGAAACCTAACACGCCGTATGCCTTCTTAACAGCACTATCAACCTGGGTGGCAACTTTCAGGGATCTGATGTACCTGGACACCAAGATCCCTCTGCACATCCACACTACCAAGAATCTTTCCATTGACCCAGTATTCTGCCTTCCTATTATTCTTCCCAAAGTGCATCACCTCACATTTGTCTGCATTGAACTCCATCTGCCACCTTTCAGCCCAATTCTGCAGTTTATCCAAGTCTCCCTGCAACCTGCAACATTCTTCCACACTGTCCACCACTCCACCGACTTTAGTGTCATCTGCAAACTTACTAACCCATCCACCTATGTCTGCGTCCAAGTCATTTATAAAAATGACAAACAGCAGTGGTCCCAAAACAGATCCTTGTGGCACACCACTAGTAACCGGACTCCAGGCTGAATATTTTCCATCAACCAACACTCTTTGCCTTCTTTCAGAAAGCCAGTTTCTAAACCAAACTGCTAAATCTCCCTCAATCCCATGCCTCCACATTTTCTCCAATAGCCTACCACGTGGAACCTTATCAAAGGCTTTACTGAAGTCCATGTACACCACGTCAACTGCCCTACCCTCATCCACATGCTTGGTCACCTTCTCAAAAAACTCAATGAGATTTGAGAGACACAACCTGCCCTTGACGAATCCATGTTGACTATCTCCAATCAAATTGTTGCTTGCTAGATGATTATAAATCCTATCTCTTATAATCCTTTCCAAAACTTTTCCTACAACAGATGTAAGGCTCACTGGTCTATAATTACCTGGGTCATCTCTACTGCCCTTCTTGAACAAGGGCACAACATTTGCAATCCTCCAGTCCTCTGGTACGAAACCTGTAGACAATGATGACTCAAAGATAAAGGCCAAAGGCTCCGCCATCTCCTCCCTCGCTTCCCAGAGAATCCTCAGAAAAATCCCATTCAGCCCAGGGAGATAGGTCAGTCCAGGGAGGACAGACAGGTCAAGGGGGCGGGATGAGGTTAGTAGATAGGAGATGGGGATGCGGCTTGAGGTGGGAGGAGGGGATGGGTGAGGGGAAGAACATGTTAGGGAGGCGGGGACAAGCTGGGCTGGTTTTGGGATGTGGTTGGGGGAGGGGAGATTTTGAAGCTTGTGAAATCCACATTGCAGCCCAATGGCATCAGGGTTCCCAGGCTAAATGTGAGTTGCTGTTCCTGCAGCCTTTGGGTGGCATCATTGTGGCACTGCAGGAGGCCCAGGATGGACATGTCATCTGAGGAATGGGAGAAGTTGAAATGGTTCGCAACTGGCAGGTGCAACTGTTTGTTGCAAACCGAGCGCAGGTGTTCTGCAAAGCAGTCCCCAAGTCTCCGCTTGGTTTCCCCGATGTAGAGGAGGCCACAACAGGTACAGCGGATGTAGTATACCACATTGGCAGATGTGCAGGTGAACATCTGCTTAATGTGGAAAGCCTTCTTGGGGCCTGGGATAGGGGCGAGGGAGGTGGTGTGGAGGCAGGTGTAGCACTTCCTGCGGTTGCAGGGAAAAGTGCCGGGTGTGGTGGGGCTGGAGGGGAGTGTGGAGCGGACAAGGGAGTCACGGAGAGAGTGGTCCCTCTGGAAAGCAGAGGAGGGAAGGGAGGGAAAAATGTCTTTGGTGGTAGGGTTGGATTGCAGATGGCGGAAGTGTCGGAGGATGATGCGTTGGATCCAGAGGTTGGTGGGGTGGTACGTGAGGACGAGGGGGATTCTTTTTTGGTTATTATTGCAGGGACGGGGCATGAGGGATGAGTTGTGGGAACTGCGGAAGACACGGTCGAGGGAGTTCTCGACCAGTGTCGAAGGGAAGTTGTGGTCCTTGAAGAATGAGGACATCTGAGATGTACGGGAGTGGAATGTCTCTTCCTGGGAGCAGATGTGGTGGAGGCGAAGGAATTGGGAATAGGGGATGGCACTTTTGCAGGAAGGTGGGTGGGAGGAGGTGTATTCCAGGTAGCTGTGGGAGTCAGTGGGCTTGAAATGGATAATCGGTTTCTCGGTGGTTACCCGAGATGGAGACAGAGGTCCAGGAAGGAGAGAGAGGTGTTAGAGATGGTCCAGGTGAACTTCAGGTTGGGGTGGAAGGTGTTGGTGAAGTGGATGAACTGTTCGAGCTCCTCGTGGGAGCATGAGGCGGCGCCGATGCATTCATCAATGTAACGGAGGAAGAGGTGGGGTTTAGGGCCAGTGTAGATACGGAAGAGGGATTGTTCCACATAACCTACAAAGAGGCAGGCATAGCTTGGGCCCATGCGGGTACCCATGGCCACCCCCTTTGTCTGTAGGTAGTGGGAGGAATTGAAAGAGAAGTTGTTGAGGGTGAGGACGAGTTCGGCTAAGCGGATGAGGGTGTCAGTAGAGGGAGATTGGTCAGGTCTGCAGGACAGGAAGAAGCGGAGGGCCTTTAGGCCACCTGCATGGGGAATACAGGTGTATAGGGACTGGACGTCCATAGTAAAAATGAGGTGTTGGGGACCGGGGAATTGGAAGTTCTGGAGGAGGTGGAGGGCGCGGGTGGTGTCATGGACGTAGGTAGGGAGTTCCTGGACCAAGGGGGAGAAAATGAAGTCGAGGTAGGTGGAGATAAGTTCGGTGGGGCAGGAGCAGGCAGAGAATGGGTCAACCAGGGCTTTCAGGTTTGTGGATTTTGGGAAGGAGATAGAAGCGGGCGGTGTGGGGTTGGGGAACGATGAGGTTGGAGGTGGTAGGTAGGAGGTTCCCTGAGGTGATGAGGTTGTGGATGGTTTGGGAGATGATGGTTTGGTGCTCGGGCGTAGGTTCATGATCCAAGGTGTGGTAGGAGGAGGTGTCAGAGAGTTGGCACCTGGCCTCAGCAATGTAGAGGTCAGTTCGCGATACTACAACTGCGCCTCCCTTGTCCGCAGGTTTTATGGCGAGTTTGGGATTGGAGCAGACAGAGCTGAGGGCTGCGTGTATGGAAAAAAGGCAAGGTAGTACTATATAAAATGGCAAGGCAGATGAAGTGATACATAGAATAGATGAAATGATACATAAAATAATAGAATGATATATACAATTGTAGTACCTTGTACCTTTGGAGAGAGAAAACTATCGTGGGACAATATGCTTAGGATAGTCTAAAAAGGATGAAATGATATATACAATTGTACACTTAGGAGGAAAATAATGGTGGCATAATACAAGTAGGATAGTCAAGCCATGTGGCATGAAAGGAGAGGTTACAGAAATCATTGTGGCAGGTGGAATGCAGGAATGTAGTGATTTAGTGTGATAAAAGACAGACACCACTGAAGCACAGGGTAATTTGGAAGATGAACAGTCTTGGAGAGATAACACAGGCTGGTACAATTGGTCATACTGATAACCTTAGAAAAACATGATAATTGAGAAAAGGTATAAAGAAGAAGTGGCCCTGAGGGGCACAGGCGATCTGGAAACTACTTTGATTGTCACAGCTTTTGTTTGCAAATAAAAGTTTACTTTCTTGAAGAATTCTCTACGTCTCCTGGTGATTCTCCATGACACACGTTCTGTGGGGGAGAGGTTGGAGTGGGTAAGAGGGGTGGAGAGGTTGAGGTGATTGATGTCTCGATGGCAGTTGGAGATGAAGAGGTTGAGGGAGGATAGGAGGCCTTGGGGTGGTGTCCGAGGCGGGAGAAGGGGGTCAGTCGAGGGAGGGTTATGCTCACGGTTGAAGTAAGCATAGAGGCGGAGGCGGCAGAAAAACTGCTCAGTGTCCAAGCATAAGTAGTATTCATTGATATGTGGGTGGAGGGGGACAAAGGTGAGCCCTTTACTGAGGACTGACCGTTTGTCCTTAGTAAGGGGGAGGTCTGGGGGGATGGTGAAGACTCGGCTGGGCCCAGTGTTGCTGTCTCCTCTGGAGCTGCTGGCTGTGGAGGCAGTGGACAGAGCGTTGTCGGCTGTGGGCGGAGTTGCGCCCACGTCCACGAGGTTTGGAGCAGCGTCGGCGGTGGGAAGAGCGGGGTACGCGGCAGCAGCAGTGGTGACGGTAGCGTCTGCGGTGTTGGCTTCAGCAGTGATGGCGTTCGCTGTCCCAGAAGTGGTGTACCCGGCGGTGGCGGACGTGACATCTGTGGGTTCTCAGACAGTGACCTCATGGCCAATGGCGGCGGGTACATTGTGGGGGAGGTCCTGGGTACAGCTGGGGATTTGGGAGGTGGGCACCAGTAAGTTTACTGTACTTACAGTTTTTAGTGTCCAATAAAGCTGAGTAGAATTGAGAGTTTAGGTTGTGGATCCTACGAAGAATAAAAAAACAGGAGAGGTCCTTTGCAGGTCTGGTAGAGGGAGGGTCTGAGCTGGGGTAGTCTTGATTGTAGTGCCTGGAGATTCCGGCGCATTGCTGCAAGTGTGTGTTTCAGGAGTCGCAGGGAGAAACACTTGAAGGGTCTCAATGTTCTGAATGTAGATATTGTCACGGTTGGGGGCCAAATTGGGAAGGCTTGAATGTGGAATGCAGTCCATTGGGGATGATCTGGTTCCGTAGGCAGGTACTAAGAAAGGTGATGTGGCTGTAGTAGCTGGTTTGCTTCAGGACATGGTCGAGCAGTTTCAAGGCCGAAGAGATTATGAGAGAGTTGCAGCGGGAGAGAGATCCCTTGAGGGAGGAGGGTAACTTCTTCAGGGTAGGCATCCTTAGAGGCTTCACAGTGGGGTTAAAATTGTATCAGAGATAATAGAAACTGCAGATGCTGGAGAATCTGAGATAACAAGGTGTGGAGCTGGCCAGCTCCACACCTCGTTATCTCAGATTCTCCAGCATCTGCAGTTCCTATTATCTCTGAAGAGAACCTACAGCACTTGACAACTGTTCGATCGGCTGTAAAAGTACAGACTATTTTGGACTTACCCATGTATAGGACAAAACTCAAAATTTTATATTGCGTTGACATAAGTGGATTCCACTGCAAATTTGTTCTGAACTTCAGTAATATCATCTTGAGCTAACTTGTTGAAAAAAGACAGAACATTTGAATGCACGTAAGTGTGTTAAAGTATCTTTCAAAATTTAAAAGTGGGGCTGACAAATGTATGAATTTTAGCTTGCTGAATTAGGCGATTCAAATTGCCTTATTTATCCCCGTGACATGGGTGTGGGGCTGTTTTACTACAAGATGAGATGGAGATTGTTCAATCTTTAAGGTTTTTTAAATTTTTTTTTTTTAGTTTTCAAAGAAATTGACTGTATGTCAATTTAGAGGCAGTACAACAGCCTAGGGACCCAGGCTCGATTTGAGCCTTGGGCAACTGTATACGTGGAGTTTACAAGTTCACCTCTGGGTGGCTTCAGATTCCTCCCACAGTCCAAAGAAGTCAAGTGAGGTGCACTGGCCATACTAAATGCTCTGCAGTACCTAGGGATGTGCAAGTTATGTATATTATCCAGTATAAACGTAGGATTATGAGGATCAGGTAGAGGGCTGGGTTTGGGTGGGATGTTCTTCACAGGATCAGTGCTGACTCGAGCTGCATGGCCTCTTTCCACACTTCAGGGATTCGATGATTCTATGTCAATAAAAATATTCAGCCATTAAAAAGGAAGAAAAGTTGTTAGAATCTTGAACAATTTGGGCAATGGCTAGAAAAGTGGAAGAATTGCATGAGAAGTACACCAATGATTATTTTGGCATTGGAGGCAATTCCCTGCATCTTGTTTATATTCTGGCATCAAGGCAAAACCCTCACTAGGGGGTGGCAAATTGTTGTATGTGGGAAAATGTTGCTTGTTAATGACCTTATTAATATGCAGCTTCTCATCTTACCACCTACCGTGAACAAACTAAATACAAAGAATTCTTGACATGAAAGCCAGTGCAGGTACTGGGTGACTCCAACTCACAAAGTTCCATACTGCCCACCATGCAACAGCTTAAGGTATAATCCATGTGCACCAACCATACCTTCTCCTTTCCTATCGGTGCGGACTGGAGGCTAGGTACCAGGGTGGTCTGGGTTGGAAGACTGTTGTACTGAACTTTAATTTCTGCAATGTTGGACATTTTATTTCTTTATTTTCTAGGATCTTATAATTAAAGAAGCTGTACCTAGGTATCTTTGTAACTAAGAGGCGCTGTAAGTGGTGCTATATAAACTTTTCACTGCTCATCGAGTATGTGTGACAATAAGGGATAATTCTAATTCCAGATAGGCAAAAGAACCAGCATGTGTGTAATGTTAAACATGTTGAAAAAATATTATGATAGTTCCTTCCTGTCTACCCTATCTACGCCCCTCGTAATTTTGTGGTAAGACAAGCTGCTTGGTTGTGACTGCACTAATAGGCATGGCATGACAAGACAAAGCTTATGGGGAGAATGAGCTGAGAGGAGGAGAGATTGAGCCCTCACAAGGTGTGCAAGCGTTATGGGGAAAGTGCTGCATGGGATGTCCACAGGCTCATGGCTAAAGAAGGACAGTAATACTGAACAGGGCAGCAGTGGCTGGGTGGCTAGCACTGCTGTCTCAGCACCAGGGACCCAGGTTTGACTCCACCCTTGAACAACTGTCTGTGCAGAGTTTGCAGGTTCTCCATGTGTTTCCTCCCACAGTCCAAAGATGTGCAGGCTGGGTGGATTGGACATACTAAATTGCCCATAGTGTAGAGGGATGTGTAAATTAGGTGGGTTAATGGGAGATGGGTCTGAGTGAGATGCTGTGAGGGTCAGTATTGACTTGTTGGGCCAAAGGGCCTGTTTCCACACTGGCAGTTCTACTATCTATATTTCTTTATCTTTCTACTTTATACTAAGAACAACCATAATGTTGAACTTTTAAAGCTTGTTTCTTTATTTTTCTACTTTGTACTTAAGATTTTGTACCTACTATTGTGCTGGGAATAGAGACTTTGTGCACTTTTCACTATACTCTTATATCCCTGCACTTGATTATGTGTGGAAATAAAAACTAATTTTAAAGTTTTCTATTGGCAATTTCTAACTCCACCTGCTGGAGATTTTCTTAGCCTCCAATGCTAAGGCCTCAGTATTTTTTAAAAGGGTTAATGGCTTTTGTCATCTTTTCTAGTTCACACTCCTGCCCCAGAGCTTGTTACCAGCTTCTAAATTAAGTCTTTCCTTTGCAGTGATGAGCTTGCTTTTTTGCTGTTTCCATAGCTACTGTTATCTCTATTAGTAGCTCTCTTAAAAAAGTGGTAATGCTTTAAAGTGAAACTCATTTGTTTTAATTTAGTTTAAAAAGTGTTAGAGTCATACAGCACAGAAATAGACCCTTTAGTTCAACTCATCCATGCTGACCAGGTTTCCCAAACTTGAACTAGTCCAATTTGTCTGCATTTGGCCCATACCCCCCCACCCAAACCTTTCCTTTTCATGTACTGATCCAAATGACTAAATAGTGTCACTGTACCTGCATTTACCATTTCCTCTGGCTGCTTGTTCCATATAGGCACCTTCTATGTGAAGTTACCCTTTGATCCCTTTTAAATATTTCCCATCTTACCTTAAACCTATGCCCTCTAGTTTTGAATTCCTTTACTCCAGGGAAAAGTCCTTGTCTACTCACCTTATCTATGCCCCTCATGGTTTTATAAAACTCTAGAAAAAGGTCACCCCCTCAACCTCCATGCTCCAGAAAAAAGTCTCAGCCTATCCTGCTTCTCCTTATAATGCAAACCCTCCAGTCCCAGTAGCATCCTTGTAAGTCTTTACACCTTCTCCAATTTAATATTTTTCCTATTGCATACAGAACTGGTGATCTTGCTATACTTCAAAAGCGGCCTCACCAATGTCATGTCACATTGCAGCTGTACATCTCATATCCTATACTCAATACTCTGAGCAATGAAGGCAAACATGCCAAACACCTTTCCACCCTGTCTACCGGTGACACCACTTTCAAGGAAATATGCACCCAAGCCACTCGGTCTCTGTTCAACAATAATCCCTAAGGTCCGACCATTAACCACGTTTCTTTTGCCAACAATTAAATCTATTTTCCAATCCAATGGAACTTTCCCCAATCAAGGGAGCCTAGAAAGTTTAAAACCAATGCATTAACTAACTTACTAGCCACTTCTTTTAAGACTCTAGATGAAGTCCATTATTCCATAGAGTCCATCCCTGGCACTCAGCCTGCAGCTGCAACAACTTACTCAGTACCACTTCCAAATCACAATCACTGATGAACTGATTTTGCATTGGTCTTCACCTGCCATTTTATTTTCTATTAATTCTCCAGTCTGACTTTATGGGACAAACAACCATTTTATTAACACTTTTCATTTTCAAATATTTGTGGAGTTATGATTTTAATATTTTGGGCAAATCATCTCTTGCACTGATTGTTGTCTCTATTAATTTTTTGATTGCTCTTTGCTGTCTGTTATAATCTGTTGAAACTTCTAACCTACCACCTGTATTAGCACAATTGTGTGATTTCTTTTCAAGTTTGATACTATCTTTAACCTTTCTATTTAACTCTGGATAGCATGTCCCAACATTGGAAGTTTTCATACAAGTTGGAATATATCTTTGTATTCTGAAAGAACCTCTATAATCAGCCACTGCATTTTTAAGTGTCCTGTTAGCTTCATATGACAATTCACTACAGCCACCTTTGCTTTCATGCTCTCATGATTGCCTTTCAAATTGTGAAAATGCTGCAGACACGTTCTTGTCTCAAACTTAACGTAAGATTTAAAATTATAGTCACTGCTACCTGACACTGAAATCATACATTAATCCTATCATGTTGCAGAATACCACATCTAGCAGGCCTGTTTGGTCAGCTCCAGCACATGCTGTTCAAAAAAGCTATTCAGAAGACATTCTAAGAATCACATGTCAGCTACTTTTACCCACCTTACCTATTTACTTTGCCTATGTTGGAGCTACCCACGGCTGAAGGTAACATAAAATGGCTGAAGAGAATGTTAGGTGAACAAAACAGTTCAGTCAGAATTGTGGCCTTTATGCCTATTTATGGAGCTTCAGGAGATAAGGTGACATACTAAATGAATATTTTTCAGTGTTTACTGTGGAGAAGAACAAAGATATAGAATGTGGGGAAATAAATAGACATCTTGAAAAATGTCTGTATTAGTGGTGGTGGTGGAAACATTTTAATAAAAGTAGATAAATCCCCAGGACCTGATCAGGGTAACCCTGAACTCCATGGGAAGCTACAGGGGTCCTTGTTGAGCTATTTGTATCATCGATAGCCATAGGTGAAGTGAGGAAAGACTGGAGGTTGGCTAACATGGTGCCATTATTCAAGGAAGGTGGTAAGGAAAAGCCAGGCAACTATAGACCAGTGAGCCTGACATCAGTGGTGAGCAAATTGTTAGAGGAAATGCTGAGGGACAGGATTTACATGAATTTGGAAAGGCAAGGACTGATTAAGGATAATCAACATGGCTTAGAGCATGAGAAAGAGTGTCTCACTAACCTGATAGAGCTTTTTGACAAAGTAACAAAGATTGATGAGGGCAGAGCAGCAAACATGATCCATATGGATTTCAGTAAGCTGCTTGACAGGTTTCTTCATAGTAGACTGGTTAGCAAGGTTAGAATACAGAACATATGGAATACAGGGAGAATTAGCCATTTGGATACAGAACTGACTCAAAAGGTAGAAGACACAGGGTGGTGGAGGACTGCTTTTCAGACCGGAGGCAAGTGACTAGTGGTGTGCCCCAAGGATCTAGGTCTACTGCTTTTTGCAATTTATATAAATGATTTGCATGTGAACATAGGAGGTATGCTTAGTAAGTTTGCAGATGACACCAAAATTGAAGGTGCAGTGTACAGTGAAGGTTACCTCAGAGTACATTGGGATCTTGATCAGATGGGCAAATGGGACAAGGAGGGGCAGGTGGTGTTTAATTTAGATAAATGTGAGGTGTTGCATTTTGGATAGGCAAATCAGGGCAGGACTTAGACACTAATTGAAAGTCCTGGTGAGTGTTGCTGAACGAAGAGACCTTGGAGTGCAGGTTTAAAGTTCCTTGAAAGTGGAGTCACAGGTAGACAGGACAGTGAAGAGTGTTTGGCATGCTTGCCTTTATTGGTCAGTACAGAGTAGAGGAATTGGGAGGTCATATTGCAGCTGTACAAGACATTGGTTTGGCTACTTCTGGAATATTGTGTACAATTCTGGTCTCCCTGCTTTACGAAGGATGTTGTGAAACTTGGAAGGGTTCAGAAAAGATTTACAAAGGATCAAAAAGAAAAGTTGCTGGAAGAGCTCTGCAGGTCTGGCAGCATCTGTGAAGAGAAATCAGAGAACGTTTGGGGTCTGGTTACCCTTCCTCAGAACTGATGCTAGCTAGGAAAATGTCAGGTTATATGCAGAAAACAGGGTGGAAGAATGGGGTAGAGAGTAAATGATGTGGGGTTACAAATGAAAGAGAAAGAAGATGGTTGGATAGACAAAAGGAGTGGATAACAATCTGCCTAGGAGTGTGAATGGCTGTTAATGGAGACTGTTAGTGGCTAACAATAGGTAGTGTGTAATGGCAGATTGTGATAACAAGGCCTGGTGGGTGGGGTTAAGGACTAGGTCATGGGAGAGTTCAGGCCATAAAGTCATTGGACTCAATATTGAGTCCAGAGAGCTGCAGGGTCCCCAAGTGGAAAATATGAGATGTTATTCCATCTTGCACTAAGCTTCACTGGAACACTGCACCAAGACGGAGACAGATGTTGGTCGTGGAACAGAGAAGTGTGTTGAAGCGGCCGGTATCTGGAGGCTTAGGGTCTTTTTTGCAGGCAGAGCATAGATGTTCTGTGATGCAGTCATCCAGTTCACGCTTTGTTTCCTCAATGTAGAGGACAGCACATTGTGAGCAACAAACTTAGTAGTCTAAATTGTGTGAAGTGTAAATAAAATGCTGCCTCAGCTGGAGGATATGTTTGGGCCCTTGGAAGCTGAGGGAGGTAAATGGGCAAGTGTTACACCTTCCATGGTTGTAGAGGAAGGTGCCATGGGACTGTTGAGCATGAAGGAAGAGCAGACCAGGGTGTCCCAAAGGCAACAGTTTCTGCAGAAGCCAGTTAAGGGAGGGGAGGGGAAGGGAATGTGTCCAGTGATGGCATCACACTGGAGGCAGTGGAAATGGCAGCTGATGATATTCTAGATGTGCATACTGGTACCCCTTACCAGTATGCACATCCAGAATATCAGCAGCCGCCATACTGGTAAGGGGTACCCTATTGTGGGAGGGAGGAGCTTGTGTGGAAGTACAGGGGATGGGTTGGACCTGGTTGAGGGCCCTGTCGACAACAGTGCTGGAGAATCCTTGGCTGAAGGTGGTAGATATTTTGGAGGCTGAGTTGATGTTATCCTCATTAGAACAAATGCAACAGATGGGGGAATCTGGGAGAATTAAAAGACTTACAAGGATGTTGCTGAGGTAGGAGGGTTTGAGCTATAGGGACAGGCTGAGGCTATTTTTCCTGGAGAGTCAGAAGCTAAGGGGTAACCTTAGAGGTTAATAAAATTATGAGGGACAATGGGTAGTGTCTCTTCCCTGGGGTGGGAGAGAAAGAGTCCAAAGCTACATTTTCTGAAGGGTCTAGGCCCAAAACATCAGCCTTCCTGCTCCTCTGATGCAGCTTGGCCTGTGTTCATCCAGCTCCACATCTTGTAATCTCAGATTCTCCAGTATCTGCAGTTCTTACTATCCCAAAACTAGAGGGCACAGGTTTAAAGATGAGGGGAAGATTTAAACAGGACCCAAGGGGCAACATTTTCCATGCAGAGGGTGGTGCATGTATGGAATGAGCTGTAAAAGGAAGTGGTGGAGGCTAGTATAATTACAACATTTAGAAAGCATCTGAATGGGTGTAATAGGAAGGGTTTAAGAGGGACACAAGCCAAATGGAACTACACTTATCTAGGCTATCTGGTCAGCCTGGATGAATTGGACCAAAGGGTCAGTTTCTGTGCTGTACAGCTCTACAACTATGACATTAGCCAATTAAGATAGTGAAATGTCTAATGGGAATCAAGGAGATTTTAGTTACAGAAGCAAAGGAATGTAGATGGGAGACATGCCTTGAGAATCTGGCATGGAAACCTTTTAGGAAGCCAGTTTAAAATTTGTTGTTACTTAGCAGGAAAAAGGGCAGAAGCTGGACTAACATTAAGATCTTTAAAGTTTTGGCAAAGATCTGTAGCTCAGGTTGTGGGTGAGGTTGTTGACTTGCTCATTAATCTGGCTGGTCCTCATTCAGATGTTTCGTCACCATGCCAGATGACATCAGTACAGCCTCCACTGAAGTGATGTTATCCTACACTGCTTGGAATTTATACCAGCTGGTCCATTATGGTGAGTAGTGTCATTTCTGGTTTTGATCTGTACAGGTTTGTATTTGTAGTCTAATTCTATGTTTATTGATGATCATGGGTGGAGAACCATGCCTGGAGGAATTCCTGTGTATGTTTATGTTTGGCTTGGGCTACTAAGGTTACCTTGTAACAGTTAAGCTGATGGCCCTCATTGTCTGAGTATACCAATATTAAGGAGAGTTTGTCATGCTGTTTTGCTACCAGTTGATGCTAATGTAGTCTGATGGCTAGTTTCCTTCCTGTCTGATGTATTGTTTTGTCAGTCACTGCATGATGTTTCATAAACCATGTTGGTTCTGATGTTGTGGGAATAGGGCTTTTAAAATCTTAAGGGCTTGTTGTATTATTGAGTTGTCTATTATTGATCATGTTTACAGGACTGAATGTGTAGGTCAGAGGGAATGTAGCTAACACTGATGTCACAGTTGCATGCAATCGTTGTAACTGTCATTGAGACCTCTAGCTCTGTTGGTAAGGTGCTCCAAATACAAGAAAACCATGTATTGCTGAATATAGGACTCAATTCCTCCTAAATCTCTCTAACAGCCTATAAGATTAAAAAATTCGTGCTTGACAAAAGTTTTTTACATCAATAACTAACAAAACCACACCTCCACTTTAAAAAGTTTGTTGTTCCTGCTGGAGGGATTCAAACTCAGGTCCCCAGAATGTAGTTCCAGGTCTCTGAATTAACAGTCCAGTGATAACAGCACTAGGCCATTGCCTCCCTTGTACTATCTGGTCTAGTCAGCATTGATAGTTTGATATTTATTGTTTTCACTTTGCCCTTTACTATTCTTTGACTTGCTAGATCTTCCAAAATTTGATCCCTCACTTTTACTATTCAGTTTAACACATTCCCTGCTTTTAGCTATGCAGTTAGCAAGGTCAGCCTCAAAGTTCAAGTGGAGCACTTCCCATTACAATAGATCTCAAATCTGTAAGATGCTTAATCCAGAGAGCAGTTCATTAGTACCAAGCAGCCAAGAAAACTATAGTTAAATGGACAGGTCAGAAGAAAGAGGCAAGTTGCATGCATTGAAAACTCTACAGGGCACAGAAACTGTACCTTCACTGTTCACTGAAAAACCGGTACAGAGACAGTGACATTGATTATGTGAAGGTAGAATTTTCCATTTTAGACAAGTGTTGAGTCATACAACAGAAACAGGTCCTTTGCCTTACATGTCTAAGCTGACTAAATCAAACAGTACTAATCCCATTTCCTGCATTTAATACATAGTTGACTATGCCCTGTCATTAAGTGCTCACCCAGGTGCTTCTTGGACTTTGCAAAAGTACCTACCTCTACCACCCTCTCAGGCAGCCTGTTCCATGTTTCCATCACCGTGTGAAAAGTGTTTCCTCAGATCCTCTAAGACTTTTCACCTTAAACCTTCTGGTCTTAGACACATCTCCCTTGACTCCACATACCTCAATTTTGTATAGGTTAATTCAATTTCCCCTCTCTACCATCCCATCTTCCTCTGCTCCAGGGAAAGCAAACCCAGGATATCCAGTCTCTGGTAATTAAGAAATTCCATTTGAAGTACCATTGTGGCATATCTCCTCTACACATCCTTCTGATAGGATGACCACCACTACAGCACAGTATTCCATATCTAGCCTAACTGATGCTCTACAGAGTGGTGACAAGATTTCCCAGTTCATTACCTAAGGCTGAAAATATAGGAAGACAAGTATCCTGCATGCCATCTTCAGCCTATTGCCTTCTGCTGACACCCTCTGGGATCTATGGAATCTGAAGTGAAAACAAGAGGGCTGGAGATCACAGCAGGTCAGGCAGCATCCATAGACAAAACAAACATGGAGCCTAGATGACTCTTCAAAGCTGAAGTTGATTGGAGAGTTATTGAGATTGAAGTCCTCTGACTATAATGTACCACTGGGATTGGTGCTGGACTCTTGCTGTTTGTTATGTACCTTAAATGACTTGGATATGAACGTAGAAGGTATAATTAGTAAGTTTATAAATGGCATGAAAATTGGTGCAGTTGATAGTAAAGAGGATGGTCTCAGGCTACATACTGCCTGACTTGATCAGCTGGTAAATTGGGTAGAACAGTGGCAAATGGAATTTAATCCTGATAAGTATGAGAGGATTCATTTTGATGGGTTTTTAAAATTGAACTCAGTTCAAAAGGCTGCAGAAAATGAGATGTTGCTTTTCAAGCTTGCACTGAGGCTCACTGGAACACTGCAGCATGCCTGTGACAGAAGTGTTGACATGGAAACATGGTGTTGAAGTGTCAGGCAAATGGAATGGCAAGGTCATTTTTGCAGAGAGAGGTACAAGTGTTCTGCAAAAAAAGTCACTCAGCCCATGTTTTGCCTATCCAGTGTAGTGGAGACCACACAGCAGTGAATACAGCAGACTAGATTAAGTGATATACATTTAAATTGCTGCTTCACCTGGAAGGCATGTTCGGGGTCTTGTGTGTGGGAGGAGATAAGCAGGTAGGTATTACATGTTTCTACAATTGGTATGTGAAATGGATTGTGTAAACATTAGAGAATCTTGGAAGTAGTTCCAGGATATTGATTGTAATGTAGTATCAGAGGTAGAGGTTCTTCAAATGGAAGCAAGACTGGTTTGACAAGTTTGACCAAAAGACAGCTAAAATAGGTGATTTGCACAATGCTCTGAGCCTCCATAATCAGATAGGAAAAGCCAGGCACCATTCAGCAAAGCATATGTTGCTAGTCAAACAGAAGAATCAGGCTGTAAAGCTGCCGATAAGACACAAAGATTGAAAGGTTAAGATTAAAGACAACCATTAAAGTTGCCTATAGCCCCAAAAACTATTAGAGGGCATGATTCCTCTTGAGCTTCAAAAAGGATCTTGTACAAGACAAATTTCTGTGCCAATCTCCTGAAGTGAGAATCTAGTCTGCTGAGGACATTGAACTAAAACCATGAAACAGCCAACTGAAACAGGAGCAACAATTGGGCCATTTGATCATGGCTGAAAATATCAACCCCATTCTCTTGTCTTCTCCCTATAACCTTTGATCCCCTAATCAAGAACATAACTCAGTCTTAAGTGTAGAGAATGACCTAGCTTCTTTAGATTCATCACTCCCTTGCTGAAGCAGCTTCTGTTCTGAAGGGTCCTCCTTTACTCTAATGCTGCACCCTTGTGTCCTAGTCTCTCCTAGGAATCCACTATCCAGGCCTTTCAGTATTCTGCAAGTTTCATATGTTACGGCAAACATTCCTCATACATTAAGCCTTTCATTCCTGGGATCATTCTCTTGAACCTCTGGACCTGCTCTAGGACCAGCACATCCTTCCAGATAGGGGGTCTAAAACTACACACAATACTCCAAATATGGCCTTATAAAGCCCCAGACATACATTCCTTATTAAGGTTTAGTCTGCTCAAAATAGTGCCAATATTGCATTTGCCTAACTATTAATTCATCCTGCAAGTTCCTTGAGAATCCTAGATTAGTACACTAAGTTGTATCAGAGATAAAAGTACTGCAGATGCTGGAGAATCTGAGATAACAAGCATGGGGCTGGATGAACACAGCAGGTCAAGCATCATAGGAGCAGGAAAACTTGATGTTTCAGGCCTAAACCCTTCAGAAATCTGAAGGGTTTAGGCCCAAAACATCAAGCTTTCCTGCTCCTAGGATGCTGCTTGACCTGCTGTGTTCATCCAGCCCCATGCTTGTTATCTTAGTACACTAAGTGCCTGTGCACTTGATTCTGAATTTTCTCACTTTAGAAAATTCTATGCTTTTCTTCCTACCACAGTTTGTGACCTCACCTTCCCATTGGTACTCCATCTGCCACTTTGCCCACTAAATCCTCCTGCAGGTTCCCTGCCTCATTACCTGTCCCCCCACCTATTTTTGGATCATCTGCAATCTTAGCCAGAACACCCTCGTTCCTTCATCTAGAAGATTAAGTATATAAAAGTGAAAAGTTGTGCCCAGCCCTGATCCTTGCAGAACTCCACTTGTCATTGGCAAGTACCCCAAAGGCTCTTTTATCACCACTGCTTTCTGCCAGACAGCTAGTCTATCCATGTTAGTACCTTGCCAGTAACACCATGGACTCTTATCTTGCTCATGAGAAGTTCACTAGCATATTTGGCTATATGGAACTTGCTCCAAGCCAAACACTACTTGGAGAAAGGAGGGTGTCAAGGACAAAATCCACTCTGGGCTTGTTTTAGCCAGAGACCATCAGTTGTTCCATTGATTAATCAAACTGATCAAGTCCTGAGGATGCAAGTGGTTAGGTAACAAGGACAGCACACAGACTTTGCCCCTCACTAATTAACTAACTTAGTAAATGCACCTCATGACAATGTTGACTAGAATGACCACTGCATAGACCAATTCATCCATCATACATTTAGTATTAACATTTTCCTAGATGATCAATTTAGAATTGATCTAGGTGGTCAAAACCCAGCATCCATTAAATCATACTTCAACTACAGAATTGTAACTTAGTCAGGTATATTCTCAGCATGGAATCAGACCCTTCAGTCCAAGCCAAACAATCCTAAACTAATAGTCCTACCTGCCAGCTCCTGGCCCATATCTGCAAACATTTCCCATTCATGTACTAATGAAAGTATCTTTTAGAATATTGTAGCTGTGCCCACATCTACCAGAGTTCATTCCACAAGTACAAGAGAACAAAAAATTATAGCACAGGAACAGGCCCTTTGATCCAGATCCTCAACCTAAACCAGTCACCTATTTTCCAAGGATCTGTATCCCTCTGCTCCTTGCCCATTCACGTATCTGTCTAGATACATCTTCAAATGATGCTATCATGCCTGCCTCTACCACCTCTGCTGGCAACATGTTCCAGGCACCCACCATTCTGCGTAAAGAACTCTTCACACATCTCCTGTAAACTTTTCCCTCACCTTGAAATAGTGACCCCTAGTAATTGAGTCCCCCACTCTTGGGGGGGGGGGGGGGAGGGAGCTTCTTGCTATCCATCCTGTCAATACCTCGATTTTGTAGGCCTCAATCAGGTGCCCCCTCAACCTGTCTTTCTAATGTAAATAATCCTAGTCTATTCAACCTCTTCATAGCTAGCGCCCTCTATACAAGGAAACATCCTGGTGAACCTCTGCACCCTCTCCAAAACATCCACATCCTTTTGGTAATGTGGCGACCAGAACTGTA
>JAHRHZ010000030.1:2128364-2166945 GCA_024137785.1 Ginglymostoma cirratum | reverse complement strand
ACCCAAAATGTCAGCTTTCCTGCTCAGCCTGCTGTGTTCATCCAGCTCTACACCTTGTTATTGCAGATTCTCCAGCATCAATTCTTATCTCTGTAAGAAATTAAACTAATTATTTTGCCTGTCCTTGGTCCATATCTCTCCATTACTTGTATTTGAATGTAGTTATCTAAAGTCTCTTAAATGCTATCATCTGCCCTCACCACTATCCCTGGCAACATGAAAAACCTGGTCTCATCTCCTTTGATATTTCTCCCTCTCACCTTAAATGCACACCTAGTGTTAGACAGTGCAACTCTAGAAAAGTTTGCCTGTCAACCCTACCATCAAATTTTAAAAAGGTCTCCCCAAGCCTCCACCACTCGAGAAAAAGTTTTCTAGCTCATACTAGGTTACTACCTAGATTAGAAGGTAAAATTCTTCTGCACCCTCAAGCTTTCACATCCTTCCCAAAAATGCAGAAAGCAGAACTGAACTCAATACTTTAAGGGTAGCCTAACCAAACACTTATGAAGCTGCAAAGTGACATCTTGACTTCTGTGCCACTCTACATGTAGCCACTTATGGAGCTTGACTTGAACCCCAATATCCCACTGTACATCAATGCTGTTCAACACCTTGCCATTAACTACATACTTTTCCTTAATGTGATCTCCCAAAGTGCAGCACTTCACATGGATTAAACACTGCCATTTCTCAACTCACATCTGCAACTGATCTATATCTTGCTGTATCCTTGACAACCTTCTACACTATCCACAACTCCAATTTTTGTATTATCTGCACACTTACTAATCCACCCATCTATATTTCCATCCAACTAATTTCTATACATGATTAGAAACAGGTACAGTATGGATCTCTCAACCAGCACTAGTCATGGAGCTCCAGCCAGTAAACACCATTCCAACACTATGAGCAAGCCAAATCTGAATCCAAGTGGCCAAGTCACCATGGATCCCATACATCTTCAGCTTCTGGATGAGCCTACCATGAAGGACCTTATCAAAAGCCTTACTACAATCAATGTAGACAACAGTTACTTCTCAACTGTCATTGAATTGAGGTGGTAACAAAGAGGATCACATTAGTAAGACATAACCTACCCCCCACAAAGTCATGCAGACTGTCCCTGATTAGGACATGCTTTTCCAAATGCATGTGAACCCTATCCAAGGCTTCACTCCAATAGCTTCCCAACCACCAGTGGAAGACTTACCAGTCTATGTAGTTTCCTGTATTATCCCTATTTCCCTTCTTGAAGGGAGAAAACATTAGCTACACACCATTCCTCTAGGATTTCTAGAGTGGAGAGCAAGGGTAACAAAGACCTTGGTCAAGGACACAAGAATCTCCTCACTCACCTAGCTTAACATTGGGTTGATACCATCAGGCCTGGACACTTATCTACCTTAATTCTCTTAAAAAACCAACACCACTTCATTCCTGATCTCAAAATACCCTTACATATTGGCACACTCCATACTAAATGTCATTATCCTCCACAGACTTTTCTTGTGTCGATACTAAGAGAGCCTCAAGAGGTTCCCTCCTTTATCCTTGAGTGATCCTACCTACTCCCTAGGTAGCTTCCTGTTTTTAAAGGAATGTATAGAAAGCCTTGGGATTCTCTTGAACACTACTTACCCAGGTTATTTATAAAACACTACAGGTCACAAGCCCTGTCCAAGGAATTACTTGTTGCTTTGCATCAGCCCCAATGTCATTTGCCCAGAAAAAAATACACATTCTTCCACATACTAGCCCCACTTCAACAACAGGATCAAATGAGTCAAGCTTCACAAATAACAGCATGGTATCAGAACTGCTTACCAGAACTCCAAGACAACTGTTGAGAGTGAACCTCTTCAGGAGTGTGCTTTCCTCTCATCATTACTGAAACAACTCCACCACATTTACTTTTAGTCACACTTGGCACCTCCTTGACACTAACCCAGCTTCCTAAAACACAACTCTCAGAATAAGCAAAGCCTCTGACACTTCCCTTTTTATCTGTGAACGAGGGCTCCCTGATTGGATCAAATTAATAGCCCCAATCAGGGAATTCATATTCAATTTGTCCACCTGTCAGACATCATTCCAATCACTGCATTTTTCATTCAACCATTTTAAGTTTACTTGATTGCAGTTTGATTTTCTCAATGTCTTGCTAGATTCTTAATTAAGGGATTCCAGCATTTTGCAATTAACAGACTTACTGACCCAGAGCTTCCTGATTTCTGTCTCCTTCCTTTCTTAAATTTAAGTGCTCTATTTGCAGATTTACAATTTGTTGGGTCCTTTCCAGTATTTAACATTGTTACAACTAATACATCCATGACGCAGTCAAATCTCTTTTAAGATGCTTGAATACAAGCAATCAGATCCAAGGGACTTATCAGCCATTAATACGCCTTTTTTTTGTGTCTCAGAAGATTGATTGTTTCAAGCTCCTCCTTCCTTTTAGTTTCTTGATGTCTTACTATTCTAGGTAGGCATTTGCTTCTTCTACAATGAACTTAGATATAGAGTACTTGTTCAAAATCTCTGCCACGTCTTTGTTTCTCTTTGTTAATTCCCTAGACTCATCCTCTAAGGATACAATGTTTACTTTAGCTACTTTCCTTTTTATATATTTGGAGAATCACATTGTCAGTTTTTGAAGAAGTGTCTAGGCCCGAAACATCAGCTTTCCTGCTCCTCTGAAGCTGCTTGGCCTGCTGTGTTCATCCAGCTTTACACCTTGTTATCCCCTTTATACTTCTTCCTTGTTTGCTCCCACACTAATTTCTTTTTCCCTGATATTTGATCAGTCTCCTTTGTTAATTTCTAAGACAATCCTAATCCTTAGCCAACCATTAATCCTCCCAGCACTGTGTGCATTTTTTTTCAATTTGATACCACATTTAAGTTCCTTAGTGAGCCACTGATTGTGCACCCTTCTGCTGTAGTCTTTCTTTCTCAATATATTTTCATTGAGAATTATTATTTATAGAACAAAAGAACAAAATAGAAGTACGGCACAGAAACAGGCCCTTTGGCCGTCCAAGCCAGTTCTGATCATTATGCCCTGACTAAACTAAAAACCAAACCTTCCACCCTTATTCGGTCCATATCCCTCTATTCCCTCTCTAGAGACTGGTTACTGTAGAGGAAGTGTCTGCCTGACTTCTAGCACTGCACCCTGTCTGATGTGTATTTGGCTCAGAGTGTAAGTTACATATCCATTGCATTTGAATGTACTACATCTAACTAACTTTCAGTTGTTTCAGCGGCGGGAATCCGGGAAGAAGCGCGAGGGCAGCCTGGGAAGGTAAGCTTTTCGACTACAAAAGTCTTACCTCGCGTGACCACGGCCTTTCAGTTGTTTCAGCTACAGGAGTCCGGGAGGAAGCACGAGGGCAGCCTGGGAAGGTAAGCTTTTCGACTATAATTTTCTTTTCCAATGTCTGTTAGGGAATTCAGAACAGTGGGAATGGGTGTTACGGCAGTTGCATGCTCCTCTTGTAGAATGTGGGAGGTAAGGGTCACCACTAGTGTCCCCACTGACTTCATCTGCGGGAAGTGCACACAACTCCAGCTCCTCGGAAACCACGTTAGGGAACTGGAGCTGGAGCTGGATGAACTTCGGATCATTCGGGAGGCTGAGGGGGTAATTGAGAGGAGTTACAGGGAGGCAGTCACACCTCAAGTACAGGAAAAAGGTAGATGGGTTACAGTCATGGCTCGGAAAGGGAAAAGGCAGACAGTGCAGGGATCCCCTGTGGCCGTTCCCCTCAACAACAAGTATACCGTTTTGGATGCTGTTAGTGGGGACGACTTACCGGGGTAAGCCATGGGGTAGAGGCCTCTGGTGCAGAGTCTGTCCCTGTTGCTCAGAAGGGAAGAGGGGAGAGGAGGAGAGCATTAGTCATTGGGGACTCCATAGTTAGGGGGACAGATAGGAGATTCCGTGGGAACGAGACAGACTCGCGGTTGGTGTGTTGCCTCCCAGGTGCCAGGGTCCGTGATGTCTCGGATCGTGTTTTCAGGATCCTTAAGGGGGAGGGGGAGCAGCCCCAAGTCATGGTCCACATAGGCACCAACGACATAGGTAGGAAAAGGGATGGGGATGTAAGGCAGAAATTCAAGGAGCTAGGGTGGAAGCTTAGAGCTAGAACAAACAGAGTTGTTATCTCTGGTTTGTTACCCGTGCCACGTGCTAGCGAGGCGAGGAATAGGGAGTGAGAGCAGTTGAACACGTGGCTACAGGGATGGTGCAGGAGGGAGGGATTCAGATACCTGGATAATTGAGGCTCATTCTGGGGTAGGTGGGACCTCTACAAGCGGGATGGTCTGCACCTGAACCAGAGGGGTACCAATATCCTGGGGGGGGAAATTTGCTAACGCTCTTCGGGAGGGTTTAAACTAATTCAGCAGGGGGAATGGGAACCTGAATTGTAGCTCCAGTGTACAGGAGGTTGAGAGTAGTGAGGTCATGAATAAGGTTTCAAGATCGCAGGAGCGTACGGGCAGGCAGGAAGGTGGTCTGAAATGTGTCGACTTCAACGCTGGGAAGCTAGGGAGGAGATTGCAGAGCCTTTGGCTTTGATCTTTATGTCGTCATTGTTTACAGGAATAGTGCCAGAAGACTGGAGGATAGCAAATGTTATCCCCTTGTTCAAGAAGGGGGGTAGAGACGACCCTGGTAATTATAGACCAGTGAGCCTTACTTCGGTTATGGGTAAAGTGTTGGAAAGGATTATAAGAGATAGGATTTATAATCATCTAGAAAGGAATAATTTGATTAGGGATAGTCAACACGGTTTTGTGAAGGGTAGGTCGTGTCTCACAAACCTTACTGAGTTCTTTGAGAAGGTGACCAAACAGGTGGATGAGGGTAAAGCGGTTCATGTGGTATATATGGATTTCAGTAAAGCGTTTGATAAGGTTCCCCACGGTAGGCTATGGCAGAAAATATGGAGGCATGGGATTGAGGGTGATTTAGCGGTTTGGATCAGAAATTGGCTAGCTGGAAGAAGACAGAAGGTGGTGGTTGATGGGAAATGTTCATCCTGTAGTTCAGTTACTAGTGGTGTACCGCAAGGATCTGTTTTAAGGCCTCTGCTGTTTGTCATTTTTATAAATGACCTGGATGAGGGCGTAGAAGGATGGGTTAGTAAATTTGCGGATGACACTAAAGTCGGTGGAGTTGTGGATAGTGCGGAAGGATGTTGCAGGTTACAGAGGGACACAGATAAGCTGCAGAGCTATGCTGAGAGGTGGCAAATGGAGGTTAATGCGGAAAAGTGTGAAGTGAATCACTTTGAAAGGAGTAACAGGAATACAGAGTACTCGGCTAATGGTAAGATTCTTGGTAGTGTGGATGAGCAGAGAGATCTCGGTGTCCATGTGTATAGATCCCCTGAAAGTTGCCACTAAGGTTGATAGGGTTGTTAAGAAGGCGTACGGTGTGTTAGGTTTTATTGGTAGAGGGATTGAGTTTCGGAGCCATGAGGTCATGTTGCAGCTGTACAAAACTCTGGCGCGGCCGCACTTGGAGTACTGCGTGCAGTTCTGGTCGCCACATTATAAGAAGGATGTGGAAGCATTGGAAAGGGTGCAGAGGAGATTTACCAGGATGTTGCCTGGTATGGAGGGAAGGTCTTATGAGGAAAGGCTGAGGGACTTGAGGCTGTTTTCGTTAGAGAGAAGAAGGTTAAGAGGTGACTTAATAGAGACATACAAGATGATCAGAGGATTAGATAGGGTGGACAGTGAGAGCCTTTTTCCTCGGATGGTGACGGCTAGCACGAGGGGACGTAGCTTTAAATTGAGGGGTGATAGATATAGGACAGATATCAAAGATAGGTTCTTTACTCAGAGAGTAGTAAGGGTGTGGAATGCCCTGCCTGCAACAGTAGTAGACTCACCAACTTTAAGGGCATTTAAATGGTCATTGGATAAACATAATAGAATAATGGAATAGTGTAGGTTAGATGGGCTTCAGATTGGTTTCACAGGTCGGCGCAACATCAAGGGCCAAAGGGCCTGGACTGCGCTGTAATGTTCTATGTTATATGTTCTATTCATGTATAATTCCAGGCACCTCTCAAATGTCGCCAACGTGCCTGCTTCCACCACCTCCTCTGCCAGTGCATTCCAGGCTCCTACCACTCTCTGCATAAAAAAACTTTCTTTGCTCATATCCCTTAAACTTTCACACTCTCACTTTGAATCCGTGCCCCCTTGTAATTGGAACTTCAACCCCTAGAAAAAGCCTCTGACTATTCACCCTCGCTATAACTCTCATAATTTTGTAGACCGCTATCAGGTCTCCTCTTAGCCACCGTCTTTCCAGTGAAAACAATCCTAGTCTTCTTAACCTTTCTTCACAGCCAATGCCCTCAAGACCGGGCAACATCCTGGTGAACCTTCTCTGCACCCTCTCCAAAGCTTCCACGTCCTTCTGATAACGTGGCAACTAAAACTGCACACAATAGTCCAAATGCGGCCTAACAAGGGTTTTACATAGCTGCAATATGTTTTGCCAAGTCTTGTACTCCATGCCCCAGCTGATGAAGGCAAGCATACCATACGCCTTTTTAATCACTTTGGCCACCTGTGTTGCCACTTTTAGGGAACTGTGGACCTGCATAACCAGATTTGTCTGTATGTTAATGTTCATAAGGGTTCTGCCACTAACAGTATCATTCACACCTAAATTGATCCTCCAAAATGCATCACCTCACATTTGTCTGGATTAAACTCCATCTGCCATTTCTGTGCCCAAGTTGCCAATCTATCTATATCCTATTGTATCCTTTCACAATCGCTGGCACAACCAGCAACTCCACCAATCTTTAAGTCATCTGCAAACTTATTAATCAGACCACCCACATTTTCCTCCAGATCATTCATATCTACTACAAACAACAGAGGACCTAAGGCTGATCCCCGTGGAACACCACTGGTTACCAGTCTCCATTCTGAAAAACACCCTTCCACCGCTACCGTCTATTTTCTATGACCAAGCCAGTTTTGCATCCATCTAGCCAGCCCACCCTGAATCCCATGTGATTGTAGTTTTTATACCAATCTGCCATGTGGGACTTTATCAAATGCCTTACTCAAGTCCATATAAACTACATCCACATCTCTTCCCTCTTCAATTATCTTTGTCACCTTTTCAGAAGCTTTAATCAGGCTGATGAGACATGACTTTCCCCATATGAAACCATGTTGCTTGTCGTTAACTAGTCCATTTTCTTCCAAATGTGCATATAAAACATAGAACATAGAACAATACAGCACAGTACAGGTCCTTCGGCCCACGATGTTGTGCTGAACTTTTACCCTAAACCTAAGGTCTATCTGACCTCCACCCCTACCTTATACTATCATCCATATGCCTATCTAATAGCCGCTTAAATGCCCCTAATGAGGCCGACTCACTACCCTCTCCGGCAATGCATTCAACGCCCCAACCACTCTCTGAGTAAAGAACCTACCTCTGAGGTCTCCCCTATATCTATCTCCACTCACTTTCAAACTATGGCCCCTCATAATAGCTACCTCCAGCCTAGGAAAAAGTCTCTGGCTGTCTACTCTATCTATACGTCTGATCATTTTGTACACCGCTGTCAAGTCACCTCTCATCCTTCGTCGTTCTAAAGAGAAAAGCTCTAGCTCTCTCAACCTTTCCTTGTAAGACCTTCCCTCTATTCCAGGCAACATCCTGGTAAAAATATATCCTGTCCCACAGTACCTTCTCCAAATACCTTCTTTAAATGTCTACCACTGCGCAGCATTTCATCTATTTACCTAGTCATAGAGATATACAGCACGGAAACAGACCCTTCAGTTCAACACATCCACGCTGACCAAATATCCTATATAAATCTAGTCCCATTTGCCAACATTTAGCCCATATCCCTCCAAACCCTTCCTATTCCTATACCCATCTAGATGTCTTTTAAATGGTAATCATATCAGCCTCCATGAATTCCTCTGGCAGGTTATTCCATACACACGTCACCCTCTCAAAGAAATTATTCCCCTCTCACCTTAAACCTATGCCCTCTAGTTTTGAACTCACCTACCCTGGAGAAAAGACCTTGCCTATTTACCCTATCCATGCCCCTCATGATTTTATAAACCCCTATGAGGTCACCCCTCAGCCTCCAATGCTCCAAGGAAAACAGCTCAAACCCTCCAACTCCGGCAACATCCTCATAAATCTTTTCTGAACCCTTTCTAGATTCACACATCTTTCCTACATGAGGGCAATCAGAATTGCGTGTATTACTCCAAAAGTGGTTGAACCAATATCCTGTACAGCTGCAACATGATCTCCCAACTCCCATACTCAATGCAGTGACCAATAAAGGCAAGCATATCAAACGCCTTCTTCACTGTCCTATCTATATGCTGTATTCCCTGGAATACATCCAGGGAAGTTATTTGGGTGGAACTGAGAAATAAGAATGGGTTGATTACCTTATTGGGATTGTACTATAGACCTCCCAATAGTCAGTGGGAAATTGAGAAACAAATTTGTAAGGAGATCTCAGTTACCTGTAAGAATAAAGCGTGGTTATGGTAGGAGGTTTTCAACTTTCCAAACATAGGCTGGGATTGCAATAGTGTAAAAGACTTGGATGGAGAGGAATTTGTTAAGTGTGTGAAAGAAAATTTTCTGATTCAGTATGTAGATGTACCTAGAGAAAGTGCAAAACTTGATCTACTCTTGGGAAATAAGGCATGCAGGCGACTGAGGTGTCAGAGGAGAAGCACTTTGGGGCCAGTGACCATAATTCTATTAGTTTTAAAATAGTGATGGAAAAGGATAGAATGGATCTAAAAGTTAAAGTTCTAAATTGGAGAAAGGTCAATTTTAATGATATTATGCAAGAAGTTTCAAAAGTTGATTGTAGGCAGACATTTGCGGGTACAAGGACAGCTGGAAAATGGGAAGCCTTCAAAAATGAGATAACGGAAGTCCAGAGACAGTATAAGGTTGGCAGGTGTAGGAAATGCTTGATGACTAGAGGAATTGAAGTTTTGGTCAACAAAAATAAGGAAGCATATGTCAAGTATAGACAACAGGGATCAAGTGAAACAGTAGAAGTATACTTAGGAGGGAAATCAGAAGGGCAAAAAGGGGACATGAAGTAGCTTTGGCAAATAGGGTTAAGGTGAATCCAAAAGGATTCTGTAAATACATTAGGGACAAAAGAGTAACTAGAGTGAGAATAGGGCCCCTTAAAGATCAGCAAGGCCACCTACGTGTGGAATCGCAGGAGATGGGTGAGATATTAAATGAGCATTTTGCATACATGTTCACTGTGGAGAAAGATATGGAAAATAGAGAATGTGAGGAAATAAATAGCGACATCTCGAAAAAAGTCCATATTAAAGAGCAGGAGGTGCTGAACGTCTTAAAATGCATAAAGGTAGATAAATCCCCAGCACCTGATCAGGTGTATCATAGAAGTGTGAAGTGTGAAGTGCGAAGTGCGAAGTGAGGGAAAAGATAGCCGGGCCCCTTGCTGAGATATTTGTATCCTCGATAGTCTATTGTAGCCAAATCTGTTTTCTTAGCTTTGTAATTTTCTTCATTTAAATTTATGGCACCAGTTTTAGAACGAAGTTTTTCACTCTCAAACTCAATATTAAATTATGATAATTCTGAGCTGAAGACCTGTTACTGTGAGAATGTCATTCAATATTGTCTTAACACATGTTAAAAATTCTAAAATAGCCTGTTCACTGGTTGATTTGTTTTACGAAATTGTCCCAAATACATATGTGACTTCACCTTCAGGGCTATCTCAACAGTTTAATTCATCCAATCAGTTAAAAACTTAAAAATTGCTGCATGATTATTGCAGTACCTTTTATATAAAGTCTCATTATTTATTGAGGTATACTCAGTCCTATTGTACAGCCAACATTAAGAGAGCTACAAACTACTCCCATCAGCAACTTTGTTCCCTTGCATTTTTTTTTATTGGAACAGTTAAAAGCAAAGTAAGAAGGTCAGAATTAGATGAATGCAGATATGTGAAAAGGTTCTAAGACCAGACAAGTTTACAGAAATAAGAAGTATGAACTTGGAGGGATTAGAAAACAAAACAGAAACTTTTTTTAAAATCAGGTGCTACTGTAAGGCAGTGAGCCCTGTTATGATGCAACTTGGTACAAGTCTGAGTTCATGAGCAGCAGAGTTTCAAAAGACATCAAGTTTAAGGAGGATAGAATTTAGCAGGAGTGTATTGGAATAGTCATGTCTAAAAGAAATGGATTAAGGTTTTGGTAGCAGATGCAGTGAGGTGAAGTTGGATTACCTTTTGGAGTTGAAAATAGGTGGTCTTCACGTTGGTGCAGATATTTGATCATAAGCTAATCTCCAGGATAAATGTGAACAGTCTTGATTAAGATTCGGGCAATTATCTGGGAGAGGGATGGAGTCAGTAGTTGGGGGACAGAGATTTTATGGAAACCAAAGACAGCAGTTTTAGACTTCCCATTTGGGTCAAACAGTTTGATAAGTTAGCAACAGTGGAGGGGGTGACAGGTCATAGTGTAGTTGAGCTGCATGTCATTAGCATACATGTGAAAACTGATTTGGTTTTGGATGTAGAATTTGGGGCAGCACGGTGGCACAGTAGTTAGCACTGCTGCCTCACAGCGCCTGGTTTGATTCCACCCTTGGGTGACTGCCTGTGCGGAGTTTGCACGTTCTCCCCGTGTCTGCATGGGTTTCCACCATGTGCTCAGGCTTCCTTCCACAGTCCAAAGATGTTCAGATTAGGAGAATTGGCCATGCTAAATTGCTTCATAATGTCCAGGGACGTGCAAGTTGGGTGAATTAGCTATGTTACGGGGTTATAGGGATAGGACAGGTTTGGGTGGGATGCTCTTTGGAGGGTCGGTGTGGACTCAATGGGCTAAATTACCTCTATCTGCACTGTAGGCATTCTATGATTCCAACTGAGAAATAGAAGGACCATGAGAGAACTGCACCCTTATTCAAACTAGCAGCGAAGGATAAATCTGGTGAAAATAGGCCAGCCACATTAATGTAGTAGTTATGCTTTAAGAAACAGTATTGGAGGAGAAAATTAACAACCGTTCAAACAAGTGTGGTCTGATGAGGGGTCTAGCAGAGATTTCTGAAGTGCAAATTGTATTTGACTGACTTGATTCAGTTCTTTGATGATGTCATAGAGAGGGCGTGTGAAGCCAATGCACGTTGTGAAAGTGGATTTTCAAAAGTCATCTGGGAAAATATCACATGTTAGGTTTGCTAGCAAATTTGAAGCTCACTTATTACAAAGGGCAATTAAACACACAGATATGGAATTGGCTAAAGAATAGAAATCAGAGTTGTAGTGAATGGCCACTTTTCAGATTGAAAGTAGATACACAGCCAGCATTCTCAAAGTACTAGGATCACTGCCATTTTTTTGGCATACAATTTGGATGGGAGAGGATATAAGGAACAACATTGAAATCTGCAGATGACACAAATTACAAGTGAGAAAACAGCAGGGAAGATGGATGATAGCTCGGATGGATAAGCTGGAGCAAAGCGTAAACACAGCAGACGATATTCAATACAGAAGTTACATTTGCAAAATAAAATGAGGAAAGAAAATATATAGACAGGCATGGTCCCAAAGGACCATAGGGCTGCCTGTTGGTTTGTCATGGAGAAAACACAGTACAATGTTAAAAGGATGTAAGAGAGACATTGGATGTTTGCGTGTAAATCTTTTAAGAGGGCACAAAATATAAAAAAAAAATCAGTTAATAAAGATATGGGATCCTGGTCCTTATACATAGAGGAACTGAGCACAAAATTCTGGAAAAACAAAAGAAAATGCAGTGAAAATTCAGTCTAGCAGCAGCTATGGGGGGAGAAACTGTGTCAACAGTCTGGGTTTCGTGTTCTCCAAACTAAGTATGGGTCACGTAACTTCAAGGGCAGCGAATGCTTGTCCCCACTGACCGGAAAGCCTGCTAGATTAATCTCTAATCAGCCACTTAAGAACTGACTGGCAACATTGTTGCTGTACACAAGCCTCAACACCGATGTCCCAGCCCACTGAAAGCTGCTGTATAATCAGATCTGGACCATTGAATGGTCCTAGAAACTAAGGCTGCCACAGCGAGAAAGGTAAATGGATTTTATTGTTTTGTGAGATTGCAAGGTGAGGGGGTTATCCAAGGCAAGTACAGGTGGTTGGCTTTCAGCAGCCATTTCCGCGACTCTCATTCACACAATCAACTACTCCCAGATTAAGGAAATGCAGGACCCTGTTTAACCCAGCAGTCAAGCTACGCTGGGAGGGCAGCCACTTTCTTACCTGCTGGGAAGGCAGGTAAATAGGATGGTAATCGGTTAAGTAGCAGTTAATTGAGCATTTAGGGATCTTTATTATGTCAGGTTGAAAAGAACACGCATGAACATTCCCATTCACAACTCAACTGCCAAGGTCGCAGAAAGCGGTCAGGTATCTTTGACAGTCCTATGTGTCCAATTATTTGTCCTTTCTGCCACAGCCCCACCAGTCTAGGAGCACAAGGTGGCAGAAAACAGTCAGGTATCTTTGACAGTGCTAACTTGTCCAATTATTTGTCCTATCTGCCGCAGCCCCACCAGTCTAGGAGCAAAAGTCTTGCCCAACATTTCGGTTTGCAACATTTCAACAAAACCCAGGAACCTATGAAAAATTTTTATTAAGAATCAGTTTTTTCCACAGCTGCTGCAGTGCATCTAATTCTGGGCATCCAACTTTAGGAAGGTTAAGGCCTTGTGGGATGGTACAGAAGAAACTTATTAGAATAACGTCTTGTAAAATCACACAGAAAAGGATGGGCTTAAGACTAGCTCAAGTACTTTTGCAGAGACGTAGTGAGGGTTTGACATGACAAATGGCCTTCATCTGTATAGTCACTACTTCGTAATTCTACCCATGCTTTCAGGGAAAGGCATTAAAGCTATTTGCCAGACTACAGATGCTACAATTGTTTTCCTTGGTACAGTGAAGGCTAAAAAGCACTTAGAGAATAGGAGCAAGAATAGGCCATTCATCTCATTGAACCTGCTCCACCATACAACTAGATAATGGTTGATTTTCTTCTACAAAACCACTTTCCTGCCCTGCCCATATCCCTTGATATTTTTAATATCTTGAAATCTAGCTATCTGTCTTGAATATATTCAACCCACAGCCCTCTGACAGGAGAACACTAAAAATTCAGCACCCTCTATGTTTTTGTTAATTCATTCATGAGATGTGGGTGTCACTGGCTGTTCAGCATTCATTGTGCATCCATAATTGTCCTTGAGAAGATGGCAGCGAGCTGTCTTATTGAACCATTGCAGTCCATATGGAGTAGGTAAACCCACAAAGCACGTAGGGAGGGAATTCCAGAATTTTGACCCAGTGACAGTGAAAGAATGATGATATAATTCCAAGTCAGGACTGTGAGTGGTTTGGAGGGCAACTCACAGTATTGTTCCCATGTAGAGTCAAAAACTATGGAGCTGGAGAAGCACAACAGGTCAGATAGCATCTCAGGAGCAGGAAAGTCAACACTTCGGGCTGGAACAATTGTGCAGGACTCAGCCAGTCCTGAAGAACGGTTCCATCCTGAAGAAGGGTTCGGACCTGAAGCTTTAACATTCCTGCTCCTTGGAAGCTATCTGACCTGCTGCGCTTTTCCAGCTCCACATTTTTTGACACTAGCTTCCAGCACCTGCAGTCCTTTCTGTCTCCAAGTCACTGAAAACCATACTGTAAAGTGTGCCCACCTTGAAGAAGTTTTCCTCCTCCCTCCAAGGACAGCTTAATGAGTCTCTCTCTCTTTCTCTCAGTGCAATCCCCTGGTTATCTCCTCTGCCATGAAACTCTTCAACCAGCCCAGAAGAAGGGTTCTGATACGTTTCATTCTTCTAAACTCTAAACAAGGTAGGCAAAGTCTCCTTAATCACCCTTCATGGAACAATCCCACTCTTCAAACAGCCCAGAAGAAGGATTCTGACCTGAAACATTGATATTTCTGCTCCTTGGATGTTGTCTGACCTGCTGTGCATTTCCAGCTGCACAATTGTTTGACTCTAGCTTCCAGCATCTGCAGTCCTTTCTGTCTCCTTGTTCCCATGTATTTGTTGCCCTTGTCCTTTTGGATGGACGTAGTGATGGGTTTGGGCGGTGTTGTCCAGTGATGTGAAGAATTCCTCCTCATCTTAATCTTTAATAGCCAACTTTTATTCTGAGACTGTGTTCCCTGGTTCTAAATGTCCCCGCCAGTGGAAACATTCTTCAATGCTTTTTAGGTCCTATTAAAATTGTTTCATTGTTGCATTGAGCTCACCTGTCATTCTTCTAAACTCTAGACAAGGTAGGCATAGTCTCCTTAATCACCCTTATAGAACAATCCCACCCCCAAAATTCAGTCTGGTGAATTTTATATTGCATTCTGTTTGTGGCAAATATATAGGACACCAAAACTGTATATTACACTCCAGGTTCCATCTCACCTAGGCTCTCTACAATTGCAGCAAAACTTCCTTATTCCTGTATTCAAATCCTCTTAATAAAGGCCAACATACTGTTTGCCTTCCAAATTGCTTGCTCTACTTTCATTTTAGCTTTCAGTAATTTATGAACAAGGAAGCCCAAATCTATTTGAAAGTCAATACCTTCTAATCTCTTGCCATTTAAGGAATGCATTGCATTTCATGTTTTTTTTCCTATCAAAGTGAATAATTACAGTTTGCTACATTATATTCCATCTCCCATGATCTTGCCCATCAAAATAGTCTGTCTAAGTCCTTTAAAGCCTCTTCATCACTCACATTTTCATCTAATTTTGTGTCATCAGAAAACCTGTAGATTTTACGCTCAATCTCCAAATCTAAATCACTGATTGAATTCAGACCACGTATTTGTGGTACCCCACTATTTACGCCCTGTCAATCTGAGAATGACCTGCTCATTCTTACTCTGGTTTCTGTCTGTTAGTCAATTCCAATATTTCAATATATTATCTGCAATTTCATATGCTCAAATAGCACAGCACATCCACTCATCCCTGTTCATTTTATCCTCATAAATATCAATGTGTATGACAAATGTGGCTACCCTTTCATGACTTCCAATCCCACTATAGCACATGGCGAAAGTTGAATTCAATGAATAAATGTGGAATTTAGAAGAATTCCAATGATGATCATAAAAATTCATCTGGTTCATAGGTATATTTTAGGAAAGGAAATTTGCCATCCTTATCTGTTTTGGCCTAAATACGATTCTATCTACACCCACAGCAATGTGGTTTACCCTTGACTCCTCTCTGCAGGAATCCAGGAAGCTACTAGTTGTATCAAACTGCTCTGAAACTCAGAAAAAGGAATGAAACTGACAGATCACTCAGCCTTGACCAAGGCATTGAAAATAACAATGCAAAACCCAGTCCTGTTGACTCTGAAAAGTCTTCCTAAAATTGGAGCGTCATCTCAGATAGTAGTCAAGCAATAGCCTAATATATTCATACTCATGAAAGTATATCTATAAGATACCAGTCCCAGATACCACTGTCATGTAGGTGCATCCTCTTCCACTGGTGCGATAGACCACGAGAGGTGGTGACAGTGGTATACATTGGGAGGGAATTGTCCTAAATCTCATGGCATTAGATTGAACATAGACAAGGAAACCTCCTGCTGATTATGGTTGTAAGTGCATGCCAATTCACAATGCTGTATGCATTGCTTCTCATGATGAAGGCTCCTTCTGCTATTCTCTTGGTCAACAAGATATAGCGTATTGCATGTTCATAAGAAGTTACAGTTTCCATTGGTGTACTAGACATTGTTACAGAGACCAGAGGTGGACCAAATATTAGGTGTCATTCCTTTGAGATCCTAAGTGAGATCCTAGTAACACTAATTGGGAGGATGATTCCAACGTCCATCACCAAGCTTGGTTTGGTACAACTAAACTGACCCAATTGGCCAAGAAAGAACTGTCAGATCGTGTTTGAGGTGGTCAGGGAGAGAATAATTTACTTGATATCATCCTTAGCAATCTATCTGTCACAGATGCACTGGGCCTTGCCCTTCAGCACTTTAGTCTTTGGCACCAGGGGCTGCAGTATAATTGTGAACAGTGCCACAGGATTTTGAAGGGGGCCAGACTGCAAAATGTGGCTGGGAAGGTCAGAAAGAAGGAGTTGAATTGTTAACAGTCAGCATCACCCTGACGTCAAAGGGATGGATGTGACTGACTACACTAGACATATGTCTAGGACTTTTTGGGAAGGGTAGGTAGGTGTAGGCGAGTGTAAACAGATATTGGGACTTGTGGAAGCAAGAATCCTAATGACAAGACAGGATGAGCTACTAGGAAGGGGATGTGGATATTAAGGGACTCACTTATATGGTTAGGCTGAGTGTGGAAGTTGCTGTGTCAGTGTCACCTTCCATTGTCTAAATCAAAAGTGCACTATGAGAAGAAAATGGCTGCAACCACATTTTGGAGTGGGAGGGTTAAATGACTCAACCTGTCAGGGAGGAAGCTTAAGGACAAACTGTTCAGTGGCTTTTAAAGGGGAACTACATAGGTCATATGCACCTAAAAGATCTAGGCCTATAGGATGCATACTCCCTGGTATATCCATTGCTTCTACTTTGTACACAGACAATGCACACATGAGGATCATCATTCAGTTCCAGTAGCACACAAATCTATTGCTCCATCTGATTGTTGCTGATGTCATCAGCTCTATGTGCAAAGTGCATTGCATGAATCCACATATTTGGAATGAGCTGTGGCTGGATGGTCTGACAATGCATTGAGAACCTACACAGACACACTGAAAACCAGATGCATGAAAGTTAAAGTTCACAAAAAGTGTATACAAATTTAGAAAAATGAGACAACCTGGTTCACCTGTACCATCAAACTGTCCTTGCAATGTTTTCTTCCTTTTCTCCTACCTTCTATATCCAAGTGCATTCCTTGGTCCTGCAGTTTGGGTAGAGGGACCCTGGAGCTTTGATGGGGTGATCCGAAAGGTGCTTGTGCTTAGACCAGGCAGACATACTGAATGTTTTCTTGCCAGATACAACTTGATCCTTCTCGGTTTTGACAAAAGACCTTTATATCCTCTTTGGCCACAATCAAGCTCACGGAAAATTGGAGACTAGTCAATGTTGTCCTTTTGTTTAAGAAAGGCAACAGGGATAATCCGGGAAATTATAGGCCAATGAACTTTACATTACCGGTAGGAAAATTACTGCAGGAGATTCTCAGAGACAATTTATGCACATTTGGAAACAAATGGACTTATTAGGGAGAGTCAGCATAGCTTTGTGTGGGAGAGCATGAAATCAAATTTCTCCACTGGGAGTAGGCTGATTTTAATAAGATCAGATATGATTTGGCCACAGTGGACTGGGAGGACATACTTTTAGGTAAATCTGTTTCAGAAGAGTGGGATGCATTCAAGAAGGAAATATGGACAGAACAATGTGGAGAAATATGGTGAATACTGTCAACATGTTTCAATAAAGGTGATAACTTCAAATTCTGTGAACTGTCGATTTCAAGGAATATTAGATTAAGAGAAAAAGGAAGGCTTATGGAAAATACCAAGGGCTCAAAACAGCAGAGCCCTAGAGGAGCATTGAATGTACAACTTAGAAGGAAAGTTAGGAGAGCTAAAAGGGGATACGAAAGGATACTGGCAGTAAAATACAGTAAAATCCAAAGTTTTTTTTTTTAACAGCTACATTAAGTGTAAAAGTATAACAAGGGAAAGATAAGCCCCATTAAGGACCACAATTGTAATTTTTGTGTGGAGCTAGAGGATATGATGGCTCAGTAGTCAGCAACGTTGCCGCATAGTGCCAGGGATCCAGCACTGGGTGACTGTCTGTGTGGAGTTTGCATGTTCTGTGTGGGTTTCTGCCGGGTGCTGCAGTTTCCTCCCACAGACCAAAGTTGTCCAGGTTAGGTGGATTGATATGCTAAACTGTCTGTTGTGTCCATGGATGCATAGGCTAGGTGGAGTGGCCGTGGATTTGCTATAATTTTTGTCCACTTATGTAATCTATGCCTTTATAGCTTCTTCATGCCACCTTCACAGCTCACTTTGCCAGATCACATTAACTAGCTCTGCTTTCATATCATTCCAAATGCACTTATTTAAATTCAGAATACTAATTTTGAAACCACACTTCTTTTGCTCAAACCGAACACAAAATTCAATTCTGTCATGATTGCTGCTATCTATGAGTAAGATCATTAATTCTATCTTGCTACAAAACATCAGATCGAGTATTGCCCAATTTCTGATTAACTCCAGTTGGTTCCAAAAAACTATCCTCAAAACATTCTATGAACTCCTCATTTAGGCAATTTATCCCCATCTGATTTTTCAAGGTTTAGTGAACTTGTGTCATTTTTCTCTATTATGCTGATACTATTAATTAACAGAGCCACCCCCCACCATTTCCTAAATTTTTGTCCTTCTTAAATGCCATGTATCCTTCAATCCTCAATTCCCAATCTGCGGCATCTTGCAGCTTCATCTCTGCAAAGGCTATCAAATTGTATTTATTCATTTCTTTTTGCATAATCAGTTGATTTGTTTTGAGTGCTATGTGAATTCAGATACAAAGTCTTTAGCTTTGCCCTTTTATATTTTTGCAACCACTAGCTTTACCTAATGATTTACACTTAGATTTACATTTTCTATCTCATCGCATCATAGTAATTTTCTCATTTCTCATATTCCTAATCTATTCTCAATCATCAGCAAAATGATAGAATAGTTCACAATAGTGAAATCAAGTGGCACTTGCTCAACAATTTCATAGAAACGTGGAAATTAGGAGCAGGAATAGGTCATTTGGCCCCAGCATCTCATTTCTCATTTGGAAACTCTACAGCCTTCTGGACTCAGTATCAAATTCAACAATTTTAAGGCTGGAGACACCTTCTCCAATGTCCTTACCCAACCTCCACACCAGGCCTTATTATCACGTGGTCTGTTTTTACACACATAGCTATTGTTAATCTTAATTCTCCTCATTAGTAACTATTCGTTCTCCTAGGCCGATTTTTATCCACTCCTTTGTCTGTCCAACTGTTCTTCTCTCTCTGCGGGCTCTATCTCCACCTATCGTTTACTCCTTAGCCCTTCTCCCCACTCTAATTTCTGCATAAAAACCAATTTTTTTTCTGAGCTGCCGTTAGTTCTGAGTAAGGGTCACTGGACCTAAAATGTTAACTCTGATTTCTCTCCACAGATGCTGACAGACTTGCTGAACTTTTCCAGCAATTTCTGTTTTTGTTAGGTCATTTGGCCCTTTGAGCCTGCTCAGCCATTCAGTAGGATCAAGGCTGATAATCCGAATCATCCAACTCTATTCCTGCTTTCTCCCCATATACTTTGATCCCTTTATCCCCAATAACTATTCCTAAATCCTTGAAAGCATTCAGTTTTGAGCTCAACCACTTTCAACAATGTGGCAGAGAATTCTACAGGCTCACCGCCATGTGGATGAGGAAATTTCCCATCTCAGTCCTAAACAGCCTACCCCATTTCCTTAAATTGTGATCATTTGTTCAGGACTCCCTGGTCATTAGGGACATCTTTCCTGCATTTATCGTGACTAGTCCTGTTAGAATATTATAGATTTTTTATACACTACACCACCTCCACCTCCACCCCCACCCCCTCATTATTCTGTAAACCCCAGTGAATCTAGTCCTAATTAGTCCAGTTTCTCTTCATAGTCAGTCCTGCCATCCTAGGAGTTAAACTGGTAAATCTTCAGAAAACAGAGAATACTGAAGAAATTCATCAGGTCTGGCAACATCTGCAGAGAGACTGGTGTGATTCTTCTTCTGAATATCTGTGTACTCCGTCCAGAGGCAAAAAAAAATTCTTCCTCGCTTAAGGAGACCCAAACTGCACACAATACTCCAGCAAGGTCTTGTACAATTACAGCAAAGCAGCTCTGCTCCTGTACTCAAATCCTCTTGCTATAATGGCCAACATACCATTTGCTTTCTTCACAGGCTGCTATACATGCATGCTTACTTTCAGCAATTGGTGCATAAAAACAACCAGATCTCATGGAACTGCTGCCTTTCCAAAGCAATTGGCATTCAATAACCCATCTCCCTGCTTTTTACTCTGAAGTGGAGAACGTCACATTTATCCGCATTGTACTTCATCTGCCATGCAGTTGCCCACTTACTTAACTTGTCAAAATCGCACTGAAGCATCTCTGCACCCTCCTCACAGTTTCCCTCCCACCCAGCAACGGCTACAAACTTGGAGATATTACATTTAGTTCCTACATCTAAATCATTATTATATGTTACAATTAGCCTAGCTCTAAGCACTGATCCCTGTGGTACCCCACTAGTCACTGGCTGATATTCAAAAAAGAAACATTTATTCCTACTCTTTGTTCCTGTCTGCTAAGCAGTTCTCTAAATATGTTGGTACACTACACTAAACCCAATCCCATGCACTTAAATATACTAGTCAATAACATTCAGTTTGGTTCTGCCAAGGCCTCATTACAAACTTGGTTCAAACCTGAACTAAAGAGGTGAGGTGAGGGGAGAATAACTTTTTTTGACAGCAAGGTAGGATTAAACAGAGTATGGCATCAAGGAACCCTAGCAAAATTGGAGTCAGTGAGAATTGGAGAAAAATTCTCCACTGGTTCAAGCCACATCTAGCACAAAGGTTATGGTTACTGAAGGTTAAACATCTCAGACCCAGGACATCTCTGCAGGTGTTCCTCATAGTAGTGCCCTGGATCCAACATTCATCAGTGACCTTCCTGACATCATAAGGTGGGAAGTGCAGATGCTTCTGGTGATTTCACAATGTTCAGTACCATTTACAATACCTCAAATACTGAAGCAGACCTTGTTCATACATAGCAACTCAAGGACAACATTCAACATTGGACTTATAAGTGGCAATGAATATTTATGCCACACATGTGCCAAGCAAAATTCATGTCTAATAATAGATAATCTACACATCACCCCTTTATAATCAATAGTAGTACTACCATTGAATCCCCCACTGTCAACAACAATTATCACTGATCAGAAGCTTAATTGGACCAGTCATATAAATACTGTTGCTACAAGAGCATGTTGCAGCTAGGAACTTTGTGGGCAGTAATGTCTGTTCACCATCAACAACGTACAAGTCAGAAATGTGATGGAATATTCTCCACTTGCCTGACCAGGTACAGTTCCAATAGCACTCAAGGAATTAAACACCTGGACCACAACCTCTGGCGTTTCACCTGCTCTCGAGCTTCATAGAAATTCATAGAATCCCTACAGTGTGGAAACAGGCCATTTGGCCCAACAAGTCCACACCGCCCATCTGAATGAGCATCCCACCTCCCAGACCCATTCCCCTAATTTCCCATGTCTAACCCACCTAACCTAAGCACTATGGGCAATCTGGCATGGCCAATCCACTTACCCTGCACATCTTTGGACTGTGGGAGGAAACCGGAGCACCTGGAGGAAACCCACGCGGACACAGGGAAAATGTACAAACTCCACACAGACAGTCGCCCGAGGCTGGAATCGAACCCAGGTGAATGACGCTGTGAGGCAGCAGTGCTAATCATTGAGCCACCGTGCCGCCGATCTGTTAAATCAGAACTGTCGACGTAACATTGGTCGCCTCAATTTCTCTGCCCTCCTCCTCCTTACCCATTCTAACCTATCGTCCCGGTAACTGTCCGTACTCCATGCAACTAAAAGTTCTGAGAAAGGGTTACTCAACCCAAAACATTAACTCTGATTTCTCTCCATGGTTGCTACCAGACCTGCTGAGATTTTTCAGCAATTTCTATTTTTGGAACTAAATACCATCTACGCTACTTGATTGGCACTCTATATACACATTCAAAATTCATTCCCTTCACTACTTTGTAAGGTAGCAACATTGCAAACCATCAACAAAATGTAATGCAGTAACTCACAGAGGCTGCTTTGAAAGCATCTTCCAAACTCACGATCTGTACCACCAAGAAGGTGGAGCACATGAGTTGCATGGTATCACCACTACCTGCAAGTTCCTCTCCAACTGACATACCATCCTAACTTGGAACTGTAATGCTCTCACTGTCATTGGGGCAAAGTCCTGGAGCTCCTTCTGATAATTTTCTAAATCTCCAATTTTCAAATTTGACAGAGCCTTCAAAACAGATCAGATAAATACTTCAAGAAGATTACTTTTCAGATATAAAGGAAATAAGTACAGGAGTGGAGTATCTGCATTACTTTGTGAAAAAGGTTTGAGGAGCAAAATGCCTTGCTTCTATAATGTGATTTCATTCCTAGTTCAAGGCTGGAGAAGTACTCCTTAAATTACAACTCTTAAATTTGTCTTAATCAAATTTCATTCAGGAGAATGCCTCCTGAATGAAGGAGAATCTCTCTTTATCCCATATCATTGACTCCTATGCATAACAACTTGTCACCACTCTCTCATCACATAAACTTTTAGTAACTATTTGATACATCACTTGATTTGGTCCCTTGGAGATAACAAAAAATTTAGGGCAGTACTATCTAAGAATATAATATATGATATGATTGACATGTGTGTACAGTGTTTTATGAGATGCTGCATGTTCCATAATAGTTATGTGTATAGTAGCTTTTATTGTAAAACAGCACATCACCAAATGTAAGCATCATCATTAGAAATTTGCTGGTGGAATTTTTAAAAATAGATTATAATAAATTGCTAAATGAAAACCTACCTGTTTTTCATTAGTTGATATAGGTTTTCTTTCATGTATTCAAAAACAAAGTAAAGATGATCATTTTCCCTTATAACTTCTTTTAGCTTGATAACATTTGCATGGTTTAATTTCTTAAGTGACTGCAAAAGAAAATTACATTGTTAATCTACTAATTATAGTATATGGAAAACATTAGGGAAATCTTGACTGCCAAAGTTAATTGAATTTTTGAAGTGGTAACAGGAGGTAATGTAATTTATCCAAATTTCCAAAAGCCCTTGGATATGGTGCAGCAAATTCAATTAATGAATACAGTCAGAAAACGTAGAGTCAGAGGGCATGTGGCAAAATGGAGTGTTAGTTGACTTCAAGACAGAAAGCAGACAGTGTTACTCAAAGTGGGCATTGGTATTTTCGATCACAGGAGGGGGGATGTTGAGGTCCTTGAAATAAGAGGACATCTGGGATGGGGCAAGATGGGGCATTCCACTCCTGCACATCCCAGATGTCCTCCTATTTCAAGGTCCTCAACTTCCCTCCTCTGGTGATTGAAAATGCCCTCAACCGCATCTCTTGCGTTTCCCGCATCTCTGCCCTCACATCCCCTCCCCCCAACAAAATGAAGACAGAATTCCACTTGTCCTCACATTATCACCCCACCAATCTCTGCATCCAGTGTATCATTCTCCGCCACTTCGGCCACCTACAATCCGACCCCACAACTGAAGATATATTTCCCTCCTCACCGCTATCTGCCTTTCATAGGGGCCATTCTCTCCACTATTCCCTCATCCGCTCCACACTCCCCGTTAACACCCCCACCCCAGCACCTTTCCCTGCAACCACAGGAAGTGTTACACCTGCCCCTACACCTCCCCCCTCACCTCCGTTCAAGGCACAAAACAAACCTTCCACATTAGACAGGTGTTCACTTGCACATCTGTCAACTTGGTCCACTGCATCCACTGCTCCCAATGTGGCCTCCTCTACGTCGGTGAGACCATGCGGAGGCTTGGAAACCGCTTTGTAGAGCATCTGCACTCTGTTCGCAACAAACGACAACACCTTCCAGTCCCGAACCATTTTAACACCACTCCCACTCCCTGAGTGACATGTCCATCTTGGGCCTCCTCCAGTGTCACAATGATGCCAGCCACAAACTGGAGGAGCAGCACCTCATATTCCGCCTCGGGAGCCTATAGCCCAATGGCCTAAATGTGGATTTTACCAGTTTTAAAATCTCCCCACCCCAGGCCTCATCCCATAACCAACCCTCCCTCTCATCCCCACTTCCTTGACCTGACATAACCTGCCCATCTTCTCTCCCACCTATCTGCCCCTCCCAAATCACTGACCAATCCCCACCACTCTGTACCTGCACTCACCTATCACCAGTCCACCTACCTTCCCCAGCCCCACCCCTCCGCTCTCTACTTATTTCTGAGCTGCCTTCCCCCTCCTCATTTCTGAAGAAGGGCCCCAACCCAAAATGTCAACTTTCCTGCTCCTCTGATGCTGCCTAGCCTGCTGTGTTCCTCCAGCTCCACACTGTGTTATCTAGAGTGTTACTCAAGAGTGACTTCAGTTAGGAAATGGTTGGTATTCCTTTTGTTGGTATTCCAAAGGATTAGTGGTGTTGAAAACTTAAAATTATGATTTGGACTTTGGAATCAACAGCACAATTGTTAAATTTGCAGTTGACAATGTTTTGGGAGAAAGGCAGTGACAGTAATAGCTAATGCTAAAGAGGACTGCAACAAATTAGAGGAGGACATTAATAACCTTGTAGGATGTGCAAATAATTGTCGATGCAATTCAAAGATAAATGTCGTATTGTAAATTTGGTAGGAATAATAAGAGAAAGTGCAAGTGTTGGTAGGGTACAGCAATAAAACTACAAAATATCAATCATTGAAAGTTAGCAAGGAAACAAATGAAAGAAAAGTAAGTGCAAGCTTTTATTTCTCGAATGATTGAATGGCAAAGTAGGCAAGTTATTCTAAATTGTATCAAGCCCTGGTTACCCCCCACATTACAGTACTGTGTGCCATTCTAGTGGTATTCAGTTTTTAGGAAGGACTAACAGCAAAGTAAAGAAGGTGGGGTAATATTACTCATTAAAAAGGACATTAACATTTTAGTGAGGGAGGATATTAGCTCTAATGAAGTGAAATCTGTGTGGGTAGAGCTCAGAAACACCAAGGGGCATAAAATTTTGCTGAATGTTATATATAGACTCCCAAATTGCAGTGTTACTGTTGGGGAGGGCATTAAACAGGAAATTAGAGATGCAAATAATAAAGGCATAGCTGTAATTATGGGCAATTTTAATCTGCATATAGTTTGGGTAAATCTAATCAGTAACAATGCCACAGAGGAGTAATCCCTGGAGTGTGCAGTAGGTGTTTTTCTGGATCAATACATTGAGGAACCAACAACAGAATCAGCTGTCCTAGACTCAGTTTTGTGTAAACAGAAAGGAATAATTGGCAATCTAATTGTGCTAGGACTCTTGTTAAAAGTGACCAATAATATAATGAATTCTGCATTTAGATGCAGAGTGATATAGTTGATTCTTAGATAAATGAAACTATAAAGGCTGGCTATGATAAATTTGGAAACATTACTTAAAGGGATAACCATGGATTGGCAAGGGCAAGCATTTAAAGCGTGCATGGAGGAACTACAATAATTACTCATTCCTGTTTGGCATGAAAAGAAAACGAGGAAGATGCCTTGACCATGGCTAACAAGGGATAGCATTAGATCCAAGGAACGGGCATTCAAATTGTCTGGAAAAAGCAGAAGACTTTAAGATTGGAAGCAGTACAAGATTTCAGTAAAGATTGGATTTCAGTACAAGAAGTCAAAACATTGATGAAGAGGGGAAAATGAAACACGAGATTAAATTTACAGGAAACATACAAACTTATTGTAAAAGCTTCTTATCACTATATAAAAATAATATTATTAGTGAAGATAAATGTAGGTCCTTTACAACCAGAAAAAGGTAAAGTATAATGGGGAACAAAAAGTTGGTGAACCAATTAAATACATATCTTGGTTTTGGCTTCATAAAGGAGGACAAAAATAATGTCATGAAAAATATTGGGGAACACGGGGTCTCATGAGAAAGAGGAAATGAAGGAAATAAGAAAAGGCCATAGAAAAAGTGGACGCATTGGTGGCGATCTTTCAAGATCTACAGGCTCTGAAAAGTTCATATGGATTGGAAGGTAGCTAATTTAACCCTACTTTATGAAGGTCGAGAGAAGACAGGGAATTATAGACTAGTTAACTTGATATCGGTAGTAGGGAAAATACTAAAGTCTGCAATAAAAGATTTTAATAGCAAAGCACTTGGAAAACAATGACAGGATTAGACAGAGCTAGCATGGACTTACGAAAGGCAAATCATGCTTGACAAATCTACTGGACTTTTGCGAGGAGGTAACAAGTAGAATTGATAAGGGCGAGACAATGGATGTGGTTTACTCGGACTTCCAGAAGGCTTTCAGTAAGGTCCCACATAAGAGCTTAGCGTGTAAAATTAAACAGCAAGGGATTGGGAGTAGATTACAGTCATGGATATAGAGTACTGGCTGGCAGAAAAGAAACAAAGTGTACAAATAAACTATTTTATTTCCCCCCAAGTGGCAGCCCGTGACTAGTGAGTACTGCAGAAATCAGTGCTTGGACCCCAGTTATTCACAATATATATGTTAATTATTTAGATAAGGGAACTAAACGTAACATCTCCAAGTTGCTAGATGACACAAAACCAGGTGAGAGGGTGAACAGTGAGGAGGATGAAGAGATGCTTCAGTGTGATTTGGACAAGTTGAATGAGTGGTCAAATGCGCATATGATGTTGTATAATGTGGATAAAAGTGGGGTTATCCACTTGTGCTGCAAAAACAGGAGGAAAGATTATCAGAATGGTGATATATTGGGATGGGGAGGTGCCATGAGTGTCCTTGTAAACATGTCATTGAAAATGAGTATGCAGGTGCAGCAAGCAATGAAGAAGGCAAATGGTATGTTGGCCTTCAGAGCCAATGGATTTGAGAACATCCAGTAAAAGGCTGCCAGAAGTTACATGGCTAATTCTTGTTGATTCAGCAAAAAAAAGACCAGTTTACGTGTTGACTTAATACCAACCACGAAAGGAACCATTAACACTTGGACAACACAACTAATTCTTAGGTCTAACAACTTCTTGAGACATCAGTAATTCCAGTGCAAGTAACTTTTATTCTGGGACAATGATTCCTTAAAAGTTGACATAGCTGTCATCTTCACTCTGTGTGCGGCTATGACACACCATTTTAAGACAGAATTTTTCTCTGGTGTTCTAGTGGTTAGGATTTAGCGCTCTTATCACTGCAGCCTGGGTTCAATTCCCTGTTAGGGAGTGGAAGTTCTAATCTGCTAATTCAACATGGTGACAGCACTTCTCACTGATTTTATAGTGGCTCAATGGTTAGCACTCCTGACTCACAGCACCTGGGACCCAGGTTCAATTCCAGCCTCGGCTGACTGTGTGGACTTTGTGTGTACTCCCTCTGTTTGTGTGGCTTTCTGAAGGCACTCTGGTTACCTTCCACATCCCAAATATGTGCAGATAAGGTGGAGTGACCATGTTAAAAATTGCCCATAGTGTCCAGGGGTGCACAGACTAGGTGGGTTAGCCATGGGAAATGCAGGGATAGGGTAGGATGGTGGGTTTGGGTGGAATGCTCTTTGGAGGGTCAGTGTTGACTCAATGGACCAAATGGCCAGTTTCCACACTGTAGGGATTCTATAATTCTGAGGATAACATGGTGGCTCAGTGGTTAGCACTGCTGCCTCACAGCACCAGAAACCTGAGTTTGACCTGGTGGTCAAAACTGTTGCTGTGCCATATATGTTATATAGTTATGCAGGTTGATCTCCCAACATTGTTCTGTTAAATTATTGATTCCTACAATGCCATGCACTACAAGGTTTTTAAATTAGTCAATCATCTCAAGAAAATATTTTTCCTAGAATTTGGGAAACAATCCTCCATTGTCTAAGTATAATTTCATCCACAAACTGAACTAAAAATTCTTTATCTTGCCAACAGCTTCTTTGTTCAAGTTAGATAAAGTTTTCATTTGTTATCTTGTAGAAATTAATGCTTTAAAATAGCAAAAAGAAAACAAGAAGTCAAAGCATTTTATCATGCATTTCTCAGTAATAAGCAACCTTGAAAAAAGAGATGCCAATTTATAGAGAATGAGAATGGATGCTGACTAGCAATCTTACTTCTCAGAACAGGCAGGTAGACAGGTCAGTGTCGTGATGGAAATATAGCAGAGATTAGCAATCTTAAAGACTTATCCTTTCCAATGGAATAAAGTGCAAAGTTTGTACAAAATCCTTTTGACTGCATGAAACAGGGCCCTGTGTATTAATATACATTGTTGTTAAAATATTTAAGATGCCCTTTCCTTCCAGTGTGATCCAAGATAAATAAAAACCAAAAGAACTGCAGATGCTGTAAATCAGGAACAAAAACAAAGATGCTGGAAAAGCTCAGCAGGTCTGGCAGCATCTGTGAAGGAAAAAACAGAGAAAAAAGTCAGTTCTGAGGAAACGTCACCAGTCCCGAAATATTAACTCTATTTTTTACTTCACAGATGCTGCCAGACCTGTTGAGCTTTTCCAGCGACTTTATTTTTGATCCAAGGTAAACTTTGCATGATTCCAGGCCAAAGGTAGTGAAAAAGAGATCAAGCTTGCTGTCTCACACTGCTGCTGTGCAGTAAAGCCATGAGTGGTTTTCTTCACCAACATGCCACAGGCCTACCACATAAATTAGTAATGAGATACAAGAATTTAATTGATGCATGGTATGTAGGTTATACATCCAAACAACTGGCACACTGCTGTACACTGATTGTGCTCAACTTAGCCTATGTTTGCAAACTCCAGAACTGTACATACCCAATTTGTTGTGATTCTGGTTTAGATATCATCTATTAAATAATGTGGACTACATTACGAATGAATCATTCTTCAATTAGACTTACATTTGCATCAATACACATGATTTTGTTTTATGTAAGCAAAATGAATTTATATGTACATTACACCTCTTTCATTGGAAAAAGAGAGCATGGAGACTGCTTATCATTGCTGCACTCCCAGGGAACACCTTGATCGATCAGTATCGATCACCTGGTGTGAGAACTAAGGCTAACACCTCCATGCCAATGATCAATCATTCAGCACCTCTTCGCAGGCTCTACAAATTGGTGCCTCATTTTCCAAGTCTTGCATCCTGATAAGTGCAAGGTTTTGTCAACTTTCAATTTGTTGTTTCCTTATAGCTATGTAGTTCTGTACCAATTAATAATATAAAACATGTGAATATTCAGCTAAGGTTCAGTACTCAACTCAAACTGTCACTACAGAATGTTTTGGAATTGAATACAGACTATTAGGTATGGAATTACATTTTAGTATCCTTTGGAATTCCCGATACAACAATGTATGTTGGAATTGCCTAGAAAGTTTAGACTTATGGTCAATTCCCCATGATCACAATCTTGCGCAAATGTCTCCAACTCTAAAGGTAGATCCATGGTAGTTACCTTGATAGTTATCCAGAGAACATTTGACAGATTGAAACTTGGCCTAACGCCTGGGCAACTCTATAACCAATGCAAACAGCTCCCAATTATCACCCCACTGGACCTAACTAGTTCTGACCCAAAACGCATGGCCCCCAACCACCAAATACATTATGACTACACCCTCCACAAGTAGGAAGACACCCTCTCGCCTACTACCAGATCCTGATCCAACTGCTCCCCACCAACACATTGACCTCCCAACTATCTCAACGACCAGATCTGTCTAACTCCCCCAACTTGATCATTCTATTGTTTGACTGCCTGACTACCCCAACCGTCTAAAAACCTCACATTTGGCTCACCCACCCCAACTTCCTGCACAATCCAACCTGTCTATTCACTCACACACTTCACTCATCTATTATTCACTCCCCCATCTGCCTTATCCACCGACCAAGTTCACCCATTCAGCCACTCATCCAACGAAAGACTGACCCTTTAAACCTAATGCAGCAGCTACCTACAAAAAACAGACATGTCCTCTCTTTTCATAATAGTACGCATAACCATTGTGCATCATGCCAAAGATCTTCTACAGTTCTCCTTTACCCTGATTTTGCACTTTTCTTGAATTCTCTCTCATCACCACCACCCCCTCCCGCATGCCTTCCTGAGTTCATTTTGTCCAACTCTTTCTCTCTGAAATCTACCCTACTGAACTGGTAATCACTCTATTTCCTTTGCTGCATCATATCTAAGCTGAAATCATTGAAGATTTTTCTTTTCACAGTTACTGCTCTCTCTCACCAAATGAACAAGTCTTCATTTCTTTCATTCCTACTGCCTCACCTTGAACATCTTCTCTCCCCAAAGTCCTTAAAAGTGCTGCTTTATTCCAAATCCTTGCACAAAATTCATGTAATTACATGTTCAAGCCCTCATGGGTTTCCACTCATGATAACAGTACCCAAAAAAGCTGTAAGCAAAAATACAAATGTCACTCTAGTTGACCGTCGGAAAGGTAACCTATTCATCCTCATTCTCCTCAACTTGTCTGCAACATTTGACATGACTGACCATAAAATTCTCCTACTACATTGACCAGTTCAGTGGAATTGTATTTGTTTTGGTTCCAAAGTTCCAGAGACACTGTCAAAGGTAGGTAATCCTGAAATTCCTCTCATCTGCCTTTCTATCCAGCAAGTTCGCAATGGACTTCAGATGCAGTCTCGACATGGTCATAAAGATCTACAGCACAAAAAGGTCCATCAGCCAATTGAGTATGTGCCCGTCAAATATACCTACCTAAGTATTCTAATCCTGTTTTCCAGTACTTGACCCATAGCCTTGTGTGCCGTGGAAATTGCTGTCCTGACAGAAAATCTTTCAATTAAAACAGCAATATCCTGTGGGAAGTTTTTAAATTCTTCAGTCCTGATCAAGTCTTTTGAAGAAGTGAGTATCTACTCTGCAGATATTCCTGATGATTCACTCCTATTTTTTGTTCATTCATTTGTGGGATGTGGGCATCGCTAGCTGGCCAGCATTTATCACCCGTCCCTAGTTGCTATTGAGAAGGTGATGGTGAGCAGCATCTTGAACCACTGCAGTCTACCTGCTGTGGGTTCACCAGCAATGCCAATAGGGACGGAATTCCAGGATTTTGGCCCAGCGACAGTGAAGGAACAGTGATATATTTCCAAGTCAGGATGGTGACTGGCTGGGAGGGGAAGTTGAAGGTGGAGGTGTTCCCATATATCTGCTGCCCTCGTCCTTCTAGATGGTTGTGGTCGCTGGTTTGAAAGGTGCTGTTTGAGAAGCTTTGGTGAATTTCTGCAGTGCATCTTGTAGATAATTCACATTGCTGCTACTGAGCAATGGTGGTGGAGAGAGTGGAGGCTTGTGGATGCAGTGCCAATCAAGCGGGCTGTTTTGTCCTGGATGGTGTCAAGCTTCTGGGGGGGTTGTTGGGGCTGCATTCATCCAGGCAAGTTAGAAGTACTCCATCACATTCCTGAATTATGCAGTATTCCTAGCTTCTGGCCTGCTCTTGTAGACATTGTGCTTATGTGGCGAGTCCAGTTGAGTTTCTGGTCAATGTTAAACCCCAGAATGTTGACAGTGGAGGCTTCAGTAATGGTAACACTACTGTATGCCAAGGGACAGTGCTTAGATTGTCTCTTATTCGTGATGGTCATAGCTGGGCATTTGTGTGACGTGAATGTTACCTGCCACTTGCCAGCCCAAGCCTGGATATTGTCCAGATCTTGTTGCATTTGAACATGGACTGCTTCAGTATCTGAAGAGTCGTGAATGGTGCTAAACATTGTGCAATTATTGGTGATTGATTGATTTTATTGTCATGTGTACCAAAATACAGTGAAAAGCTTTGTTTACAAGTGTTACAGGCAGATCATAGCAAGCAGAGGATGTACAGATCAAAAAGACTTAGAGGTATCCAGGTTACATTAATTGAGGCTAGAGTCCATTCAACAGTCTGATACAGCCAGAAAGAAGCTACTCCTGAACCTGCTTGTGCGTGTGTGCAGGTTTCTGTATCTTCTACCTGACAGAAGAGATTGTAGGAAGTCATTACCATGGTGCGATGGGTGTTAGATTATGTTGACCGCCTTTCCGCGGCAGTGAGAAATACAACTGGAGTCCATGGATGGAAGATTGGCTTCCATGATGGTCTGGGCTATGCACACCATCTCCTGTAATTTCTTACGGTCCTGGGCAGAGCAGTTGCCATACCATGTCGTTATGCATCCGGACAGTATGCTTTCAATGGTGCATCTGTCGAAGTTGGTGACGGGCCTTATGGCCATGCTAAAGTTCCTAATCCACATAAGGAAGAAGAGGTGTTGTTGTGCCTTCTTGACTGTCGCATCTACGTGAGAAGTCCAGGACAGGTCATCAGTTATCGTCACTCCGAGGAACTTAATGCTTTTCACCTTCAACCTCAGTTCAGTTGATGTAGATGGGGCATGTTCTCCTCAATGTCAATGATCAGCTCTTTAGTTTTGCCGACGTTGAGAGACAGATTGTTTTCATTGCACTGTGTCATGAAGCCCTCTAACTCCATTCTGCATTTTGAGTTGTCATTGTTAGATATACGTCCCACTATGATGGTGTCGTCAGCAAACTTGTGGATGGCATTCATTTGGAATTGGCAACACAGTTGTAGGTGTATAGTGAGTACGGTAGTGGGCTGAGAACGCATTCTTGGGGGGATCCAGTGTTGAGTGTTATTTTGGAGGAGGTTAAGTTACTGATTAAGGCTTATGGGTCAGAAAGTTGAGGATCCAATTGCAGAGGGTGGAGCCAAGACTAAGGTCACACAGTTTAAAGATCAGTCTGGAGGGGATAATGGTATTGAAACAGCAGCTGGAGTCAATGAGCAGAAGTCTGACATAGGTATGTTTGTTGTGCAGATGAACATCCCCACTTCTGACCTTACGATGGAGGGAAGGACATTGATGAAGCAGCTGAAGATGGTTGAGCCTAGGACACCACCCTGAGGAACTCCTGTGGTGATGTCCTGGACCTGAGGTGACTGGCCTCCAACAACCACGATCATCTTCCTATGTGTCACGTATGACTCCAACCTCCAGAGAGTTTGCCCCCAAAATCCACTGATTCCAGTTTTGCTAGGGCTCCTTGCTGCCATACTCGGTCGAATGCAGTCTTGATGTCAAGGGCTGTCACTCTCACCTCACCTCTGGAATTCAGCCCTTGTTTGGACAAAGGCTGCAATGAAGTCTGAAGCTGAGTAGCCCTGGTGGAACTCAAACGGGCATTACTAAGCAGGTTATTATTGAGCAGTGCTGACGACACCTTCCATCACATTACTAATATTTGAGATTGGACTGATGAGGCGGTAATTGGCTGGCTTGGATTTGTCCTGCTTTTTATGTACAGGGCATAATTGGGCAATTTTCCACTTTGTCGGGTAGATACCGGTGTTGTAACTGTACTAGAACAGCTTGGCTAGGGGAGCAGCAAGTTCTGGGGCACAAGTCTTCGGTCCTATTGCTAGAATGTTGCCGGGCCCATGGCCTTTGCAGTATCCAGTCATTTCTTGATATCACATGGAGCGAATCAAATTGGCTGAAGAATGGTATCTGTAATGCTGTGGACCACTGGAGGTTGCCAAAATGAATCACTCACTCAGCACTTCTGGTCGAAGATTGCTGCAAAAGCTTCAGCCTTATCTTTTACACTGATGTGCTGGGCTCTTCATCCAGGATGGGGATATTTGCAGAGCCTCCTCCTCCAGTGAGTTGTTTAATTGTCCACCACCATTCAACACTGGATGTAGCAGGATTGAAGAGCTTAGATCTGATCCATTGGTTGTGGGATCACTTAGCTCTGTGTATCACTTGCTGCTTATTATGTAGTCCTGTTTGATGGCTTCACCAGGTATCTTCAGGCATAAGAGATAACAAGGTGCAGAGCTGGATGAACACAGCAGGCCAAGCAGCATCAGAGGAGCAGGAAAGCTGACGTTGTAGGTGTTCATCCAGCTCAACACCTTGTTATCTCAGATTCTCCAGCATCTGCAGTTCCTACTATCTCATCCTCAGGTATGCCTGGTGCTGTTCCTGGCATGCCCTCCTGCACTCTCCCTGGTTTGATGGTAACGGTTGAGTGGCGAATATGCCAGGCCATGAGGTTACAGATTGTGCTGGAGTACAATTCTGCTGCCATTGATGGCCCACAGTGCCTCATGGATGCCCAATCTGTGTTGGGCATTTAGTACGGTGATCATGCCACACAACATTATGGAGAATATTCACAAAGTGAAGGCAGGACTTTGTCTCTACAAGAACTGTGCGGTGGTCACTCTTCCTGATTCTGTCATGGACAGATGCATCTGCAGCTGGCAGATTGGTAAGGATGAGGTCAAGTATGTTTTTCTCTCTTGTTGTTTCCCTCACCACCTGCCGCAGAGCCAATCTAGTAGCTATGTCCTTTAGGACCCGACCAGCTCGATCAGTAGTACTGCTGCCGAGCCATTCTTGGTGGTGGACATTGAAATCTACACCCAGAGTACATTTTGCGCCCTTGCCACCGTCAGTGCTACCTACAAGTGTTGTTCAAAATGGACTACTGATTCATCAGCTGAGGGAGGACGGTATGTGGCAGGAGGTTTCCTTGCCCATGTTTAACCTGAAGCGATGAGACATCATGGGATCCAGAGTCAATGTTGAGGACTTCCAGGGTAACTCCCTCCCGACTGTATAACAATGTGCTGGCACCTCTGTCCTGCCGGTGATTCAGGACACATCCAGAGATGGTAATGGTGGTGCCTGGGACATTATCTGCAAGATATGATTTTGTGAATATAACTATGTCAGGCTGTTGCTTGACTAGTCTGTGAGGCAGCTCTCCCAATTTTGCCACTAGCCCCATTAGTAAAGAGGACCCCACAGGATCGACAGGGCTGTTTCTGCCATGTCTTTTCCTGTGCATAGGTGGCGGCCAGGTGATCTGTCCGGTTTCGTTTCTTTGAGACTTTGTAGCGATTGGTAAAACTGGTTTGCTAAGCCATTTCAGAAGGCAACTGAGAGTCAACTACATTGTTATGGGTCTAGAGTCACACGAAGGCCAGACCAGGTGAGGATGGCAGATTTCCTTTCTTGAAGGACATAAGGGAATCAGATGGATTTTTCCGACAATCAGCATCCAGTCAAGAAGTGGTACCCTCATGATGAGCACCAACCTGTCTTCATCCTGGTGCAGCAGCCACTGGCAAATAAGTGCTATGAGCTTTGGGATATTATTAAAAGAGTTTTGTGTCATATCAGCTACAAAAGTATGATTCCAGACTAGCACTCAGGCCATCCTATGCCATTTTGAGTGACTGACTCAGAGAATTCAGAGATCTCCATAGTGTTCAAATATGTGAACAGCAGACTTTGGGTGGGAATGGATGTTTGGAAATACAATCAATCAGTCTTAAGAGGATTGTTGATTTGTATGTGGGGAGGGGGAGGTGGGGAGTGCTTGTGATCATAGTTACTGAATGTAGGCAGGAAGTTTATAAAATTTGTTAAGAAGCAACAGTTTATATGCAGTGCACTTTTCTATTAGACAAAGAAAGAAAATACACAACAAATGGCAGGCAAGAATGCTTTATTGATCCTGAACCCATTCTGTGGAATGGAGAAACAGGGACAGCTGTTTTGTAACAGTGAAGTGTTCATCCTCATATCTTGCGATAGCTGGTCATAACAATCTTTCTTCTTCTGTTGGGCTGATGCAACAGAACTCTTGGTCTTCTTCCAAGAAGATGGTGAATCAGTTTTTTTGAATTGTCTCCCACACTCTCTCTACCTACCCCATTGATATACCTCATTATGGGTACTGACAGTCTATACTAATCGTCTGTCTGAACACTTTCAACTAATGACCATTGGCATTTACCCATCATACCAAGATGACCATTGTCTCCTTGCTCTCCTTTCAGAAGGTTAGTTTGTCATTCTGAGAACATGTATTTACTTTCCCAAACATATATTTATTAATAGAGTTCATACAGTTTCAGATAAATTGTTAACTCTAATTCAATGGGGCATTATGGCTTCAGTGATTCCTGTGATTCTTTCCTTCTGCTTTCTATGTTAAAATTTAGTAAATTAGTTATTGCTGTAATAGCAGTTAAATTGAATATCCTGGTACACAGCAAATGCTAGAAAAAAATAGTTTTAGAAGGACCCCAATTTCCGACAATACTTTGTTAAATGCATCAGCTAATAAGATATTTCTAATTAATAATGTTGGAAAGTATCTAAGGGGTGAGGCGGGAGATGTAGAAGTAGGGTTTAGTGAACATGTAGATGAGCCTCTGCAGTAAGCTGCAATGTCACTAAGATCAGGCAGACATGTGTTCTACTAATCCTTCTTAACGCATGGTGTGATTCTCTGTAACCCTGTTACCCTGTACTATGTATTAATCAATTTTGTTTCTCAGCAACCAAGAAGTCTGGCCTGAGCTTGTATGAAGATCGGAAGAACTCACGCTAGATTGCGGTAGAACAGCCAGAAGTAACTTTGTGAAGATGTGAAGGATGTGTCAACAAAATAAAATCAAGCTTAGAACAAGGAAAACAATTCATTAGATGTTATATTTCATTTATGCTTCAAACTTGAGCAATAAAGATCTGTGCAGAAGAAAATAGAAATCTTGGAAATGTGGATGCCAAGACATGCTTAAAATTTCATATATGTTCAGGACAGATAAAGGGCATTTCATAGAATCCCGACAGTGTGGAAACAGGCCATTCAGCCCAACTAGTCCATACCACCCCTCCAAAGTGCATCCCACCCAGACCCATTATCCTACCCATGATTTCCCATGTCTAACCCACCTAACCTAAACATCCCTGGGCACTATGGGCAATTTAGCATGGCCAATCCACCTAGCCTGCACATCTTTGGACCGTGGGAGGAAACTGGAACAAACTCACGCAAACATGGGGAGAATGTGTAAACTCCACACAGACAGTCACTCAAGGCTGGAATCGAACGCGGGTCCCTGGCCCTGTGAGGCAGCAGTGCTAACCACTGAGCCACCGGCGTTTGAAATTACAAGAGCAAAACAAACTCTAAACAGTGACATCCAGAAATTAAAATGATATTCTGGCAATCTGATTAGACCATAAAGCTAAAGAGATATCTTCTAGCTAAAGAGATATCTTCTAGAAGGCAAAAGAGCAGCAGAAAGAAGGGTTTACTGAGGCATAGTTGAATGATGGACATTGCACTGTAGTCGGAGATGAGCTACAATTGATATGTGAGGATGAAGCAAGACATATGACTGTGATATACCATAACAACAGATCAACTAGTAGAGGTAGCAATGAGCAACTGCAGGTTAATAAAATTAGCAGGAGAATTTACCTTATTAATTTTAAAGAAGGCACTAAAATGGTGGGAATAGCAGATATTTGAACAAAGTATTTTGCATTGGACAAGGAAGAGGCTAAACCAGAAAAAAAAAGCAGCCTGCAAAAGATAAAATCTAACAAATTGTATTGAAAAATGTTGGAAAAACACAACCTTGAATTGGAAATGGAACATAAAACAAATATACAGGCTCAAAAAGAAAGAGATGAGGAACAAGACAGAGGGTTTCAAAAACGGATAGAAGCTAGAAAACATGAGTTGACAAAAAAGCTTAAATTATGGGGTGAAAAAGAAACTGATAGCTCTGCAGATAAGTTGAGTCCCACTCCAAGTTTTGATATAACAAAGAATTTTTGCTTACTTCCTAATTTCACTGGGGATAGAATTGAGAGATATTTTGTCACATTTTAGATGGTGGCTACAAAACTAGGATGTCCACAGGACACATGGGCTCTTATTTTACAAAGTGATTTTGTAAGTGTAGCAATGATCATTGATTTAAGTCTATTTGAAGAACAATTGACAGATTGTGACAAGACTTGGAAAAAAATTATTAATTCAGGGGATCGTCGCTGATTGATTATTACCCGTTCCAAACCACCTTAAGAAGGTGGTGGCCTATATTCTTGAACTACTCCCATCCATTTTGTGCAGTACACCCATAATTCTGCTCAGATAGGAGCTGTGGGATTTTTAGAACATAGAACAGTACAGCACATGTACAGGCCCTTTGGCCCACAATGTTGTGCTAATACTAAGATCAAACTACCCTGCATACCCTACATTATACGATCATCCATGTGCCTATTCAAGTCATTTAAAAATCTCTAAAGTATGCCCCCTCATAATAGTCATTTCCACCCTGGGAATAGGTCTCTGGCTATCCACTCTATCTATGCCTCTCATCATCTTGTACACCTCTAACAAATCACCTCTCATCCTTCTTTGCTCCAATGAAAAAAGCCCTCCATCAACCTTTCCTCATAAGACCTGCCCTCCAGTCCAGGCTCCGCCTAGCCGAACTCGTCCTCACCCTCAACAACTTTTCTTTCAATTCCTCCCACTTCCTACAGACAAAGGGGGTGGCCATGGGTACCCGCATGGGCCCAAGCTATGCCTGCTTCTTTGTAGGTTATGTGGAACAATCCCTCTTCCGTACCTACACTGGCCCTAAACCCCACCTCTTCCTCCGTTACATTGATGACTGCATCGGCGCCGCCTCGTGCTCCCACGAGGAGCTCGAACAGTTCATCCAATTCACCAACAC
>JAHRHZ010000030.1:2111782-2127964 GCA_024137785.1 Ginglymostoma cirratum | reverse complement strand
GAAGGGTTTAGGCCCGAAACGTCAAGTTTTCCTGCTCCTGTGATGCGGCTTGACCTGCTGTGTTCATCTAGCCCCATGCTTGTTATCTCGCATTCTGGTAATTTTTTTTTCATTCCAAGTGTAGTCTAACCAGAGTTTTATAGAGCTGCAGCATAATCTCGTGGCTCTTAAACTCAATTCCCCTGCCAATGAAAGTCAACACACCATATGCCTTCTTTAAGACCCTATCAACTTGGATAGCAACTTTGAGGGATCTATGGACGTGGGCCCCAAGATCTCTCTGATCCTCCACACTGCCAAGAATCCTCTCATTAACCCTGTATTCTGCATTCAAATTCGACCTTCCAAAATGAATCATTTCACATTTTTCTGGGTTGAATTCCATCTGCCACTTCTTTGTCCAGGTCTGCATCCTGAAAATGTCCCATTGCAACCTACAACAGCCCTCCACGCTATCCGCAACTCCACCAACCTTCGTGTCATCGGCATACTTACTAACCCACCCTTCCACTTCCCCATCCAAGTCATTTATAAAGATCACAAAGAGCAGAGGTCCCAGAACAGATCCCTGTGGAATACCACTGGTCACTGAGCTCCAGGCTGAATATTTTCCATCTACTACCACACTCTGTCTTCTATTGGACAGCCAGTTTTGTATCCAGACTGCCAAATCTCCCTGAATCCCATGCCTCCTTACTTTCCGAATGAGCCTACCATGTGGAACCCTATCAAATGCCTTGCTAAAATCCATTTACACCACATCCACTGCTCTACCTTCATCAATGTGTTTTGTCACATCCTCAAAGAATTCAACAAGGCTTGTGAGGCATGACCTGCCCCTCACAAAGCCATGTTGATTATTTCTAATCAAACTGTGTTTTACCAAATAATCATAAATACTATCTCTCGGAATCCTCTCCAATAATTTGCCCACCACAGAAGCAAGACTGACCAGTCTGTAATTCCCAGGAATATCCCTATTCCCTTTCTTGAACAAGGGAATGACATTTGCCACCCTCCAATCATCTGGTACTACTCCAGTGGACAGTAAGGATGCAAAGATCATTGCCAAAGGAGCAGCAATCTCTTCTCTTACTTCCCGTAGAAACCTTGGGTATATCCCATCTGGCCCAAGAGACTTATCTTTCCTCATGTTTTTCAAAATTTCTAGCACATCCTCCTTCCTAACATCAACCTGTTCAAGCATATCTGCCTGTTTTATGCTGTCCTCACAAATGACAAGGTCCCTCTCACTAGTGAATACTAAAGCAACATATTTATTAAGGACCTCCCCTACCTCTTCTGACTCTGCATACAAGTTCCCTACCCTCAAGGCCCTACCCTCACTCTAGCCATCCTCTTGTTCCTCTCATATGCATAGAATGCTTTGGGGTTTTCCTTGATCCTACCCGCCAAAGCTTTTTCATACCACCTTCTAGCTCTCCTAAGTCCACTCTTCAGTTCCTTGCTGGCTACATAGTAGACCTCTAGAGCCCCGTCTGATCCTTGGTTCCTCAACCTTAAGTAAGCTTCCTTCTTCCTCTTGCCTAGATGTTCCACATGTCTTGTCATCCAAGGTTCCTTCACCTTACCATCCCTTCCTTCAGCTCAGTAACATTGAGGGAATGGCAGACTTCCAAATCAGGTTAGTGAATGGCTTGGTGTGGAACTTGCCGTTCATGTATCTGCTAGTGCCCTTCTACATAGCAGTGGTAGTGGGTTTGGAAGGTGCTGTCTAAAGAGCTTGATGAATTTCGGCAGTGCCTCTTGTATAGCACATACTGCTGCTACTGCACCTTACTGCTGGATAGAGTGAATGGTTTTGGATGTGATAACAATCAAGCAGGGCGCTTTATCCTGAATGGAGGGGTATATTCCATTGTTCCTCTCACTTGTAATGCTTTGGGGATTCAGGAGGCAAATTCTTAATCTATAAGAATTCTTTTAGTCACAGTTTTTATATGGCTAGCCCACTTTAGGTTCTGGTCAATTGCAGAGGCTGGGAGAAGTGTGCACAAATCAGAATCACTGTAAAGCAGACTGGGAGAGTGTACAACAAACCCGCATAATTGTGAAGCAGACTGGAAGAGTGGACCTCAGTAGGACTTGGAACATAAATATGAATACGATATTTCTAGTCTTTCCTAGTCTATGGTCTATTCTGACCTGAAGAACAGCCTGTCAAATTGGCAGTAGAGGTGAATGGCAGCAGCACAGCTTCACGATTAAAGTCTGAAGGGTGAGGCCCAGATTAAGCTCAGTAGGAGTAGCAGCTACATCACAATAGGAACCCTGTCAGAATTCAAAAAAACTGACAAAAGTGACATCAGCAGAAAGCAGTTAGTGGATGGGTAGGTAGTGAGAAGTTGCTTTTGTCCACTTAAATCTGCGTTAAGGAACAGTAACAATGCTAGATTATTTTAAGAAAAATTAATTTTCTACTTAGCTTTAACTTAGAGGGAGTGTTTTTAACTGAGGTACAACAGAGGAACTCAGTCCTGCGTTGTTTCACGCTTACAATACATGGGAAATCTTAGATATCCTTGACAGTCTGGATGACCACATATGTAGGAAGTGCCACCTCTTTGATCTGCATAGGTGCCAGCTTCTGGTGCCTAAGCATTGACTGGAAGCACTGCAGTACATCTACAAGGCTGAAAGTTAAATGGATATCATGTTTATAGCCATAGTCACCTTATAGCTCAAGGCAGCGCAGTCAGGTAAGAAATGGGTGACCATCAGTTAGAAGAAGGGAGGAAGGTCAGCAGTCAAGACAGCCCCAGAGTGCATCTCACACAAGAACAGTTCTTCTGTGTTGAAAAGTGAGACAGTTCCTCTGGAACCCCAGTTGCACAAGGGAGGGGCAGACAGAGGAAGAACTACAATGGTAGGAGACTCAATAGTGAGAGGTACAGTCAGGCATTTTTGCAGCCCCAGACATGCCCAGAATAGTATGTTGCTTCCCTGGGGCCAGAGACAAGGATATCACTGATTGGCAGTGGAGAATTCTAAGGGGAAGTGCCAACAGTCAGAGGTCACAGTTCAAGGTGGCACCAATGGCTTGGGTAGAAAGAGGGATGAGATCCTGCAAGAATTTGGGGAATTAAGAAACAGAAGAAAAGCAGAATCCCAGTGCCACATGCTTGTGAATATGGAAATAGGCAGATAGAGCAGATGACTTGATGCAGGAAGGAGAACTAGTGCTGTTGGTGGGCACTTAATCTAATTTGCCAATGGAATGGGATCAGAGTAGAAGTACAATAAGGGATGATGCACAATTGTAGAAGAAAAGCCAAGTCAGTCCAGAAGGAAGAGTCAAGTTAAGACGCAAGGGAGCTCAGCAAATTTGAATAGAATTTATTTTAATGCCTTAAGTCTTATGAGTAAGGCAGATAAGCTGACAGTGTTGCTAATTGCACGGGAATATGTCAGCACTGCTATTACAGAGACATGGTTAGGCGGAGGCAGGACTGGCAGTTCAATATTCTGGGGTACAGAATCTTCAGGCAAGATAGGGAGGAGTGTAAAAGAGGAGGTGTCTCAACATCAATCAAGGATCCAATTATGACCATGAGGAGGGATGATATATCAGATGGTTCCTGAATTGAGGCCAAATGGGTAGAACTTAAAAACAGAAAGGGGGAAATCACAATGTTGGGGGTGTAGTCTAGACCCTTAAATAGTCAGAGAGAGCTAAAGGGGCAGATATGTAGTCAAATTTCAGGGATTTTAAAAATAATAGGAAAATAATAGTAGGGCATTTCAACTTCCATAATATTAAGTGGAATGGACAAAAGTGTGAAAGGCTTAGGCAGGGTGGAATTCTTAAAATGCTTTTTATTATTTCAAGAATATACTTTATTCATAAAAACATCTTGATACTCATATATAGTTACCGAAGCTGTTCGGTTCTACATAGTATTACATGGAGAAACAAACAAACATTGCAGTTTGAATCTATCAAACAAACAAACTAAAGGCATTTCTTATCTGTAATAAGACTATATTTGCATATATATGAAGCATGGGCTGGCGGAGGGGTGGGGGGGGGGGGGCCAATAGCTGAATGAACCCATCGCCCATTTAAATTCAGGTGAAAGACCTTAGATGGTGGTCTTTCCCCACTGCGCCTTAGTAGCAGCTGCCCCAAGTTTTAGTGCTTCCCTCAGCACATAGTCCTGGACCTTGAAATGTGTCAGCCTGCAACATTTGGTTGAGGAAGCCAAAGAGCAGCTTTAACCAAGTTGATGGTCCTCCAGGCACAGTCGACGTTTGTCTTGGTGCGTGTTTCGGGAAAAGGCCCATTGAGTTCAGCGTCTTGCGTCAGGGAGCTGCTCGGGACGAAGCTTGACAAAAACCACTGCATCTCTCTCCGGACTTCCTTTGCAAAAGCACATTTCAAAAGGAGATGTGTGACAGTCGCCACCCACCCCACTACCACTTCCTGGGCAACGTGCAGTGCTGCAGAGAATCCGGACATACGTGAAGGATCTCACAGGTAATGCGCTTCTCAGTACCAGCCAAGCTATGTCTTGGTGCTTGTTGAAAAGTTCTGGCGAGGCATTCTTCCAAATGACTTTGACAGTCTGCTCAGGGAACAACCCAACAGGATCCACCCTCACCCTTTCCCACAGGGTCTCGAGGACGCTACGTACTCACCACTTCCTATGGACTTGCGGTCAAAAATGATTCTCTTTGCAAATTTCTCAATGAAGGACAGATGATACCGAATAGCCCAATGATTGGAGTATTCCGGGGCAGTGGGGCCAGTCCTATCCTTTGCAACATTGGGGACAGGTAGAACCTCAGTACACAGTGACACTTGGTAATTGCATATGAAGGGTCTATGCACAGTTTGATGCAGCCACACACAAAGATGGCCATCAGAATGATGGCGGCGTTGGGTATGTTCTGCTGCCCTTATCCAGTGAAGTACATGGTGTCCCTGCAGACATCTTAGACCACCAGATGAAGTGGAGGATTGGTCAGGTGACTGCAGTGGCATAGGTTTGGGAAATGGGCCAGACCTGTACCATGTGTAACAACAGAGAAAGTGTCTCATACCTGGTGACCAGGTTTTTACACACAACGAAGAGGGAGCGGCGCTCCCAAAAGCCCAGTTTCAGCCTCATCTTGACGATGCACTTGTCCAAGATTTTGCACATGGAGGGGATTATGCCCCTCTGAAACATAATCCCAGCACCTTGATTCTTCTAGACAGGATTTACTACCACTTGGAAATCAGTGGGTGTATTAGCGAGAAGTGACATGGTTTTGTGAAAGGGAGGTCGTGTCTCACAAACTTAGTTGAATTTTTTGAGGAAGTGATGAAGATGATCAATGAGGGTAGGGCAGTTGATGTTGTCCACAGGAATTTCAGTAAAGCCTTTGAAAAAGTCCCCCATGGCAGACTGATACAGAAGGTAAAGTCGCACGGGGTCAGAGGTGAGCTTGCAAGATGGATAAGAAAACTCGCTCGGTCACAGAAGACAAAGAGTTGCAGTGGAAGACTGTGTTTCTGAATGGAGGGCTGTGACGAGTGGCGTTCCTCAGGGAATAATTCTGGGACCTTTGCTATTTGTAATTTATATAAATGATATGGAGGAAAATGTAACTGGTCTGATTAATAAGTTTGCCAATGACATGAAAATTGGTGGGATTGTAGATAGCAATGAGGACCATCAAAGGATACAGCTGGATATAGATCAGTTGGTGACTTGGGCACAGAGATGGCAGATGGAGTTTAATCCAGAAAAATGTGAGGTAATGCATTTCAGAAGGTCTAATTCAGATGGAAAATATACCGTAAATGGCAGAACCCTTAAGAGTACTGATAGGCAGAGGGATCTGGGTGTATAGGTACATAGGTCACTGAAAGTGGCAATGCAGGTGGAGAAGGTAGTCAACAAGGCATATCGCATGCTTGCCTTCATCAGCCAGAGCACTGAGTTAAAAATTGGCAGGTCATGTAGCAGCTTTATAGAACCTTAGTTCGGTCGCTTTTGGAATATTGTGTTTAATTCTGGTTGCCACGGTACCAAAAAGATGGGGTGGCTTTGGAGAGGGTACAGAAAAAATTTGCAAGGATGTTGTCTGGTATGGAGGGCATTAGCTATGAGGAGAAGTTGGTGAAACTTGGGTTGATCTCACTGGAACGACAGAGGTTGAGGGGCAACCTGATATAGGTCTACAAGATTATGAAAGGCATGGACAGAGTGGAGAGTCAGAAGCTTTCTCCCAGGGCGGAAGAGTCAGTTACCAGGAGCCATAGGTTTAAGGTGTGAGGGACAAGGTTTAAAGGTGATGCATGAGGCAAGTTTTTTACACAGAGTATGGTGGGTGCCTGGAATTCACTGCCGGGGAGGTAGTGGAAGCAAATACTATAGTGGCTTTTAAAGGGCGTCTTGAAAATACGTGCATAGGATGGGAATAGAGAGATATGGTCCCCAGAAGGCTAGGGGGTTTTAGTTATGATGGGCAGCATGTCGGTGCAGGCTTGGAAGGCCGAAAGGCCTGTTCCTGTGCTGTAATTTTCTTTGTTCTTTGTTCACCTTCAGTTCAACTTTCCTGATGGTGAAGGGGATAAAAGATCAGTTGACCCAGTTCCCAAACAAACATAGTCTTGTTCTTGCTTCAATTTATCTTGGCTCCTGAGGCCAGTTCGAGCTGGTCGAAGATGCTCATGAGTATGTGCACTGACAACAGATTCAAGCAGAAAACAGCAACGTCATCCACGTAAAAGGAGGCTTTGACCCACAGGCCTCTGCTGCCTGGAATAGTTAGCCCTGTCAGGCTCGCATCCTTCCTAATGGACTCAGCAAAAAGCTCTATACAGCATACAAAGAAGGCAGGAGAGAGTGTGCAGCCTTGCCTGACTCCAGATCTGATCCCCACCCACTAAGTGAGACTGCACTAACAAAGTTGGTGAGGGCAGTCTTTGCAGATTCCTTCCCCAAAGCCACTTTGGAGAACACGTCCAATATTTAGGTGTCCGATATCCTGTCAAAGGCCTTCTCCTGGTCCAGGATGATGAGGCAGGTGTCCCTGTCCTACATGAGGGGATTATACTCCTTAGGAGCACGAGGCTCTCACACATCATTCTGCCCAGTATGCCACAAGTTTAGTGGGGTGGATCACCAACCCCAGAGCAGACCTGACCCAGTTGGTGATGGCCTTAAACAGGATTTTGTAACCTGCATTCAGCAATAAAATTGGTCACCAATTTCTAATTTCCTCCCCCTACCCCTTCCACTTGTAAATGAGGATGATGACAACATTCCTCAGAATCAGACATGCTTCATGCCAGAAGCAAACCATCATTCACATCCAGCAGGTCCTGGCTAATTCAGTCGCACAGAACTGAATACAACTTGGCCAATAAGTGGTTGCTTCCAGAAATGTTGCTCTTTTCTCAGGACTCGAGGGCCTTGGTCAGGTCATCTAGCAATAAAGGCTGGTCCAGCTTCTCCTCTGTGCTGTTGTTTAAGGTCTCCGTGATAGAGGACAGGAACAACTGGGAGGCAGTAACGTCTGTGGGCTTTGTGTCATACGGGCTGGCATAAAAGGGTTTGCTAAACCTCAGGATGTCAGACTAAGTTGGCATTACCAAGTCGTCTTTTTCCTTCAGGCTGCTGAGCACAGAACTCTTCTTGTACACCTTCTAGAAGAAGAAACACAAGCATGCCTCATCCTGCTCCACGGTCTGGACCCTGGATCATGAGATTATCTTTGAGGCCTCAAGGCAAACTGCAAGGCTTACTGGCTTTTCACCTTCTGGAGACTCTCTGACACATCAACCCTTACCTTCTACAGCAGAAGTAGGTTCTGCACGCTTTTCTAGAAATTTCACCATCTCTCTCTCTCTCACTTTCTGAACACTTTTAAGAATAAAGAACCTCTTGATGTTCTCCTTAACTGTTTCCCTCTAGTCCACTGGAGACTAAAAGAGAGGCTTCACGGTCCTCAAACCTGTAAAATCCGTTTTCGGTTCCTCAGTGTTTTCTGGGGTCAAAGGTTTTACGTTCAGCTTCCATGTTTCCTTGTCAACCCACTGGTCATCCCATAGGTGACAGTTGGCCAGCAAGAGGTAGTAGTCAGAGAAGAACATTGGTTTGACTTCGGTGGATTTGATAGAGAACAGTACTGATTTAAGAAAAAGATACAACATAGATTTAGGGTAAAGGGCAGAAGGTTGATGGAGATTTAGGCAGTTTGTTTTTTAGCCCAAAGGGCGGTGGATATCTGAAACTGACTGCTTGAAATAATAGTAGAAGCAGGAACCATCACATCACTTAAAAAAAAAACACTTAGACGTTCAGATGATATAAGGTTATGGGCCAACTGTTAGGAAATGGGACGAGAGTGGGTATGTGCTTGATGACTGACGTAGCTCTTTCCATGTCATAAAACTGTTTCTCCCTAATGGATGTTGACTATGGGGTTGTCCTGTGATGATAATTCCATTGAGTGTCAAAGGGCAATGTTTAGATCCTCTCCAGTTGAAGATGGTCATTCCTTTCCACTCATGAGGTACATACATTACTTGCCACTTATTTGTCCAAGCTTGGATGTTTTCCAGGTTTGGTGCATTTGGCCATGGACTTCTTCAGTATCTGAGGAGTCATAAGTGGTACTGAATCATTACTAAATATCCCCCGTTATTAAATCTTAAGATGGAGGGAAGCTCATTTTTGAAACAGCTGAAGATTAACTACCTTGAGGAGCTCCTGCAGAAATGTCTTGGGGCGGAGATGACCAACCTCCAAAAATCGTGATGTGGAGGTGGCAGTATTGGACTAGGGTGGACAAAGTCAGAAGTCACACGACACCAGGTTATAATCCAACAGGTTTATCTGAAATCACAATTAGAATTTTTATCTGATGAAGGAGCAATGCTCCTAATGCTTGTGATTTCAAACAAACTTGTTGGACCATAACCTGGTGTCATGTGACTTCTAGCTTTCTCCAAAAATCATAACCATCTTCCTCTGTGACAAGTCTGGCCTCCAACCCATGGAGAGATTTCCCCAATTCCCATTGACAGGAATTTTGCTAAGGCTCCTTGATGCCACACTCGGTAATACGTGGCCTTGATGTCAAGGGTTCTCTCCTGCCACACTGGAGTTCAGCTTTTCTATCCATGTAAAATGTAGGCTGCAATGGCGTCAGGAGAGGAGTGGTCCTGCCAGAACCCAAACTGAGCATCAATGAGCATGCTATTGTTAAGCAAGTGCTGCTTGATAGCACTGTTAATAAACCCTTCTATCATTTTAAAGATGATTGGGACAAAACTGACATTGTAGTCATTGATTTTGATAGATTTGCCCTGCTTTTGTGCACAGGTTTAGTTGGGGAATGTTCCTCATTATCAGGTTGATTCCAGTGTCATAAGTGTACTGGAACAGCTTGGCTATGGGTACAACAACTTCTGGAGCATAATCCTTCAGTACTATTGCCAGGCCCTATAGTCTTTACAGTATCCTGTACTTGTCCCTAAAACATATAAATTAAAATTCAGGATTTTGAGGAAAATACAAATAAAAACCCTCAGTAAAATTGCTAGTGAAAAAGAAACATTGCTCAACCAGTAACATTGTTCAACTAAACTAGCTGAGTCTTTTACACATGAGGAAAATAATATTAATGTACGAACTTCAAAACTATTCAAATACACCTAAAAGTCGCAAGATTTGTAAGAAGGGAAACTGCCATTTTAGCCAATAGGTATGGCATAACTTCTCGACTGCTGGTGGCAGTAGATCTCTATTTGTAAACCTTATGTCTGGTCTACCAGCATATATTAAGTGTAGAGAATTGAATCTACAGTGAAGGGAACAGCAGAATTAAAAGAGCAGATTTTCTCCAAGCGGTGGGAAATTGTGTCTCACTAACTTGACTTTTTTTGAAGGAGTGACAAAGAAGATTGATGAAGACATACTGGCAAACATTGTCTATATGGGCTTCAGCAAGGTGTTCAACAACCACACAGTAGTTTGGTTAGCAAGACTAGATCACATGAAATACAGGGAGAGCTGGTCAGTTGGGTGCAAAATTGGCTTGAAGGTAGGAGTCAAAGGGTGGTGGTGGAGGGTTGCCTTTTGATTGGAGGCCTGTGACCAGCAGTGTGCCAAAAGGTTCAGTGCTGGGTTCAGAATTAGTAGGAACTGCAGATGCTGGAGAATCTGAGATAACAAGGTGTAGAGCTAGATGAACACAGCAGGCCAAGCAGCATCAGAGGAGCAGGAAACCTGACATTTCGGGCCTGGACCCTCTTTAGTGCTGGGTTCACATCTTTTTGTCATTTAAATAAGTTATTTGAATTTGAATATAGGAGGTATGGTTAGTAAGTTTGCAGATGACACCAAAATTAGCGGTGTCGTGGACAGCAAAGAAGGTTTTCTCAGAATATAACAGGACCTTGATCAGTTGCGCCAATGGGCTGAGGAATGGCAGATGGAGTTTAACTTAGATAAATGTGAGGTGACGCATTTTGGTAAGGCAAATCAGGCATATACGCATAATGGTAAGGTCCTGGGATTGTTGCTGAACGAGGAGACCTTTGGGGTACAGAAAGTGGACGGGTAGACAGGATGATGAAGGAGGTGTTTGGTACGCTTGCCTTTATTGGCCAGTGCAGTGAGTTTTAGAGTTGCGAGGACATGTTGCAGCTATGGAGGACATTAGTTAGATCACTTTTGGATTCTGCATTTATTTCTGGTCTCCTTGCTATAGGAAAGATGTTATGAAACTTGAAAGGATTCAGAAAAGATTTACAAGCATGTTGATGGGTTTGGAGGGTTTGAGCTACAGGGAGAGGCTGTGTAGAGGGTCAGTATGAACTTGTTGGGCCGAAGGGCCTATTTCCACACTGTGGGAATTCTGTGATATTCTATGCTATGCAGGAGCTACTTTCTCTAGGGGGCTGAAGTTGAGGAATCACTTTATAGGCATTAATAAAAACACGAGGGCCATGGATAGTGTGAATAGCCAAAGCCATTGTCCCAGGGTCTGGGGAGTCCAAAACTAGAAAGCATTGGTTTAAGGTGAGAGGGGAAAGATTTAAAAAGGGACCGAAGAGTCAATGTTCTCATGCAGAGGGTGGTGTGTGTATGGAATCAGCTACAATTATAACAGTTAAGAGGCATCTGGATGGGTACATGAATAGGCAGGGCCAATTGCTGGCAAATGGGACTAGATTAATTTAGGATATCTGGTCAGCGTAGATGAGTTGGACCAAAGGATCTGTTTCTGTACTATACAGTTCAATGACTCTATGGTCAAAAGGGTAGAAGGCAAAAACAAAGAACAAAGAACAACACAGCACAGGAACAGGCCCTTCAGCTCTCTAAGCCCACACCAATACATTTTGCCCTTCCAAATTAAAACAGCCTTCAGTTACAGGATCTATATCCCTCTATTACCTTCCTATTCATGTATTCATCAAGGTGCTTCTTGAATGCTGACATTGTGTCTACTTCTACCACATCCACTGGCAGTGCATTCCAACCACTCACCATCCTTTGAGTGAAAAATGCACCTTGCACATCTCTTTTAAACAGCCCTCCCTTGCACTTTGAACCTGTGTACCCTAATAATTGACCCCTCCACCCTGGAAAAAAGCCTCATTCTTTCCACTCTATCCATGCCATTCACAATCTTATAAACTTCTTTCAGGGCACCCTTCAACTTCCTGTGTTCCAGTGAAAACAAACTCAGTCTATCCAACCTTTCATCATAGTTAAAATCCACCATACCAGGCAACATTCTGGTACCCTCTTCAAAGAATCCACATCCTTCTGGTAGTGTGGTGGCCAAAATGGTATGCAATATTTCAAGTGTGGCCTAACTACAGTTCTCTAAAGCTGCAGCATAACTTGCCTATCCTTATACTCAATACCCCTTCCAATGAAGACAAGCATCCCATCCGCCTTTTTTTTCCACTATCTGCGCTGCACCTTCAGTGATGGGTGAACCTTCACACCCAGATCTCTCTGCATATAAATACTCCTAAGAGTTTCGACATTCACTGTGTAATTTCCATCTGTACTTGACCTTTCAAAATGCATCATCTCACGTCTGTCCAGATTAAACCTCACCTGCCATTTTTCTGCCCATGCCTCCAACTGATCTATATCCTACTGTATCCTCTGACAATCCTCCTCACTATCAGCAACCCTACTAATCTTTGTATCATCTGCACACTTACTAATTAGACCAGCTACATTTTCCTCCAAATCGTTTATGGAGATCATGAACAGCAGAGGCCCCAACACTCATCCCTGCACAACACCACTAATCACAAGACTCCATTCTGAAAAGCCTTCTTCCATCGCTACCCTCAGTCACCTATGACTAAGCCAGTTCTGTATCCCATCTTGCCAGCTCACCAGTGATACCATGTGATTTCACCTTTTGTACCAGTCTGCCAATGAGGAACCTTCTCAAAGGCTTTACTGAAGTCCATGTAGACAACATCAGCCACTTTTCCCTCAACAACCATCTGCATCACCTCCTCAAAGAAAACTCGATCAAGTTAGTGGGGCATGACCTCCCCTGCACAAAGCAATGCTGTTTATCGCTAATCAGTCCATTTACTTTGAAATACTTATTGATCTTATCCCTGACTATCTTTTCCAATAATTTCCCCACGTGAGGCTCATAGGCCTGTAATTTGCTTGATTATCCTTGTTACCCTTTTTAAATAATGGGACAATATTGCGTATTCTTCAGTACTCTGGGATCTCACCTGTGGCCAAAGAGGAAACAAAGATGTCAATGTTCCAGCAATTTGTTCTCTTGCCTCCTTCAATGTTCTGGAATAGATCCCATCGGACCTGGGGCCTTAACTATCTTGATACTGTTAAGACACACCACACCTTTTTTTTTAATAGCAACTTGTCTTAGAAGGAGTCAAAGAGGTCAACATGATCTTACTATCATGAACTCAAGGCATTTAAAGGCAAATAGTTGAAAATTGTAAACTGGTGGCAGTAGGACAAGAGTGACATTGAAATATGCATGGAAGTGTGACAAAGGTAGCTTCTAACATTTTCACTGTGGGTGAAAATATGATTGAGAGGGATAATGAAGGAGTGACATCTGAAGGGCAAGTCACTCAATTTTTTGTCCAAAGAAACAACCAGTTGAGAAGTAAAGAGCATCGTGGGAATAAAACAAACCACGGAGAGTGGGAGAGAATCATTGTGAAACCAGCGAGGGAAGATGGGTAACAAGGCGAATAAAAGCAGTGGTGGAGAGAGAAGCATTGCCAGACCAGTAGGGAGGTGGTGGTGGGTCAGTGAAAATAAAAAGGAGTGGGAGAGAGTAACAGAGTGACTGAAAGACCAGCTGGAAAGGTTGGGAAACAGTGAGAACAAAAAGAAGTGGTGGAAAGAGTAAGTGAGTCACTGCAAGACAAGCAGGGGAGGTCACAAAATAAAAGAAAAGTGTGACAGCATACAAAACTAAGTAAGTTGCTGATTGATAGGCATTCATCTCTTTATTATTGAAATTCAGGTATTTGTTTCACATTAGGAGACGTGAAATTGAATATTTAAATCAGATTACTCTTGCAAAGACTACCTTTTTATGTTTCTAGATTTTTGATACCACTCTCTGTTTTTAAAACAGTCTTTTTTCCATTAAAACCAGAAGTCACACAGCACCAGGCTATAGTCCAACAAGTTTATTTGAAATCACAAGCTTTCGAAGCACTGCTCCTTCATCAGGTGGAGAAATACTGTAGGTCTGGCAGCCTCTGTAGAGAGAGAAACAGTTAACACTTTGAGTCCAGTACGACTCTTCTTTAGAACGCTGAAGATTAAAAGGTTCTGAAGAAGAGTCACTGAACTCAAAACTATGACTCTGTTTTGCTCTCCATAGATAATACCAGACCTGCTGAGTATTTCCAGTATTTTCTGGTGTTTGCTTCAGATTTCCAGCATCTTCAGTATTTTGCATTAGTTTCTGAAGGAAGCCCGTTTAATGTTCCCTCACCAGTTGCTCTAAGCCACTGCTCCTAACCAATAAGTCAGAGACTGCAACTGTGAACCAATCTCCCTTTGCTTTCTGTAAGCAAGTCGAAGTACCTGGAGAAGGAAGACTGAGGACCAGCACATCCTGATAAGCTAAGCAAAAAATTGTGGACAGGAACCATTGAACTGCTTTCATAGTCTGTCCCTCCACCCATAACAACCTTTTTTTTCCGTGTCTGTATGTGTGTAGGGTGAGTTTTACAAGGGGACTAAAGATTTAACTTGTAGAATTATGTGCCATCAATTCATAATTATTTACCTGTAACTAGAATCTATTTGTTTGTAATAAACAGCAATTCATGTTAAGTACAGAAACCTGGTCCATCTTTTCTGTCAATGTGGGCCTAAAACAATGATAAGTTGGACTATTTTGTGCACTTTTATAAAATTTAGAATTTTAACGTTGAGTCCGGAAACAGAAGGGCTTCATTTCCAATGTACTACTCCAGGGAGTTGCAACACAATAGTAGTAAGTGTATTAAGTTTAAGTCAGAGGTTTAAGTCAGAGCAATTCTAGAGATTCTACCTGAAATTAACAATACAAACAGGGCATTAGCTGGATTCTTGAAGTTTTTTTTCATCATAAATGTGCATTTGTGACTTGTTTCTGCAATTCCTGTGTCATTTGGAAATTCTAGGACACTACGCTTGCCTTAGGTGACCACACGTGTAGGTAATGCCTTCAGCTGCTTGAGCTAAGAAACTAGTAACGTGTCAATTAGGGTGATTGTCATTTATTTGAGTTAGTGGAGACAAGATTGGTTGAGTTACAGGCACAGACTACACATGGAAATACAATGTGGTATTAACAGAGAGTTGCTGCGAAGAAGAAAAGATCTGGGTGTTAAATATTGCTGGATACAAATTTCTTAACAAAGACAAGAAAGGAAGAAAAGGTGACACTATTGATGGAGGTTAACATTGCAATCCAGGAGAGGGAAGAAATTCCAAAGGGGACAAGGTTAGAGCTAAGGAACAGAAAATGGTGCCATCACAATGCTTGGTGTAGATTATAGGCCACCAGCCATTGGGAAAGATATGAAGGAAGAAATTTGCAAGAAAATTTCAGAGAGGTGAAATATTTATAGTCAGTTACAGTAGAACATTTTAGTTACTCGAATTGACAGAGTTGGAATATCAAGAACATGGGGGGCACGAGTTCGTAAGAATTTTTTTTCTGAAAACAGTCTAACAGCAGTATGTTTCTAGTCCAATGAGAAAGGAGGATCTAGTTATTAGGAATTATATGGAACCACTGGATCATAAGTCTGCTGGTGAATACTTAGGAGACAATGATCAATTTGTCATAACGTTTAGTTTCATTATGGAAGCAAACAAAACCCAAGTAACAATCCAGGACAATGACAATTAACCGGGGGAAAGCCAATTTAAGTGGAATGAATGTGATTTAGCCAAAGTTAATTGGAATCAAAATATTTAACAGACAAAACTTTATCTGAAAATTGGGCTGCCTTTGGAGAAGAGACATTTGGGCATAGGCAAGGTATACTGCGACAAAGTAGATAAGCAGTTGCAAACAAATATGCAGCACCCTAGATGACAAAAGAAACAAATTATGAAGAAGAAAAAGTGAGCTTATGACAGATCTCAGATGGCGAAAGCAATGGGCTGAAAACAAAGGTCCAAAATTGAAAACATAAAAACGAGAAGAGAAAAGAAAAAGAGATGAGCTGTTACTAAAAACAGGAACCCAAAAATCTTCTAAAGGCCTACAAATTGTAACAACGTGGTAAAATGAAGAATGGAGCCAATTAGGGACCAAAAGTGTACTTAGGAATGGAGTCCGGGGTTACAGCCGTGTACCAAAAAGTACCATCTGTCTTAACTATGGAAGAAATGTCACCCATTCCATGTTGAAAGAGGTAATTCAAAATTAAGTTTAGAATTTATAATGAAAAATCATTGAATGGGCTGTTAGAACTCATGACTGAGCTAATAATCCTCAGCTCCAGAGATGAAAGGTACTGCAGATGCTGGAGAATCCGAGATAACAAGCATGGGGCTGGATGAACACAGCAGGTCAAGCAGCATCATAGGAGCAGGAAAACTTGACGTTTCGGGCCTAAACTCTTCATCAGAAACCCTGTCTGATGAAGGGTTTAGGCCCGAAATGTCAAGTTTTCCTGCT
>JAHRHZ010000030.1:2082544-2111382 GCA_024137785.1 Ginglymostoma cirratum | reverse complement strand
AGCAGGAAAACTTGACATTTCGGGCCTAAACCCTTCATCAGACAGGGTTTCTGATGAAGAGTTTAGGCCCGAAACGTCAAGTTTTCCTGCTCCTATGATGCTGCTTGACCTGCTGTGTTCATCCAGCCCCATGCTTAATCCTCAGCTCCACTTCCTTCCTTTTCTCCATAACTCTCCATTTCCTTACTGATTAAAAATATCCATCTCAGCCTTCAATATCCTTAACAAACCAGCTTCTAAAACCCTCTGTAATAAAAAGACTTCCACAGATTCACTTTCCTCTGAGAAAGGAAATTCATCTTCATCTGTCTCAAATGGGTGACTCCTTACTCTGAGATTTTAAATTAGGTAATAGCAACATGGATACTTTGAGTCAGCTATCATAGAAACAAGAAAAGAATTAGCCCTCGCATGAGCACCCCACATTCATTCCATGCTAACCTACTGTACCTCAAATTCATCATGCTGGCCTATGCTCCTCTACTCAACTCTAATATCCCTCATGCCCTCCATGCGACCCACATCCTTATTGAGCCCATGAGTCAAACTATTCCCCTGTACCCACTTTTCATGGACCTTTTAAGTTCCATGGCAATTTAGTGCTAATCCATAAACCTCATTCTATCAGTCCATTCATCAACCCATGTCAACCTACAGCAATTCCTGCGTCATTTGGAAATTTTAGGACACAACGCTTGTCTTAGGGAACCACACGTGTACCTACTACCAACCTACCACCCTTAGTCCTTAGACCCTCTAAGCCAGATCATCTAGTATCCACCAAGAGCAGACATCATGGGCAGTGTGAGGTGAAGGTAAGTAAAGTTGTAAGTATCAATTACAAATTTCACTAGATTTAAAAATTATACATGTATTGGTAAAAGCCAATTCATTTTATTTAAATCTCTTCAGAGTACTTAATTCCACGTGGATCTCGTTGACTCTGGGATGCTTGATTAGGGTTGTTACCCTGGGCCAATCAGGGAGCCCTGGCTGACAGATATAAGCAGGAGATTCAGAGAGTCTCCCCACTGTAGGGACTGCCTCTGAGCTAGCTGGTCAGACTCCATGCACTGTGCACATGTAAATAAAGGGTGACTTAGTGAAGGGATACTGACCTCTGAGCAGTTATTTCACCTTATAAAAACATACGTTTGTGCCGACATCTAAGATAGCTTAGCCTTGAATGTCCTCTTGGAGCTGTCAATAAAAGTGCAAATTTACAAGCTCTCTCCTACAATAAAGGGCAGACTGTGGAAACAGTCAAACAGTGCTAATTCAATGCCAAGCCTCAGGATTATGTCAACAACCTGCTATTGAAATTACAAGTTCTGATCTGTTTCAATTGAGAGAAACAGCAGGTTTTTCTTTTAAATTTAAATGACTTGATAACTGGTCAGTTCCCCAAATCTTATCCATCTTTTATACACATTCATGTCTGCTCTTCACAGTCCATAAATGGTACCCAACCTCTCCAAAATGATAACTGACCCCTCTGATAGATTTAGACTTTTTTCTCCAATATGTAGATCCTATGGGTCATGTTCCAGAAACCTTGATGAAAATTGCTTGAGGGCAGCAGAGCATTCAGATCTGCTACTGCCTCAATGAACAGGGGGTGTATGAACTACATCCCACTTTCCCTTCCCACTCCAGCAAAAAAATGTAGGATGTCACTCAGAAGGGTGGGACCGCTGCATTCAAGGCTACAGTGCCATTCTGGCCAAGGCTGAGAGCACTTCTACCTCCGTAAACATTCAGGGCTCTATACTTCTAATTTAAATAATGAAAATATCAAGTTCTAATTCTTTCAATCATCTTCCATGCACAAGATGGATTGAATAAAATGGGTCACATTCTGGTGTTAGTGCAGACTTCATCATCCTTAATTTGTATGAAGTAAATGCTGAAATGTTGAAATGCTGAAGTCATCTTGGTATTTTGACATTAGCGTCCAAACAAATAATTCCACCCATTTGAAATTGTTTAGAACATTTGTAATCACAACGAATCATATAATAACTATACTATAATAACATAATTCCTTGTCCCAAGAGAAGCTTAGACCATTTTGTCTTGTGCCACTGTCATGCCTGCCCATTACAATTCAGAAAATTCTAAGTGTTTGCATGTATTCTTTCCATCTTATACCTTGCCTGTACTCTAACCTCATTAAAAGCAGACTAATGTTTAATTATTTGTCTGTTAATCTTTGATTCTAATTTATCCAGGACAGAACAGTCCTCAAGCCACAAACACAAGCTTGGTTAGTATTTTATTCTACATAGCAATTTGTTCTTTTCCATGGTTAATCTGAATATTACAACACTCGCATCATTCTTCCCTCTATATGTCGCCGACTGACAGTTGATCAACTTGGCTAATTTCCCAGAACCAGAACCAGCAATGGCATCTTACTTATTTGACTGAAAAAGTGGCACAAAAGGCACCTGCTTGCCATTTTGGCAAGATCTCACAGACACTCAACTGACATGACTTGAGTGGGTCTAAAATAGGCTTCGAATTCTCCTGCTTGGACTGGCCAGAACCAAATCATTTTCATCAACCAAAATCACCAGCAAGCTCTAAGGATGTCACTGCACATCAATACAAAAATAATTGAAAACTTTCTTTAATTCTGTGCGGCCAAGGAGTGCATGGCTTCTCCACTTCTCCAACTAGCAAGATACTTTGGTGCACCTGCTCAGTACTGGCAGCCAAAGCATTAAAATGAAACAAGTCTCTTGCTGCAGTGTAATGCAATAACAATGTTTACTGCATCCCATCTGCTCCTCCCTACATTACAAACTGAATTTGGCTATATATTTTTTCATAGACATCAGACAATTTCAGAATTATTACAAAGTTTGTAAACTAAATTATAGCAAAATTACAGCATTTCAGATACCACCAGTCTTCAGCAAATTTGATTCACTCCATGTGATATCAACAAGCAGCTGGAGACACTGAATACTACAAAGGCGACGGGCCCTGACAACATTCCGGCAATAGTACTGAAGACTTGCGCTCCAAAACCTGCCGCTCCCTTAGCCAAGCTGTTTCTTTACAGTTACAACAGTGCCATTGACACGACAATGTGGAAAATTGCCCAAGTATGTCCTGTACATTGAAAGCAGGACCAATCTAACATGGCTAATTACCGCCCCATCAGTCTACTCTCGATCATCAGTAAAGTGAAAGAAGGCGTCATCAACAGTGTTATCAAGCAGCAAACCCCTCCAAAACTCTCACCATCAGACTTGGAAATATATCACGCTCTTCCACTGTTGCTGGGTCTCAATCCTGGAATTCCCTCCTTAATGGCATTGTGGGTAAACCACAGCAGGCACACTGCAGCAGTTCAAGATGGCAACTGTCCACCATCTTCTCAAGGGCAACTAGAATCGGGCAATAAATGCTAGCCAGCCAGCGATGCTGACATACAGTTTGGGTTCCACCACGACTACTCAGTACTGACCCATTACAACCTTGGTCCAAACGTGGACAAAAAAAAAAGCTGAATTCCAGAGGTGGGGTGAGAGTGACAGCCCTTGACATCAAGGCTTCATTCAACTGACTTTGGCATCAAGGAGCCCTAGCAAAACTGGAATCAATGGGAATCCAGGGCCAAACTTCCAGTGGTTAAAGTCTTACCTGACACATAGGAAGGTGGTCATGGTTGTTGGAGGTCAGTCATCTCAGCTCCAGGACATCTCTGCAAGAGTTCCTCAGGGTACGGTCCTTGGCCCAACCATCTCAGCTGCTTCATCAATGACCTTCCCTCCATCATAAGGTCAGAATTGGGAAAGTTCACCAATGATTGCACACGTTCAGCATCATTTGCAACTCATCAGATACTGAAGCAGTCCATGTCCAAGTGTGGCAAGATCTGGATAATATCCAGGCTCGGGCTGACAAGTGGCAAATAACGCTGACGCTACACAAATGCCCGGCTATGACCATCACGAACAAGAGACAGAGGTAATCTAACCATTGCCCCTTGATATTCAATGGTGTTACCATCACAATCCCCCAGTGTCAACATTTTGGGGTTATCATTGATGAGAAACACAACTGGACTCACCAGATAAATACAGTGGCTACAAGATCAGGTCGGAGGTTAGGAATACTGCAGCAAGTAATACACCTCCTTACATCCCAAAGCCTGTCTGCCATCTACAAGGCACAAGTCAGGAGTGCGATGGAATAGTCGCTACTTGCCTAGATAACTGCAGTCCCAACAACACTCAAGAAGCTTGACACAATCCAGGACAAATCAGCCCACATGATCAGCACTACATGCTCAAGCATGCACTTCTTCCACCACCAACACTCAGTATCAACAATGTACTATCTACAAGATGCACTGCAGAAATTCAGAGATCCTCAGGTAGCACCTTCCAAACCCACGACTACTTCCATCTAGAAGGACAAGGGCAGCAGACATATGAGAACACCACAACATTCAAGTTCCCCTCCAAACCACTCACCATCCTGACTTGGAAATATATAACGCTCTTTCAGGGTCTAAATCCTGGAATTCCCCTCCCTAACAGCATTGTGGGTGAACCACAACAGGTAGACTGCAGCAGTTCAAGACAGCAACTCTCTACCATATTCTTAAGGGCAACTAGAATCGGACAATAAATGCTAGCCAGCCAGCGATGCTCACAACCCACAAATGAATAGATTAAAAAGAAAGAAATGAAGAAATATTGTCAAAGCTTCAGAAATACTGAACTTACCATTTAGAACATAGAACAGTATAGCACAGGAACAAGCACTTTGGCCCATAATGTTGGGCTGAACATGATGCCAAGTTAAACTAATCCAAGAGATTTCACAGGTATTTAAAAAGAGGTAAATAAAGAGATTACTGATTTCCAAAGAGTGAGAATTGGAGTTATTAGCAGATAATAAGGAAATAACGGATGAAATAAACAAACATTTTGTTTCTGCCTCCATTGTAAAACAGTACAAAAACTTTCCTGTAATGGCTGGAAAATCAGGAGGTAGAAGGGAGAGAGGAACTTAGCAAGTTACAACGACAACAGAAGCAGCACTAACCAAACTGACAAAGTGGAGGACTGGCATTTCATTAGGTCCAGATTACGGCCTTAAATAAGATGGTAGATGCATTGGGGTTAATTTTCTAAAATGCCCTAAATTCAGGAAAGGTTCAATAAGACTTGAAAGTAGCAAAAATAACTGCTGCATTTAAGAAAGAAAGAAAACAGGAAACTACAGGCCAGTTAGTTTCACATCGGTTGTGTAATAGGTAAAGAGATTATAGACGAGCATTTAGAAAACTTCAAGGTAATTGGGTAGCTTTGTCAAAAGGAAGTCATGGTTAACCAACTTATTGGAGTCCTTTGAAGGAGCTGCATGTGCTGCGGAGGATGGGAAGCTTACACACACAGTTGGATTTCCGGAAGCCATTCAATAAAGGTGCCACATCAAAATTGACAGCAGAAAACAAAGTTCATCTTGTGAGTGAGCCCAGCATTAGGGGCACTGTTTTAAAATTAGGTTTCACCTTTCAGGACAGAGGGGAGAGGAATTCTTTTTGTCCCAGAGATGATGTAACTTCAGAACTTCTCATCAAAGAAAGCGGCGGAGGAGGGATTATTGAATAATTTTAAAACAGAGGTGGATAAATTCTTATTAGGCAAGGGAATCAAAGTTCACTGAATTACAAACAGCCATGATCTTTTTGAATAGTACAGCAGCCTCCAGGGGCTGAAAAATCTTCTTCTGCTCCAATTTTGAATGTTTATATGTATTCAAAATATGTTCATGGACCAACAGGTTACCAACATGTAAATTGTTTTATTTTGGCAGCAGCAAGAACAGCACAGCTTCTTGATCAGCTATGTGATGGGAACACTTGGAGCCTCAACCTTCAATATTCATAGCTCTAGATGAGAAGACATCGATAAACATGCACGTTGCTGCAGCAACTCCGACTCTTTGTTGGATTATAAGGTTCAGTTGGCATGACCAATGCAGATCAGATTCATGCCAACAGCGTGGTGTTCAATTCCCATTCCAACTGGGGTGAATTCAGAATCTGCGTCCTTGCCCTACTTGTAGTAGAGGTTGTGATACTGTGGGTTAGACTTGCCTTTGAGCAGAGAATTGAATAAGAACAATGTGGACTAGGAACAAATCTTCCAGCCATTACCCCGAATTATCCCACAAATTACATTGATAATGCTTACATTTCTTAAATAAACTGAAAATACTATTTACTTTGCAATACCACAGAAAAACAGACCATGTTCTACACATCATTTTAAAGTAAGCTCGCGCTCCGTAAAAAGAAGCAGTAGTGAGATCGTTATTTAAGGTGCTGGGAAGGGCTTCAAATGCACTCAGTAATCTTTCATGTTAAACTGTCATTTTATGGTAATATCAACAAAAAAACTCACTAATTATGCAAAAGTAGCAGAATAAAACCATAATTCCCTTACAAGATTAGCAAGCATTTGTGAGTAAATGAAAGTTTAGTCTTTACTGATCACTCTAACATCCACAATGCTTTTGATAATTAAAAAAAACCTGAATGTTTCTATACGGCTACAACATTGAATAGCATAAACAAATGCTTATGTTGTGTAGTACCTTAACTTCCCTGAGATTCATGCATTCTTCCCAGGAATAGAATTTCTTCTTCATCCTGTACAATTAAACAGATTATAAAACACAGCCTTAAATGTAAATTGTATTGAAACTACATAAATGCTTAAATGATAATATGGAAGATAAATGGAACAATATGGATGATCTCTGAAACTACTGAGTAGGCATTCTCTCAGGAATACAATAGCTCAGAGTTGACTAACACAAATGTAAAAAAGCATAAATATTCTGGAAATTTACTTAAATAATTTTGGGAATCGCAGAACATTTACATACAGCCTTTAAATCAGGGTGAATGGCTCTCCCTCATTTAATATTTTCTTAGATTTTATAAAGGTGTCCAATCAGTATCTAGTCCAGAACTAAAGACAAAAGATAAAGTAACTTTAGGGCTGTTGTCTCTTGAGAGAGAAAGAGAGACAACTGAAGGTGGTTTAATTGGAGGGTCTCAACGCCTCAGACAAGGGGAGAGATTGAGAAAGACTGTCCTTCATGGTAACCTCAGCATTGGTCTGAATTGCAAACCAGCTGTCCGGCCAACCAAGCTAACTGAACCACCCCCCACAACAACATATTTAATAAATTAATTATAATTTAATGTCCTAATCTTTCATAGAACAAAGCTCAAAATTCAATTAAAAAGAAAGACTTGAAGTTATATTTCATCTCTAAAAACCAACAGCATCCCAGATACTTACAATCAATTTTGAAAAGAAGTCATAGAGTCAGAATGATACAGCAGAATGAAACAGGACCTTCAGCCCAAACTGGTCCATGCTGACCACGGTGCCCACTCAACTAGTTCCAATCACCCACATTTTGTCCATATCCCTCTAAACCCTTCCCATCAATGTACCTATCCAATTTTTTTTTAAAACGTTGCTACTGCACCCACCTCAACCACTTTCTCTGACAGCTCATTTTACATACGCACCACTCTCTGACTGAAGAAGTTGCCCCTCTCACCTTAAGCCTATGCCATCTAATTTTCAATTCCCCATCCCTAGGAAAAAGACTATATGCGTTCATCCTATCTATGCCCCTCATGATTTTATATACCTCAATAAGGTCACCCTTCACTCCGCTTTTTCCAAGAAATAAAGTCCTATCCTGGCCAACCTCTCCCTATAACTCAGGCCTACTAGTTCTGGCAACATCCTCGTAAATCTTCTTTGCACACTTTCCAGTTTAACTATGTCTTTCCTAGAAGAAGGTAACCAAAACTGTACACAATATTCCAAGCGTGGCATCACCAACGACTTGTACAATTGTATCATAACATGCCAACTCCTATACTCATTGCCTTGACCAATGAAGGGCAGCATGCTAAATGCCTTCTTCGCCACCCTGTCTAACTGTGACACTGCTTTCAACGAACTATGTACTCGTACTCCTAGGTCCCTCTGTTCCACAACACTCCTCAGGACTTTACCACTTACTGTATAAGTCCTATCTTGGTTTGACTTTCCAAAGTGCAACAACTGACACTTATCTGTATTGAATTGCATTTGCCAATCCTCAGCCCGCTTCCCCATCTGATCAAGATCCCGCTGTACTGTTTGATAACATTCCTCATTATCAAGGATACTACCTAATTTTGTATCATACGCAAACTTACTAATCATGCCTTGTACATTCACATCCAGATCATTTCTGTAAATAACAAATAACGAAGATCCCAGGACTGACCCCTGTGGCACACCACTAGTCACAGGCCTTCAGTCCAAGAAACAACCTTCAACCATCACCCTCTGCTTCCTACCATCGAGCCAATTTTGAGTCCAATTGCCTACTCTTCCTGGATCCCATGTGACCTAAACTTCATGACTCGCCTGTCATTCAGAACCTTGTCAAAGGCCTTACTAAAGTCCATATAGACAATATCCACTCCCCTGCCCTCATCTATCCTCATGGTTACCTCTTCGAGAAACTAGAAAACATTTCTGACATGACTTCCCACACACAAAACCATGCTGACTATCCCTAATCAAACCTGGACTATCCAAATGTTGGCTGATCCTGTCCCTCAGTATCCTCTCCAATAACTTGCCTACCAATGATGTCAGGCTCACTGGCCTATAGTTCCCTGGCTTGTCTTTGCTACTTTTCTTAAGCAAAGAAAGAACATTAGCCACCCTTCAGTTGCCTGGAACTTCACCACTGGCTAAAGATGAAGCAAAAAATCTCTTCAAGGGCCTCTGCAAATGCTTCCCTGGCCTCTCACAATATCCAAGGATGGACTTGATCAAGCCCAGGGGATTTATCCACCTTAATGTGATCTAAGGCTGCAAACATCTCCTCTCTGGCAAGATGTATATGGTCCAAAGCATCCCCACTTGTTTCCTTTATTTCCTTAGCATCCATGATTCTCTCCTCAGTAAACAGTGAGAAGAAATATTAATTAAAAATCTCCCCATCTTCTGTGGCTCCACACAAAGACAGCCATGCTGATCTTTAAGGGGACTTATTCTCTCCGTAGCCACCCTCTCACTCTTAATTTAGCTATTGAATCTCTTGGGATTATCTTTAACCTTATCTGCCAGATGCATCTCATATCCTCTTTTTGCTCTTCTGACTCCCCTCTTACGTGTGTTCCTACACTTTTTATAGTCACCTAGGGATTCACTAAACCCACTATATGCTTTCTTTTTCCTGATTAGAGCCTCAATATCCCTCGTCAGCCCAGGATCCCTAAACCTGATAGCTTTTCCCTTCACCCTAACAGGGACATACTGTCCCTGGACTCTTGATATCACACTTTTGAAAGTCTTCCATTTGCCAGTCGTTCCTTTTCCTTCAAACAGACTAACCCAATCAACCTCTGCTAGATCCTGCCTAATGGCCCCAAAATTGGCCCTGCTCCAGTCCAGCACCCTAACCTGCGGACGTGTCCTATCTTCTTCTGTAACTTTGTTAAAACCAGGAAAGTTATGGTCACTGGACCTAAAGTGCTCTCAGACTGACACTTCAGTCACTTGTCCAGCCTGGTTTCCTAAGAGGAGGTCCAGTTTCGCACCTCCACCATTATGATGTAGGAAATGTATCATTCAATTTGTGCACAAAGTTCCACAAACAACAGTGTGATAATCATAGTCTGGTGATTTTATAATGATCAGATAACCCAAGAATATAAAAAAAAATAGAAACACAAGTGGACTATCTGGCCTCGATCAGGCTGCTTCACCGTACAATAAGATAATCATTATCTCATTCTGATCTTAACTCTGCTTTACTATCACTCCATCGTTGATCAAAAATCTGACTAATAAAGCCTTGACTCAGCCTCTACTGCTCTTTGTAGAAGAGAATTTCAAAGACCAATGATGCTCTGAGAGCATCAAAATTCTCATATCTTTCTCAAAAAGTTGATTCCTTATTATTAAGACTGTGCACCCTGTAGTTCTAGATTCCCCAGGCAGAAAAGTCCTCACAGTATTTATGCTGTTATGCCCCATCAGGATCTTATATGTTATAATAAAATTGCCTCTCATTCTCTCAAACAGTTGTTTTAATAAGGTTAGTTGAGAAATAATGGCCAGGGTGTCAGAAGAAAACCAATATACATAACATCCAAGAATCTGTAACTACTGTAAGAGGGCAGGGACAGACATTGGTTCTACTTCTGATCTGAAAGACACCTCAAACAATGCATTATTCCTGCCGTATTGCATTGGAATTGGCTTAGATTAGAGACTCAAGTACCATGAATGTGATTTGAATCCATGATCGTTTCGAGAAAGGCAAGATGCTTCCACTGAGTCATGGCTGGCACATCAATTTAGACCAAGATGTCTTAAGAAATAGGCAACCATAGGTTTGGATCCAGATATTGACAGAGGCAGCTTAGGCTGGGAGGAGTTTTGGGCAGAAATCGTCTGACGTCTTCATGCTGTGAAGTTTTAACATAAAGTGGGACGGATGGAATGGAGTACAATTTTGATCCCTGAGAGACTTTGCACATGGGATAATCTTGGTAGGTTATTATTCTAATAGTTCACATTTGGTACTTTGAAGGCATTCACCTTTCTCAAATGTTGACAGGCTACCAAATGTCTGGAAAATTGTAAGCAAGTTAAAGCAGAGGTTGACAGCTTCAGTAGAATATTTAAATAAATAACCTATGTCTTGGGAGAAGAATTCCACAAACAGGGTGTTGCCATCAGTCCAAAAAGATATTTTGTTGACCACGTAACTGAGCAACATCACATACAAATTTCAGTAGTGGTGCAATGTCAGGTAGGTAGGCCTAATGTTCTAACCACCGACTGATCACTTCAAACAATATGTTCTTAATTACCAGGTTCTTCTGGTTCATAATAGTCAGGTAGCAACCTGTACACAATCAGCCAAAGCTTGTAAGACTTAAAACAAACCATCTATCAGAGACGTGATTCTTTGATTGGGACAGCAGTTACTGAACAATTCCAAGTGCACAAACAGGTACACTAAATAGTTTAAAATAATCAGCCAAGCTTGAAACAGATAGCAAGAGTTACTACAAGGTTTTGAAAGGGAAAAAAGAGAACAAATTTGGCTCTCTAAAGAGAGTCTGGGGAATCAATAACAAACAGAAGGAAATGGCAGATAAATTGATTAAATATTTTGCATCTGTTTTCACTATAGAGCTGAGAAATAATACTTTGTAAAGCAGGAAGTAAAGGAATGGAGAAGTTACAATCACCAGGGAAAGGGTACGAAGAAAACTATTAAATTAAAAACTAACTAACGTTTTAGCAAAGATCTGTAGCTCGGGTTGTGGCTGGAGTTGTTGGTTTTATGTGCAAACGGTTCGTTCCCCCCTCCAGGTGACATCTTCAGTGCTGTCTAGCCTCCAATGAAGAGGTGTTGTTCTGTTCCACTTTGAATTTAGAAGGTCCGGTCTGATATGGTGGGTAGTTCCGTTTCTGGTTTTGCTCCGTAGTGGTATGTAGATAGGGTCTACTTCAACATGATTGTTTATGGCACCAGTGGTTGAAAACCAGGCTTCCAGGAATTCTCGTGCTTGTCTTTGTTTCGTTTGTCCTTGTACTGTTATGTTGTCCTGGTTAAACTGATGTTCCTCTTTGTCGGAGTGAATAGAAATGAGGGTGAGTTGGTCGTGCTGTTTTGCTGCGAGTTGCTGTTCGTGTATCATAGTGGCAGGTTTCCTGCCCATCTGTCTTATGTATTGCTTCTCACAGTTGCTGCATGGTATTTTGTGGCACTTGTGGCATTGTGGCACCGTAGAAGTTTAGACAATGTTATTAAAGCTGATAATGAGCAAATGAATAAGGTCATAAGCGGGCTGAAAGGCAAGAACATGGATGATGCCATCACTGCTGGCAATGTGCAGCAGACCACGGTATTTAGTGACAAATGAGCCAGAAAATATTGCAGAGAACAACCTGAATAATCTAAACACTAAAAACTCATTTTACGTAGACCAATGCTTGCAGCATTTTACTCTTCTGCGCTTGCACTGTTCTATAATCCAAAAACAGACATTGATCCTGGTCTTCTGGAGAACTGTTCATTGCAAACTTGGATCTCTCAAGTCTAGGGAATGATTAAAGATACCCAGGAATTATTCGACTTCTAACCACCTACCAGATATTTTTCAATATATTTTTCAGTAATTATTATTTTGTTCGAACTTAATGCTGTTACTATGTGCTAATCAAAACATTTTCTGCAAAGATAGCACAATATTCCTTTGGACACTGATACTGTTGGTTTAAAAATTAAATGGGTCATAGAACATAGAACAGTACAGCACAGTACAGGCCCTTTGGCCCACAACGTTGTGCCGAACTTTTACATAAAACCTAAGGTCTATCTAACCTCCACCCCTACCTTACACTATCATCCATATGCCTATCTAATAGCTGCTTAAATGCCCCTAATGAGGCCGTCTCCACTACCCTCTCCGGCAATGCATTCCATGCCCCTACCACTCTGAGTAAAGAACCTACCTCTGACGTGTCCCCTGTATCTACCTCCACTCACTTTAAAACTATGTCCCCTCATAATAGCAACCCCCAACAAAGGAAAGAATCTCTGGCTGCCTACTCTATGTATACCTCTGATTATTTTGTACACCTCTATCAAGTCACCTCTCATCCTTCGTCGTTCTAAACAGAAAAGCCCAAGCTCTCTCAAACATTCCTCGTAAGAACCTCCCTCCATTCCAGGCAACATCCGGGTAAATCTCCTCTGCACCTTTTCCAACGCTTCCACATCTTTCCTGTAATGAGGCGACCAGAACTGGACACAATACTCCACGTGTGGCCGAACCAGGCTTTTGTATAGCCAGAGCATAACTTCACGGCTCTTGAACTCAATCCCTCTATTAATGAAAGCTAACACACCATACACCTTCTTAACAACTCTATCCACCTGGGTGGCAGCTTTCAGGGAACTGTGAACATGAACCCCAAGATCCCTCTGCTCCTCCACACTGCCAAGAATCTTTCCGTTAACCCTGTATTCTGCTTTCAAGTTTGTCCTTCCAAAATGAATCACCTCATACTTTTCAGGGTTAAACTCCATCTGCCACTTCTCAACCCAGCTCTGCATCCTATCAATGTCTCTTTGTAAACCAGAACAGCCCTCCGTACCGTCTAAAACTCGACCCACCTTCCTATCATCTGCGAACTTATTAATCCACCCTTCCACTCCTTCATCCTAATCATTTACAAAAATCACAAATAGAAGAGGACCCAGGACAGATCCTTGTGGTACACCGCTTGTAACTGAGCACCACGTTGAATATTTTCCATCCCTCATCACCCTTTGTCTTCTATGGGTCAGCCAATTTGGAATCCAATCTGCCACATTTCCCCCTATCCCATGCCTCCTTACCTTCTGCATGAGGCTACCATGGGGAACCTTATCAAACGCCTTGCTTAAATCCATGTATACCACATCCACTGCTCTACCTTCATCCATGTGTTTGTATTCTTTTCAAAAGAATTCAATAAGGTTTGTGAGGCATGATCTACCTCTCAAATCCATGCTGACTATCACGAATCAAACTGTGTCTTTCCAAGTGATCATAAATCCTATCTCTAACATCCCTTTCCAATAATTTGCCCACCACTGATGTAAGACTAACTGGCCTGTAATTTCCGGGGTTATCCCTATTCCCTTTTTCGACATTTGTCTCTCTCCAATCTCCAGCATGATACCAGTGGACAGCGAGGATGAAAAGATCATTGCCAAAGGCCCTGCGATTCCTTCCCTCGTTTCCCATAGAATCCTTGGATAAATCCCATCAGGCCAAGAAGACTTATCTATCTTCAACTTCCTCAAATTTCCTAGCACATCTTCCTTACTAACACTGACACCTCTAGACCACCAGCCTGTTTCATACTGTCATCCCCTACAACTAGGTCCCTCTCAGTTGTGAATACTGAAGAAAAGTATTCATTAAGGGCCTCTCCTATGTCTTTAGGCTCCGTGCACAAATTCCATTTACAATCCTTGATTGGCCCTAACCTTTCCCTGGTCATTGTCTTATTCCTCACGTACGTGAAGTTTTCCTTGATCCTATCTGCCAGGGTTTTCTTATACCCCCTTACAGCTCTCCTAAGCGCTTTCTTCAGCTCCTTCCTGGCTAACTTGTATCCCTCTAGAGCCTTTTCTGATCCTTGTTTCCTAAATCTTACATAAGCATCCTTCTTCCCCTCAACCAGTCTTTCGACCTCTCTTGAGAACGAAGGCTCCCTCACTCGAGCGCATCTTCCCTGCCTGCTGGGAACAAACATATCGATCACATGCAGTATGCATTCCTTAAACAATCTCCCCATTTCTATCGTGCTCTTCCCTAACAGCATCTGTTCCCATTTTATGTTACCCAGTTCTTGCCTAACAGAATTATAATTAACCTTCCCCCAATTATAAACCTTACCCTGCTGTACGTACCTATCCTTTTCCATGACTATTGTAAAAGTAACAGAGTTATGATCGCTACCACCAAAATGCCCTCCTACCAACAGGTCTAACACTTGGCCCAGTTTATTGCCAAGCACCAAATCCAAAAGTGGCCTCTCTTCCTGTTGGTCTATCTACAATCATTCCTGAACACACTGGACAAAATACATTCCATCTAAACTATTACAACTAAAAAGTTTCCAAGCAATGTGACTTCTGCATCATTCCAGTATCTGCCTCCCAATCCGCTCCTCCGCTCCTCTGCAACTATTAGGGGATCTGTAAAGAAACTCCCAAAGTGAAAAGGGTCCAGACCCAAAACGTCAGCTTTCCTGCTCCTCTGCTGCTGTTTGGCCTGCTGTGTTCATCGAGCTCTACAACTTGTTATCAACAAAGTGACTGCCCCTTTCTTGTTCCTGACCTCAACCCAAACTGACTCTGTAGACATATCATTCTCCAACTGCCTTTCAGAAGCTGCCATATTAGCCCTGACTCGCAATGCCACTCCCCCACCTATTTTACCACCCTCCCTATTTCTTTGGAGCATCTGAATCTCGGAACTTCCAACAACCACTCCTGTCCCTGAGTTACCCAAGTTTTCCTAATGACCACAACATCGTAGTTCCAAATACTGACCCATGCTCTACGTTCATCCATATTTTTTTTTGATACTTCCAGCATTGAAGTATACACACCTCAAACCATCTCGGTATCCATAAGTACACTCAAACGACCGCATTTCTTTATTAACAACCTCACTCCCTGTTGTGTCTGTTGGAAGTCTGGATACCTCATCCTCTGAATTACAAATCCGGTTCCCCACCCCCTGCCAATCTAGTTTAAACCGTCCTGCATAGCTCGAGCAAACCTCCCTCCCAGGATATTTGTGCTCTTCCGGTTCAGGCGCAACCCGTCTTTCCTATACAGGTCCCACCTTCTCCAGAACGTGCTCCAATTATCCACAAAATGGAAGTCCTCCTTCCTACACCAGCCCTGTAGGCCACGTGTTTAGCTGCACTCTCTCCCTATTTCTTACTTCAGTATCACATGGCACTGGTAGTAATCCAGAGATAACTACCCTGTTTGTCCCGGACTTCAGCTTCCAACCTAACTCCCTGTACTCATTTTTCATATTCTCAATCCTTTTTCTACCTAGGTCATTGGTACAGATGTGTACCATGACCACTGGTTGCTCACCCTCCTCCTTAAGGATCTTGAAGGCACGATCCAAGATGTCACGGACCCTGGCACCCAGGAGGCAACATACCATCCGTTCGTCTCATTCGCGTTCACAGAACCACCTGTCTGTGCCTCTAACTATTGAATCTCCCATTACAATTGCTCTCCCATTCTCCCCACTTCCCATCTGAGGCACAGAGCCAGACCCTGTACCAGAGACCCAGTCCTGTGGCTTACCCCTGGTAGGTCGTTTCCGCCACCATCCCCACACACCGCTCACCCACCCCGCCAACAATATCCAAAACAGTATACTTATTGTTGAAGGGAACGACCACAGGGGATCCCTGCCCTGACTGTTTCCTTCCCTTCCCTTTCCTTCCCTTTCTGTCACCCAACTGCCTTCGTTCTTAGGGGTAACTACGTCCCTGTACCTCGTTTCTATCATCACCTCAGCCTCCCGAGTGATCCTATGTTCATCCAGCTCCAGTTACCTAACGCGGTCTTTGGGGAGCTGGAGCTGGGTGCACTTCCCACAGATGAAGTCAGCGGAGTCACTGCTGTTGACTCTTACCTCCCACATCCTGCAGGAGGAACATTGCATTGCCCTGACTGCCATCCCCTCAAAATTTAAACTTCCCCAAAAGATTTGTAAAAATTAGAGAATAACTTACTTACCCTTTTATTCTTGGGTTAGAGGAGGTGGAAGGGTGGGAGACACCACTCTTGTGGGATCTCAGGTTTTGATTCCGCCCAAGGCGGTCCTCTCGCTCCCGGTGTCCTCCTCCGCTGCCAAAAATTAAGGCCCCGAAGCACTAACGGTAAGTTATTATACTCGCCGCTTACCTTCTCAGCAGTCCCCTCGCGGTCTCTCCCGACTCCCGCCGCTGAACAAACAGTACCTTTCCAAATAGGAGTAAAATCTAAGAATTTTCTCCAATAATTTTTCTACCACTGACACAAGGGTCACCAGCCTGTAATTTCCCAGATTATCTCGGTTGTCCATCTAACACAAAGAAACAAAATTGGCTGTTCTCCAGTCTTCTAGGACCTCTCCTGTGACTAAACAGGATACAAAATTTTTGTACAAGACCTCAGCAGTTTCCTCATCTGCCCTCCTCAGCATTTTGGAATAGATCCCATTGGGTCCTGGGAACTTGTCTACCTTAATGCTTTTCAAAACACCCAGTCCTCCTCCTTTTTCATCCTGACATGTCCCAGAATATCAACACACCCCACCCCAGACTGACCGTCAAGTCATAGAATCCCTACAGTGCAGACAGAGATCACTTGGCTCATCCAGTCTGCACCGACTTTCCAAGGAGAGTCCCACTGCTCCCTCTCCCACCCCCATAGCTAAACTGCTTAGCCTGCACATCCCTGGACATCATGGCACAATGTAGCATGGCCAATCCACCTAATCTGCATATTTATGGACTATGGAAGGAAACTGCAGCATCCAGCGGATATCCACACTGACATAGGGAGAATGTGCAAACCCCACCGAGACAGTCACCCAAGGTCAGAAACAATCCCGGGTCCCAGGCACTGTGAGACAGCAGTGCTAACCACTATGCCACCCATGTCCTTCTCCTTTGTGAATACCGATGCAAATTATTAATTAAGGCCTTGTGTGTGAGTGATGTCCTTGTTATCACATAGCTGGCCATTACACATTACCTATTCTTACTCACTAACAGTACCCATTAACAGCTAATTACCCTCCTAGCCAGATTGTTATCAACTCCTTTGTCTATCCAACTGCTTCTCTCTCTCTCTCTCTCTCTAGGCTCTACCACATCCCCCTCCCCATTTTCTGTGTATAAACCAACATTTTGCCAGCTACCAACAGTTCTGAGGAAGGGTCAGTTAACCTGAACCATTAACTCTAATTTTCTCTTCACAGATGCTGCCAGACCTGCTGAGCTTTTCCAGAAACTTCTGTCTTTGTTCCAGGCATAAATTTCCTCCATTGTCTTTGAATGGACCTACCCTTTCCCTGGCTCCTCCTTGCTACTTAGCTATGTATAAACAGTTTGGGATTTTCCTTAATCCTGTTTGCCAAAGACATTTCATGGCTAATTCCTTGTTTGAGTTCTTTCCTGTTATCTTTGTATTCTTCAAGGGCCTTGTCTGTCATTTGTTTCCTAAAACTTACGTATGCCTCCTTTTTCTGTTTGACTAAGCTCTCAATTTCTCTTGTCATCCAAGGCTCCCAAATCTTGCCATCCTTACCCTTCATTTTCACAGGAACACATTGGTCCTGAACTCTAATCAACAGGCCTTTAAAATATTCACACATGCCAGGTGTGGATTTATCCTCAAACAGCCACCCCCAATCTGTATTCCCTAGTTCCTGCCTAATATTGTGGTAGATTAGCCTTCCCCAATTTAATACTTCCACCCAAAGGCTACTCTTTTATTTATGGATAAAGATCTTAGCGGCACGGTGACTCAGTGATTAGCACTACTGCCTCACAGCACAAAGAACCCGGGTTCGATTCCTCCTTTGGGTGACTGTCCGTGTGGAGTTTGCACATTCTAACCCGTGTCTGGATGAACACAGCAGGCCAAGCAGCATCATAGGAGCAGGAGAGCTTGACGTTTCGGGCCTAGACCCTTCATCAGAAATATTTCTGATGAAGGGTCTAGGCCCGAAACGTCAAGCTCTCCTGCTCCTATGATGCTGCTTGGCCTGCTGTGTTCAGCCAGCTCTACACCTTGTTATCTCGGATTCTCCAGCATCTGCACTTCCTATTATCTCTAACCCGTGTCTGCATGGGTTTCCTCCGGGTACTCCAGTTTCCTCCCACAGTCCAAAGATGTGCAGGCTAGGTGGATTGGTCATGCTAAATTGCCCAAGTTGTTCAGAGATGTGTAGATTAGGTGGGTTATAGGGAGATGGGTCTGGGTGGGATGCTTCGAGGGTTGGTATGGACTTGTTGGGCCGAAGGGCCTGTTTCCACACTGTAGGAATTCTATGCTATTAAAGAGAATTATATGTCACTGTTCCAATATTGCTGTATCTGTCCATTTTCAGAAATATAGTTTTCCAAACCTGAGCCCATGATTTAAAATTAAATACACATACCTTTTAATGGCCACCAATTCTCCAGATTCATTGCTTGTTCCCATAAGCACACTGCCATATGTGCCATCTCCCAACTGTTTCAGAGTTGTGTATCGATTCATTTTTAAAAATCATAAACAGTTCAGCGTTCAAAAATCATGTAAAATATATCTTCATCCAGTTGATTCACTTATTTTAAAAAAAAGTGATCACAAAACTGATTTTAACAATCATCTGACATTGCTCTTAGCTTTGAAATAAGTCATCTTCTGTGGATGTATGGCTGATTTTTATTTCTTCAATGCATAGACAAATACTGAAGTATTCTGTTACTTGTGACTGATATTCTGCAATTCTGTAAGGAAAACAAAAACAAAGTATACAGAATTAGTACAAATTACATTTTTAAAAGTTTTTAATAGTTTCCAAAAGGAATTATATTCAATAATGTACAAACGTGCTTTAACTTTGCACTCAACTCCTGCTGATTTTTCAGTTGGTTTGGATGAATGTGACAGGTAACTGTTTGAAAATACAGTCTATCTTCCACCTTCTTATAACTCCACCACTCGATTGCCTTGTGGCTTGACATAGTAGGGATGGATTTGTCCATAATTACATGAGATGCAAATGTGGAACCAATGTCCTGAAATTTTATTTTGTGGCATGTGTGATCTTTAAAAACTAGACAATAGGGACCTAAATATTTAATATCCTCCTATTGGCAGTGGGGATCCAAGAGTCCAATGTTTTTTTGATAATAGTGGGGTCATGAAATTGTTTCATTACTTGTACCTTTATAAGAATTTACAGTAACTGGCCTTGAATGCATAAAATAAATAAATGTAAGGCTTGCACAATCTCAGATGCACAATTCCAATGTGACATACATTTCTGACTGCATTCCAAACGTGCATGTCAACTAAATGCAATGGAATCGCTTACAAAATTCCCTTATGTATCCTATCTTGTTAATTCATATCTACCTCAGAAATGTGCCGTTCAATTACATGCAACCTTGTCAGTTCTGTTTGGTTCTCAGACTATTATGGATGGCATGAAATAGGAGTTTTATGCTTTGAGATAACAACAGTCACCTGGACCTTCCCAGCAGCAATGTTGGTCAGATTGCTGGTACAGTCAAAAATTCCTCTGACTCAATGGTACTGAGCATTTCTTCTGTGGCCTTTCAATCCCAGCTTTCACGGAAATAAGCAGCACAGCATTTCTCACGGAACTCTGCTGGAGGAGACCATGTTCAGGGCAAGGTAAAACATGCCCACCTTTTATAGCACAAGCTGCGAATGTTAGGTTTAGAGGTCTCCAGTTTTAATGTTAGCGAATGGATGAGTGAGTGGATGAGTAAGTGGATGAAAGGATGAAGTGAATGAATAGGAGGTAGATACATGTCAGATGGATTGACGTGAGTCAACTAAGTGGCTGGGTACTAAGTAAAGCGGGTGACCAGGTCATTGATTGGATAGATAGATCAGTTTGTGGGGAGGGATAAAAGCAGTGGGTGCATTAGTGGATCAGGCTGTGGAGTTAATTGGGTGGTCCAGGGTGATGTTTGGAACTAGGAGTTTGCCAAAAGGTAGGGAACAACATTCAGGTCATTGGGACTGGGATGTTATCAGATCTGGTTGGGGATTGGGGGAATAGTTTGGTGGTCGAGAGTAGTCATGTTGGTGGGGTTAGTCAGGTCTGGTGAGTGGGGAGTGGTAATTCAGTAGTCAGAAGTTTGCATCAAGTCTAGGTGGTAGCCAGGTGAATTGTGGGTAGTAGACAGATCTATTTGAGGAGATAGTTGGATTGTTAAGAATAGTCAGGTTGGAGAGATAGTCAGATCTTGGCCAGGAGGAATCAGGGTTTGGGTGCTAGTTAAACAGGTTAGGTTAGCTAATGATAGGAATGGTAGTCAGGTGACCTAAGGTGTGGTGCTTGCCTTGTGGGGGCTAGTCAGTCAGAGGTGGGTAGTCATAGAGATCTACATCAATGCAAAATGCCCTTCAGCCCACTGAGTTGGTGCTGGTTAAAATAACCACCTAATTATTCTCATCACATTTTCCAGCACTTAGTGCACAGTACTGGCATTGCAAGCACACATCTAAATAATTTTTACAATGTTATGAGGGTTTCTGCCTTTATCCCATTTAGAAGCAGGAAGTTCCATATTCCCACCATCCTCTAAAGGAAAAGATTTGCCCTCACATCCACAATAAATCTCCTGTCCCTTGCTTCAAATCCATGCCATCTGGTCATTGATCCTTCACTAAAGGGGAAAAAGGCCCTTCCTGTCTACCTGAGCTAGGCCCTCATAATTCCATACAATTAAATCATGTTCTCCGCACCACCCCGCACTACCCCCCCACCCATGTATCTGTTCCCTCTGCTGCAAGTAGAACAATACCAGCCAATCTAATGTTTCTTCAAACCTAACAGGCCCTAGCCCTGGCAACATCCTGGTTAATTTCCTCTACATCCTCCCCACAGGAATCACATCCTTTCCTCGGGCACGGAGCCCATGCGTTTAATCTGACACCTAGTCGATATGCAGACTTAAGATTCCTTTGGAAATTGTTCAAGATTTATTTTGGAAGTGTCAGAAGTTTCTCTGGTGATTTTGAAGGTCATGACTAAAGCTAAGCTAGCAGAGTTAGCCAGCAGACTGAAAATAAACTTGCTGGAGTGAGCTAAGAAGGAATTGGATGTAATGGAAACACCGGGGAAGCCAAGTAGTTGAGGCAGTACATTAATCAGCGAACATTCAGTTGAATTAAGGCAATTGGAAATGAGAAAATCAGAGATGGAACCTAAAAAATAATTTAGAGAATTTTAAAAACTGGAACTATGTAAGAGCAGAAAAAGAGAAAGAACCCCAATAAGCATTTAAAAACTTTAAAAAAACTGAAAATACAGAGACAAGCCAAAGAAAGTAAAAGCGAAGGAAAGGGAATTTAAATTACAAATCATGTAGCTTATGAAAACTAAACCAGAAGTGTGGGACAGCATGGTAGAAGAAAGTCATAACATGCACCTTGGCCAGGAGATATTTAAGGTTATGTTGGCTTTGCCAAAATTTGAAGAACACAAAAGCATTTTTTGGATCCTTTGTAAAGGTAGCAGCCCAAATGGAGTGGACGAAAACATATCGGACACTGCCTACATAAAGTAAATTGACTGGTAAGGCACAAGAGATTTATGCATCCCTGCCAGAGAAATGTTTTAAAGATAATAATGAGATTAAAGGGGCTATTCTAAGCTCATATGAATTGGTCTTGGGAGCATAGAGGCAGAGGTTTCAGAATTTACGGCAACAGTCTGGGCAAACTTAAGTTACGACTGAGAGTTAAACAAAACAATTTTCATAAATGGCATTAAAGGCTGAAAATACTTATGAGAAATTATTCTTTTAGAAGAATTTAAAAATTTTCAACTATATATAAAACAGCTCACAAAGAAGTCCAAAAGGGCAGCAACAGCAAGGCAAGCAGGTCTAACAGCTAATGATTATGAACTGATCCATTAACCATATTCTGCCAACCCCAGAAATTTGAGAACAAAAAGTGGAGGAGTGAAATGAATGCAGGTAGTCAGAGCAAAGAACGGACAGTAGGAAATGCCGCAAGACTACTTCTTCAGAATAGGAAGGAAAATGTTGAGGGCGGAGATGAAGTTCAGAAGCTTAAATATTTCTATTGTATTAAGTTGGGATATGTTAATTCGCAATGGTGGAAGCTGCATGGTAAACCCATGTGATTTATAGAAGTTAGTAAAAATGAGCTGGGGAAGGAAACTCAAAAAACTAACACCATAGACCGGATTGTCAATAGTATCATGGAGACGAACAGGATAGAAAAAGACCCCTCACTCTATGCATTCCTGCTGATCAAAAACTGCAAACAAACTATTCTAATCTGATGTTCAAGCACTTGGTCCAGAGTTTTGTACACCTTGGCATCACAAGTGCACATCTGTTTTCATCTTGCACGCTGCGAGGGCTTTCTGCCTCTACTACCCTTACCGGCAGTGAGTTCTGATTCCCATCACTTCCTAGGGTGAAAAAGATATTCCTCACATTTTGTTTAAACCTTCTGCCTTTTACCTTAAATCTATGCTCCTTGGTCATCAACTCCTCCAAAGAGAAACGTTTCTTCTTGTCTACCCTATCTATGCCTCTCATAATTACATACATCTTAATCACGTCCCCATGCAATCTCCTCTGCTCAATGGAAAACAATTCCAGTCTGTCCAACATGTCTTCACAACTCTCCACTCCAAGTAACATCCTGATAAAGCTCCTATGCACCCTCTCCAGCGCTATCACATCCTTAATATAATCAGGATTCCAGAACCATACACAATACTCTAGCTATGGTCTACCCAACATTTTATACAGTTCCAGTATAATCTCCCTGTTGCTAAGCTCTATGTCTCAACTCATAAAGGTAAGTACACCATATTCAATTTAACCGCTTCATCCACCCATCCTGATATCTTAATGAACCAATGTGCAAGCATGCCAAGGATCCTCTAATCTTTGGTGCTTCCCACACTCCTCCCATTGCCTTGCCTTATTTGCCTAGTCCAACTGCATCACCTCACATTTATCAGATTGAATTCCATTTGCCATAGACCAGCCCATATATATATTCTCCTGTAAAGTTATCCTCCTCATTATTTGCCACCTCATCAATTTTTGTATACTCTGCAAACTAACTGATCAACCTACCTACATTTAAATCTAACTTATTGCTATAGACTACAAACAGCAAGGGACCCAATGCTGACTCCTGTGGCACCCCAATGGCCATTCCTGTAAGAAAAAAAACACCCTTCAATCATTACCCTCCAGTTCCTGACACTTAGCAACATTTGATCCAATTTACAAGCTTCCTTGGAATCCATGAACTCTTTGCTATCAGTCTCCTTTGCAGAATCTTATCAAAAGCATTGCTGAAGTCCAAGTTGACTACATCAAAAGTACTGCTCTCATCTCCACACCTTGTTCTCGCTTCAAACAATTCAATCGAACTGGTCAGACCTGACCTCCCCTGACACACAGTCCCTCAGAACGACTTCCAATAGTTTCCCCACCACTCTGGTTAGTTTGACTGGGCAAAATCATCCCTGCCTCTCCAGACACACAGTCCCTCAGAACGACTTCCAATAGTTTCCCCACCACTCTGGTTAGTTTGACTGGGCTGTAATTTTCAGGTTTATCATTTGCTCCCTTTTGGAATAAAGGTTGGAATACTGGTTATCCTATAGTGCTCTGATACCTCTTCTATGGCAAGAGGGGAACTGAAAATTTTTGCAAGAGCCCCTGCTATTTCCTCCCTTGCCTCGCTCAACAACCTGGGATACATTTCATCCAGCTCTGGAGATTCATCTACTTTTAAGCCTGCCAGATACTTAGAACATCCTCTTGGTCTATGCTAATTTCTTTAATTGCATCACAGACCTTCTCCCTGATGTCTATACCCACATCATCCCTTTCACTAGTGAACACGGATCCAACGTATTCATTTAGGACCTTACCTACACACTGGTTCCACACACAAATTATCACTGAGGGCTTAACGGAGCCTATTCTTTCCCTCATTATCTATTTGGCCTTAATATACCTGTAAAACAATTCAGAATTTTCCTTTATTTTACCTTAAAATGCTGATATAGATGCATTTTAAGAATTTTGCTTCCTCCAAAACTTTCACACTATCCCCACTCCAGTTAATATCGGGGAAGCTGAAATTCCCCCCTACTATCACTAACCTATAATTTTTACATTTCCCATATCTGCTCTTCTATTTCTCTCAAGCTGTTAGGTGGCCTATAGTACACTCCCAGCAATATGATTATCTCTTTTTGGATTTTTGCTTTGTAGCTGTTACTATAACAGAACAGCCAGGAGGTGAATTCGGTTGTTGACAAAGAAATACATAAAAAGGTGGAGGGCAGCTTTACAGGGTTTTTATCAAAAGGGAAAGTGACTCTATTTCTTCAGATGAGGTAGCAAAACCCATAACCATATAAAGATACAGGACAAAACACCTTCAGAACAAAGAACATTACAGCACAGATACCGGCCCTTCAGCCCAACAAGACTGTGCCAACGTGATGCCTTTCTAAACTAAAAACTGTTTTTCTTTACAGAGTCCATACCTTCTATTCTCTGCCTATTCATACATGTCTGTCAAGATGCCTCTTAAATGGTGCGATTGTATCCACCTCCACCACCTCCTCTGGCACATTCTAAGCACTTACCACCTTCTGCATAAAAAAAAAGTCTCTCACCACTTGGCCGTTACTTTACATATGCTTCGTTTCTCTTTTTGACTATGTTCCAAACTTCTCGTCATCCAAGATTCCCAAATCTTGCCATTCCTATCCTTCATTTTCACAGGAATATGCTGGTCCAGAACTCTACTCAAATGTCTTTAAAAGATTCGCACAGGCCAGATGTGGATTTGCACTCAAACAACTGCCCTCAGACTACATTCCCCAGTTCCTACCTAATACTGTGGGAGTTAGCTTATCCTAAGGTTAGTACTTTCACCTAAGTTTAGTACTCTTATCCTTATCCGTAAGTGACTCAAAATTTACAGAACAACGGTCACTGCTCCCGAAATGCTTCCCCTTCACTGAAGCTTCAATCACCTGGCCAGGCTCATTCCCAATACCAGGTTGAGCATGGCCCCTTCCCTAGTTGAACTTCTTCACATATTGTTTCAGGAAACCATCTTGGATGCACTTAACATTTTCTCCCTGCCTGACACTAAGCAAGTCCCAGACAATACAGAGGAAGTTAAAATTACCCATAACAAGTGTTGTTTTTACATTTTTTCCATAATCTGTTCACAGATGTGTTTTTCTATTACCTGTTGGCTGTCGGAAGATCTGTAGTACAATCCCATCAAAGCAACTGCACCCTTCCTATTATTGAGCTCTACCCTTATGGGTCTCACTGGACGAGCCTTCAACGTGTCGTCCCTCAGCACAGCCATAATATTCCCCCTACTCAGTAACACAACACTCCCACCTCTTACGTTCCTCTCTATCACGCCAAAAACATTTAAATCCCAGAACATTAAGCTGCCAGTCCTGTCACTTTCTCAACCAAGTGTCTGTAATACAATGTTACAGTTACCTGTATTAATCCAAGCTCTAAGTCCATAGATAACATAGATGGACTAGTCTTAGTCTCTGACTCCTCCTCTGTCATTTTACTTGATATTCTACTAGTCTGGTTCTCACCCCACTGCCACACTAGTTTAAACCCTCCCGAGTGACAATAAAAAAAAACTTTCTTCCAGGATATTGGTGCCTTTCCAGTTTATGTGCAACTTCTTGTACAGATGCCACATGCCCTGGAAGACATTCCAATGGTCCACATACCGAAAGCTACACCAGCTCTTTAGCCACATAGTTAACCATAGTATCTTCTTATTCCTAGCCTTACTGGCATATGACACAGAAAGTAATCCTGAGATTACAATTCTAAGGTTCTGCTCTTCAACCTCCTACCTAACTCCCTGAAGTCCCTTTACTGGAACTTATCTGTCTTTCTTTTTATGTCATTAGTACCAATATGGACCACAACCTCTGGCAGCTCACCTTCCCCCTTCAGAACATCCTGTGACTGCTCAGAAACGTTTTTGACCCTGGCATCAGGGAGACAATACACCAACCTGAAGTCTTGCTTGCAGTCACAGGCTTCTATCTGTGTCCCTGACTATAGAGTCTCCTATCACTAATGCTTACCTACACTTCAATCCTCCCTGATATATAACAGTGCCAGCCATGGTGCCACTGATCTATTGCTACTGCTTTCCCCGAAAAGGCCATCTCTCCCAACAGTATCGCGAAACGGTATACCTGTTTGAGAAGGGAATGGCCACGGGGTACTGCTGCACTGCATGCAGATGCTTACTCGTCTTCGTAGTGGTCACTCAACTCTTTTCTGACTGTGCAGCCCTTACTGGTGGTATGACCAGCTCACCAAATGTGCTATCCATGACATTTTCAGCCTTATGTATATGCCATAGTGAGTCCATCAGCAGCTCTGGGTGCTCCATGGGGCAAGTCAGGAGCTGCAGCTGAACACACTTCCTCGTGTATAGCATGAACACTGGAGGTGTCCCTGATTTCTCACATATTGCAGGAGGAGCAACGTAGCGGGCCGATTTCTTCTGTCATTGAACACCTTATCAACTAAATCACCTTACCAACAACAGACAATAATTCAGGAACTGATTACATAACTTTACCCATTAGTCACTCAACTCAGGTCTCTCCTTCCCACTCTCTTTTCCTAGCAGACCACAACTACAAAAATTACTTTATCTCTCTCCAGATGCTAGTTACTCAGTCTGCAACTCTGGTTCCCGAGCAGCCAAGCCCATGTCATTTTGAGAGTCATGACATCACCGCTGGAGCTCCTCTCCCAGATTCAGCTTCAAATTACTGTTCACCCCCATACTGGCTCTCTTTCACTCTGTTGCTGCTCACATTGGCCTCAGTTCAAACCCTGCTCCTCAGGTTTTTATCCTGCTGCTGCAGCTGCCGTTCACCCCCAGGTTCACTCTCCTTCACTGTTGCTAGTGCTTTGCTTCTCAGACTAACCTCTTAAGAAAGATTTAGTTTCCCCTCCAGAAAGGTACCAGGAGCTAAGGTACCAACATATGGGATTAATTGAGAATATATTCCAGCTCTATTACATAAATTATAACTGGAATATAATTTATCATCAGGAAAAGTAATTGTCGGAGTGGTGAAGACATTACCTATCAAGACAGTAGACTTATTTTGATTTGGTGTGATTAAAGATCATAACTACGGAATGCCCAACGGAGGTTTAAGAAACAGAACAATTACAGGAATAGATTCCCGAAATTCTTCCTTCACATGTAGCAACTACAGCGATAGTTGAACCAAAATCAAAGTCAAGGTTGATAAGATACTGCAATCAAATGTAAGGGTAGCTGAAACTTTCCTGAAAGATGGAAATACGCCTTCTAGTGGAGTGTCTAGTATGACATCATCAATTGAGACACAGAAAAAAGATCCTGAATTAAATAATCAGCACAGTTAACTCCTGGAAGAAGAGACTGAAGGAGTTCCAGAGTGCTATTATCTTAAGAATAGAGTGCTGGTGAGGAAGTGAAGAATCCCTCACGAAATGGCAGCTGAAGAATGGATGGTTATTCATTGGATTGTGGTACCACCCAGCTATTGTAGGGACATATTGTAAGTAGCACATGAAATTCACCATGGCAGGAAATGAATAGATACAAACAACTCAGGCATCCATAAGCATGTTATTTAACCTAGCCAAAATTGCATAAAGATGTTGTAAAGTTTTGCAAGACATGCCTTACTAACAAGTTGTGGGTAAACTTCAACATGTAATTAAACCAGCACTCCTGATTCACACATTGATTTTTGAGTCATGAATTAGTGGACTGAATAGAGCTTTCATGTAAAATGAAAGCTGGAAATAAATAGATGCATGCAATTATGGATGCGTGTTCTCAATTTCACATGGCGGTTCCCTCAAGGACAATCAGAGCTAAGGTTGTTGTGGAAAATCTAACATGTTTTTCATTTGTTATGGTGTACCAACAGAAGTGTAATCAAGGATGAGACTTTATGTAAAAGCCTTCTAAAGACCCACAGTGGTTTGGATGGGTTTCACTAGACTCTCAAAAACCTTGATTAAAGCTTATTGTCGAGTATCCAAATGATTGGGACAAAGGGGTAGTTTTCCTCCTATCTGCAAACTAGAGATTCTCCAAATGAATATACTGGCTTTGGTCCATTTGAATTAGTTTATGGTCATGAAGTAATAGGACCATTAAAACTGATTAGAGATAAATTGAAAACCAGAGAAATGAATCTAAAGAGGGCGACAGGATTGTATACAGTTGTGCAGGAATATCTGAAAACTTCCCAAAACAAAATGAGTCAGTAGATAACAAGGTGTGGAGCTGGATGAACACAGCAGGCCAAGCAGCATCATAGGAGCAGGAAAGCTTGA
>JAHRHZ010000030.1:1958255-2057544 GCA_024137785.1 Ginglymostoma cirratum | reverse complement strand
GAGATGGTCCAGGTGAACTTCAGGTTGGGGTGGAAAGTGTTGGTGAATTGGATGAACTGTTCGAGCTCCTCGTGGGAGCACGAGGCGGCGCCGATGCAGTCATCAATGTAACGGAGGAAGAGGTGGGGTTTAGGGCCAGTGTAGGTACGGAAGAGGGATTGTTCCACATAACCTACAAAGAGGCAGGCATAGCTTGGACCCATGCGGGTACCCATGGCCACACCCTTTGTTTGTAGGAAGTGGGAGGAATTGAAAGAAAAGTTGTTGAGGGTGAGGACGAGTTCGGCTAGGCGGATGAGGGTGTCGGTGGAGGGGGATTGGTCCGTTCTGCGGGACAGGAAGAAGCGGAGGGCCTTTAGGCCATCAGCATGGGGAATACAGGTATATAGGGACTGGACGTCCATAGTAAAAATGAGGTGTTGGGGACCTGGGAATTGGAAGTTCTGGAGGAGGTGGAGGGCATGGGTGGTGTCACGGACGTAGGTAGGGAGTTCCTGGACCAAGGGGGTGAAAATGGAGTCTAGGTAGGTGGAGATGAGTTCGGTGGGGCAGGAGCAGGCGGAGACAATGGGTCGACCAGGGCATTCAGGTTTGTGGATTTTGGGGAGGAGATAGAAGCGGGCGGTGCGGGGTTGGGGAACGATGAGGTTGGAGGCGGTGGGTGGGAGGTCGCCTGAGGTGATGAGGTTGTGGATGGTTTGGGAGATGATGGTTTGGTGCTCGGGGGTGGGGTCATGATTCAGGGGGCGGTAGGAGGAGGTGTCAGAGAGTTGGCGTCTGGCCTCAGCAATGTAGAGGTCAGTGCGCCATACTACGACTGCCCCTCCCTTGTCCGCGGGTTTTATGGTGAGGTTGGGATTGGAGCGGAGGGAGTGGAGGGCTGCACGTTCTGCGGGGGAGAGGTTGGAGTGTTTAAGAGGGGTTTGGCCTCCTACAATGCCACAGTGATGCCACCCGAAGGCTGCAGGAACAGCAAATCATATTCAGCCTGGGAACCCTGCAGCCCAATGGCATCAATGTGGATTTCACAAGTTTCAAAATCTCCCCTCCCCCAACCGCATCCCAAAACCAGCCCAGCTCATCTCCACCTCCCTAACCTGTTTTTCCTCTCACCTCAAGCCACACCCCCATCTCCTATCTACTAACATCATCCCGCCCCCTTGACCTGTCCGTCCTCCCTGGACTGACCTATCTCCTCCCTACCCCCCTACCTACACTCACCTTTACTGGCTCCATCCCCGCCTCTTCGACTTGTCTGCCTCCTCTCCACCTATCCTCTCCTCTATCCATCCTCTATCCGCCTCCCCCTCTCTCCCTATTTATTTCAGAACCCTCTTCCCCTCCCCCATTTCTGATGAAGGGTTTAGGCCCGAAACGTCAAGTTTTCCTGCTCCTATGATGCTGCTTGACCTGCTGTGTTCATCCAGCCCCATGCTTGTTATCTCGGATTCTCCAGCATCTGCAGTACCTTTTATCTCTGTTAGAGGTCTGTGATTGGTAAGTAGTATGAAGCACCTGCCGTGAAGGAAATGGGTGGACTTCTTAACAACAAACACAATACTCGATCTTTTCTCAACATGAGTATAATTTTGCTCTGTCTTCATTATCGGCTTCGATGCAAATGCAAGGGGCCTTCCTCTCCATTTCGTGAGATGCATGACCATACAGCTCCAACCCCATAAGGGGAGGCATCATACATTAATAGTAGTGGCAAAATTGAGTCAAAATGTGTTAACACTTCTGACCTTTTTAAGGCATGCTTCACCTCTCATTTTGTTTTTAGAATCCCTACAATGTGGAAACAGGCCCTTCGGCCCAACAAGACCACACCGACCCTTAGAACATCCCACCTAGACCCATCCCCTTAATCTACATATCCCTGTACACTCTGGACAATTTAGCATTGCCAATCCAGCTAGCCAGCACATCTTTGGACTGTGGGAGGAAACTGGAGCACCTGGAGGAAACCCATGCAGACATGGGGAGAATGTGCAAACTCCACACAGACAGTTGCCCCAGTGTGGAATCAAACCTAGGTTCCTGGTGCTGTGAGGCGGCAGTGTTAACCAATGAGCCACCATTCCGCCCCCTGTGAGGCAGCCAGCAACAGATGCAAGTGTTTTAGCACTGTTGCCAGATCAGACACGAACTTGCCATAGTAATTTACAAGTCTCAAAAATGATCTCAGTTGAGATACATTCTCTGGTGTAGGGGCCTTCATGATAGCCCCCATCTTCTTTGACACCTCGTGTAGTCCCTTGCCATCGATCACATGGCCCAGGTACAGTTTGGAGTCTTTAAAAACTGGCATTTCTCTCTTTTTACCTGTAGTCTGTGCTCCTGCAAACGTTTTAGGGCTCCTTCTAAATTTTTCAAATGCTTCTTCTCCAAGGACCAGTAATCAAAATTTTTTTTCAGATAACACTGGACTCCTGGCAACCCACTTAACATTTGAGCCACGCCCGCTGGAACAGAGCCAGTGTTGACACAATGCTAAAAGGAAGTCGCTTCCAACAGAAAAGTCCCCAGTGTATCACAATCATGAACAGTGAGACTCCTTTGCAACTCCTATTTGAAGGTAGGCCTGCGACAGTTCCATGTTTGAAATTTCTTTCTGCCTGCTAGTCCACTGATTAGGTCTTCTGTGAGTGGAAGGAGGTATTGATTCACACTAATAGTTGTATTGACTGTGACTTTAAGGTCACCACAAATCCTCACTGAGTCATCAATTTTTGAAACCAGAAAAATGGGAGTGGCCCATTTGTTAGTTGTTACTGGTTCCAGTGCTGCCAGATTCAGTAGCCATTTCTAGTTCCATCTCCAATTTAGGCCACTTGGCGTATGGTACCAGACGCACCTTCAGACTTTTAGACAATGCTGTGGCTTCAGCTGTAATTTAGTTTCAACTCCTTTCTTTTCCCAAGGGTTCCTTTGAAGACATCTTTGTACTTGTCCAGATCTCTTGCAAACTCATATTTTAGACTGCTAGTCTATTAACCATGCACCAGTTCAACCTTAAATTCTGTAACCGGGAGCACCTGAATAATGCAGGGTATTTGTTTGATTGATTTATTGTCACATGTACTGGAACACAATGAAAAGATTTATTTATGAGCAGTAGGCAGATCATAGTTGTGTTCTGTTGTGTTCCTCCAGCTTCACACCTTGTTATCTCAGACTCCAACATCAGCAGTTCTTACTATCTCATATGGATGTACAAACCAAAGGGTGTAAAAAAGAACTTATAGACATGCAAGTTACATTGCACAGGGCTTGTGCTAGGTTAGATTCATGTTAGCAAGATCAGCACCATTTGAGGCTAGAGAGTCCATTCATCAGTCTAATAACAGCCAGGAAGCAGCTGTTCCTGAACCGGCTGGTGCATGTGTTCAAGTTTCTGTATCTTCTGCCCGATGGAAGAGCTTGTAGGAGATCATTACTGGGGTGCGATGGGTCTTTGATGATGGCAGCCTTTCCGTGGGAATGAGCTGTATGAATGGAGCATCTGGATGGAAGGTTGGCTTCCATGATGGTCTGGGCTGTGCACACAACCTTCTGTAGTTTCTTACGGTCCTGGGCAAAGCAGTTGACATACCAGGCTGTTATGCACCCAGACAGTATGCTTTAAATGGTGCATTTGTTAAAGTTTGTGAGGGTCCCCATGGACATGCCAAATTTGCTCAGCCGCCTGAGGAAAAAGAGGAGTTGTTGTGCCTTCTTGACTGTCGCATCTACGTGGGAAGTCCAAGACAGGTTGCTAGTTATCATCACTCCGATAATGCTCTCCACTCTCTCACCCTCAGTTCCATTGATGTAGATGGGTGCATGTTCTAGTCCTTTCTTTCTGAAGTCAATGATTAGTTCTTTAGTTTTGCTGAAATTTAGAGAGAGGTTGTTCTCATTGCACCACATCACCAAGTCCTCTATCTCCCTTCTGTATTTTGACTCATCGTTGTTAAATATCCATCCTACTACGGTGGTGTCATCAGTGAACTTGTAGATGGCGTTCATTCAGAGTTTGGCTACACTCCCTGGGTGTACAGGGAGTACAGTAGGGGGCTGAGGACGCATCCTTGGGGTGCACTAGTGTTGAGTGTTATTGTGGAGGAGGTGCAGTTACCTGTCTTCACTGATTGTGGTCAACGGCTCACAAAGCTGAGGATCCAGTGGCAGCGGGTGGAGCCAAGACCAAGGTCTTGGAGTTTTGAGATCAGTCTGGAGGGGTAATGGTGTTGAAGGTGGAGCTGTAGTCACTGAACAAGAGTCTAACATAGGTGTCCTTGTTGTCCAGATGTTCCAGGGATGAGTGCAGGGCTAGGGATTTGGCATCCACTGTGGACCTGTGGATCTATTTGCCTTTTAATATGTAAAGTGGCATTTCTGCATGCTGGTACCTTAACTGTATTTTCACCACTACATAGCCCTTCAGTGTAACTAGTTATCCCATGTATTTCCATAGTATAATATTGGCAGGCTTCAAAGGTAGTGCCCTCAACTTCTCCCTGTAGACTGACTCAGGAATCAGAGACATCACTGTGCCCATATCCACTTCCACTTTTACTGTCTTCCGCACTATTTTGGGTAGAACCCTGAAACAATGAGTTTCACCTCGTATTGACCATGTGTTTAACTAAAACTCTGCTGATTTTGGGCCTTCGTCTTCCAAAGACCCAATTGATTCTGTCTACTTGCTGCCCGGCGGCATGTACCATATGCCTTATCCTCAGGGTTGTTTCTTTCTGACTCCTCTTTTTTGGGAGGTACCTGGCAATTATGGGCAATATGACCGACTCACTTACACCTGCAACACTGGGTTTCTGGAGTTCAACACATTGACTTCTTGTGGCCACTCTTGCCACATTGGCAATGTTCTGTGGTTGGTACCTCACACTACCATGTCTCCACTACTTGATGCACATGGGCATCATCAGCCAACTGGGTTGCTTTGCTGGTGGCTAACTTCATTGAGGTAGCAATTTCAAAAGCTGCTTTGAAATCCAGGTCTGTCCTTGTTCGTAGTTTCTGTTGGATGGCTTTGTGTCAGAGGCTACAAAGCAAACAGTTCCTCAAGGCATCTTCGAGGAACCCTCTGAATTCACAGTGTTTTGCTAATCTCTTTAAGGCTGACAGAGATTGGGCAATGCACTATCTTTCGAGCTGTACCTGCTTGTAAAACTGGAAATGTTCGGCGATCATCAGTGGCTTAGGTGCAAAATAATTTCCTAACACTTTGCACAGCTCTTCGAATGTCTTCTCCACGGGTTTCTCTGGTTGCACCAGATATCTTAGAATTGCGAAGGTCTTGCTTCTGATGGTACTTAAAACAAAGACAGTAGTATGACGCCCTCAGCCACATTGTTCGCCTTTAAGAACAAATTAAAGTGTTCCATATATAAAGTCCAATTTTCTGACTCTTTATCAAATGGTCCCATTACCCCAAACTGGCCCACCATTTTGTTTTCCTATTGGCAGAAATTTTCCCGTCACTTGAGTCTAGTAGCCACTCGTAGACCAATTTGTCCCCTCCGCGATTGATCCCACAGTGGCTGCTGCCTAATCAGCTGTGCTAATAGACCATTCCTCCCTCAATGTTGCGTGCAGCCCAAGTCCCCTCATGACTTCGGTAGCTTCCGGGTACATACATGCTTTGTCAGCCATTGGTCCAAGTCCTGTCATGGCTGGATCCAACTAAAATGCAAATGGTTTCTATCCTTGTCTTGGTGGCATTGTTGAAATACTGTAGTGATTGGAACTATGTTGACCTCGTTGACTACGTGGTCCTTGATTGGGATTGTTAACCTGAGCCAATCAGGAAAGCCCTGGCTGACTAATATAACCAGGTGGTGCCACCAAGCTGGTTAGCTCAGTTGACTGGACAGCTGGCTCAAAATATAGATTGACACCAACAGCATGGGTTCAATTCCTACACAGCTGAGGTTACCATGAAGGCCTCAACCTCCCCCTTCATCTGAGCTGTGGTGACCCTTAAGTTAAACCACCAGCAGTTGTCTGTTTAATAAGAGAGCAGCCTTATGTTGGCTGGCCACAGCCTGTGTACTGTGCACAAGTAAATCAAGTGTGATTTGGTGAGGGGATACTGAACTCTGCACAGTTATTTCATTTCTCATAAATTTGGGGGAGTTTAGGTGAGTTGTTGCAGTGCATGTCACATATGACACAAACAGCATTGAATGTTAAAGGAGTGAATATTTAAGGTGTGAGGTGACATGCCAATCAAACAAGTGATTGCTTGAAAATCAAAATAATATACATTTTCATACAACATATACATAAGGGCTGTTGTTTATCATGATCACCAAGAATGCCTGCAGACCAACTCCCTGTGCATCAAGGCAGCTAAATGTACCATTTAACTTTGTTTTCTGATTCAACCAATTCTAGTTCAATTTCCAAGTGTCTGTCACTCTATCCCACCTAAAAAAGAAAAAAAAATAACCAGGAGATGATAAGAATCGCCTCACCTGAGGCGATTGAGACCAAGCTGGCATGCCACAGCCAGTGGCACTGTGTACTGGTGAACTAAAGGATAACTTGGTAATGGGACCCGGCCTTTGTGCCACTGTTTTAGTTTATGGTTCCTAGACTGAACTTTTGTGTGGTCTGAGCCTTTGTGTGTGTACCAAGCCTTCATGTGTGGACGGAGCCTTCATTTTTGGACCGCGCCTTCATGTGTTGGACCGTGCCTTCATTTTGGATTGTGTCTCTGTGTACATACTGTGCCTTCATGTTTGGACTGCACCATCATGTGTATACCATGCTTTCATGTGTGTGTCCCCTCCGTGTTAGACCAACTGAGAATGTGTATGTGTAGGCCGACCGATAGCTGGCCCACATGTAAGCCGACTGATGGTCCTGGGGAATAATGGTTTATCTGTAACATCCTGTACTACTGTTTAGAATGAGATATCTTTCTATATGATGTTCTTTGTCAACGTCTCTGCTTTTTGGGTGAATTGCTTTGATGATATATAGTGACTTTGCCATGTATCATGTTTGAGACACTGTAACTTTATGTGGATTTTGAATTTACTGTTTAAAATGAGATGTGTTTTTATTGGACGTTCTATGTTAACATCTGTGCTTTTCAGTGACTTGTTATGATGTATAGTGACTGATGATATGTGTTGTGACTGTGACACTATAACTTTATGTGGATTTTGATTACAAGAAAATATAACCAGGGAAAACATATATATAACCAGGAGAAGAGAATCTTCTCAGCTTAGGTGACTGAGTCCGAGCTGGCTGGCCACAGCCGGTATAAAATGCAGAAATAAATAAAGGGTGGCTTGGTGACAGGTTACCAGCCTCTGTCCAGTTACTTCAAATACCTATTGACATCTAAAGTCTATCTAAAAAATGGAAAAGTTTAGACTATTTGGACATTCCCTGGATTGAGAAGATTAACTAAGGGATTCATGGAAATGAAGCTAACAATTAAAAGCTAATTAGTAAGGGCAGTATGCCCCCTGTTTTCACTAGAGTGAATTTCAAGAAACAGGTAAGCAAAGTTTTCAAAGAGATGAGAGATGGTGTTCACTGTTTTAATTATGGGAAAACCTCACTTTGAGAGGACTAGGGGTACCAATACTAATTATTACCTGAAAACCTTGTCAGGTCTTAGAATTTCTATTTTACAAAGCCAGGAAAGGGTAAAGAAGACACTCCAGAAGACACTCCAGTTCACTCTCTGGAACTTTTTTTTCTCTCAGAGGAAGTTCCTGAGTACTTGATGAAGTTTTGAAATATCAACATTTCTGCCTACCTGGTAAAATCTCAAATAGTGAACTGCGACCAAATTTCAATAACTCTGATGCAAGTTGATTGGAATCAAAGGTGGATATTTATCTATCTGCAGCTGAGAGTAATTTCCTTTGTTTACAGGCAATTCATCAGATGTGAAATGTCATCACATCTTATCCTTTGTCTCGAGTGACTTTGTTGTTGGGCTTGATTATCAGTGTATTTCTGCTGTTATTGCAGGTACAACTTCTATCACATAGACATGCCATATGAATGATCCCCAAATTGGAGGCCAATTTGACTACCTCAGTCCTTTCATTGTGCTCTTCCATGCTGATTGAGGCCATCAGCTGGGTTGCAACTACCATCCATCCCAAGCATCTCCACAACATTAGTGATATTGAGCAATCCATGCTACAGAGAGTCTGAACTGTTTCTGTGCACATCAGCACACTGCTCCTGCACCCACCCAGGTTGCTGGTGCATATAACTGCCCAAGAGGTGGTTCAGTCTCTGAGTGGAGCAATTCAATGTACTCAAATCCTTCAGTCATGATGGAGCACCAGCATCGCACTTGTGAAGGTACTCCCCTCTTCATTGCCCATGGCTTCACAGTGCCACAAGGATCTCTGACATTTGGAACATATCTGCCTCTGATGCTACAGCAAAACCACCCTAGTTAGTGGTATCAAATCCCAGCATGATTGTCTGGTAGAGCTGTCTATGACTGTCATCTATAATTTGAATAGATTGCTCACAGCTGGCTTTCACTTTCCTCCTGCTCATTCATGATGATATGTTAATCACCCAGTGTTTCCCATCCTAATCTTGACTGACACCCAGCTCAGGTTTATATATCTGCAGTGGTGGAAGCTATAGAGAAATTGTGACTGATGGTGCTGGTTCTGAAATGTCTGTCCTTTCCAAAGAGACAGGTGACTGATCAATACATTCCTGTTATCCCTCCAAAACAGGCTCAGTGAGAATCCAAAGAAGGTAGTTGTGTAAAATCAGGATACCCAGCAGGTGTCTCAACATAACCAATCTAATAGATGATAGTGATTGTATAGCTGGAGTGTACATTTGCAGGGGTATCATCCATGCTGTTCACCTGAAGATTGAGCTATAAAACAACCTCATATCTCACCATCATGACCAGTCGGCCTGACACAGTGACCAATCAGTTTTCCAGCGTCACCTCTTTCATGAATAGACTGCACACTTCTACCTGTCTAAGGCATTTCCCCTACGTTATACGTTCTCTTTACCCACAGAATGAGGAAAGAATGATTCATGAGTAGGGCCACTTTTTGACAGTTCAAGCATGATATTCACATGAATTGTTGCGCCAATCCTTAATGATGTCCTGCTAACTTGTACCCCTCAAGTCTCATCAATATTCAGTGTTCCATCTTAGCAAACCCACTAAACAGACTAGACATTTCGAAGATTCAACAAGGAAACCAGAACATATACCTGGCGGAATAAGCTTGCTGCTTGCTCAGAATGACCTCCTTGTTGGACGCCTAGCACCAGCATCTCAGGGCGTGATACATGAGCACCAATCGAATGCACTTCGCCTCCATGGTCACATTTTCTGCAACCAGCTAACCCATTATAAGCATCTTGGCACTTCTGCTATGCATGTCAAATAAATGATGAAAGCATAGACTTGCATTGCAGGAAGCATCAGCAGCAGGCATGGCAACGCTGCAGCAGGACACTTCATGTTCAGCGCTAGGCACCCAGCTTACAGACTGGATCAAGCTGCATCTTAGGGAATAAAAGCAAACTACTGCAGCAGGTGGAAATCTAAAATAAAGTATTGGAGAAACTCAGGAGATCTGGCAGCATCTGTGGAGAGAGAAACAGTTAGTGTTTTGAGTCTATACGATGGTTCTTCAGAACTGAAAACCATCAGAAAGTTGTGATTTTTACACTATAGATGAAGGGAGAAGAGAAGTAAGTGGAACAGTGGAACAGATTGTAAAAGTTCTCAGAGCAAATGACAAAGAGCTTGCGGATGGTGGTGAAGGGGCTCAGAGTTGTAAAAAGGGTATAAATAGAAGTGCGAAAAGGAGAAAATGGATCTGCTGTGCTAAGAACAAAATCAACAAGGTAGTTACCCAGGGAAAGTTGAAAGGATTAAAGGTGATTTTACATTCTATGTAACAGTACAACTGGTCCCCATCCCCCAATCATTCACACTGATCTAATCACTCTAGTAGTGAAGTTTACATGGAAGTATGGTGTTTTATTGAAATGGCAAGCAAGTGGAAGGTCAGGGTCATTCCTATAGATAGAGTGGAAGTGTTTCACAAAGCGGTCACCCAATGTTTGGTTCTGTCAATTTAAAGAATACCACATTGTGAACAACCAACACAGTAGAAGAGATTGAAAAAAGTGCAAATAAAATGCTGCCTCACTTGAAAGATGTATTTGAGACCATGGTCTGTGACAAGGTAAAGAGGTGCATGAGCAAGTGTTGCACCTTCTACAATTGCAAGGGAAGGTGCCATGGGAGTGAAGAATTATTAAGAATGAGGGAGGAGTCGACCAGGGTGTTGCAGATTAATCAGTGCCTGCAAAATGCTCACAAAGGAGGGGAGGAGATGATGTGTTTGGCAGAAATAGCAGATTGTTATGGATTACTAAGGTGGAAAGTGACGATAAGTGGAACTCTATCATTGTTCAGGGAGGGTGGGAAATGATTCAGGGCAGAAGTGTGAGACAGTGTTTGGGTACAGTCAGGGCCCTGTCAACCAACTGGTGGATGGAAATCCTCAGCTGAGGAATGAGTCAGTCGGAGACAGCTTAGTGCCTCAAAAAGACTAATCTTGTATTCAAAGAGGCCTCATGCAGTGATTGTAACAAGGTCAGCCAAGGTGGACCTCGTAGAATATGAGTTCCCCAATTGGGGCTGTTAACTTGGTCCAGGCAGGGAGGCCTGGCTGACAGATATAAACAGGAATGTCAGAGATTCTGTTCGCTCTGAGAGCTGGCTTTGAGCAAGCTGGATCAGTCAAGGACTTTCCACGTGTAGTAAGGAGTGACTTGATGATGGGATTCTGGCCTCTGTGGAGTTATTTTTCCTGGAATATTTCTGTCAATGGCTTCATGATTTGCTCATTTACTGTTTTAGCAGTCCAGGATGCATTCCATCCAGGCCTGGCAACTTCTTTGCCTGGAGTGCTGCCAGCCTTTTTAGCACCTCTTGAGAGAACCATAGAAATGATGCAGCACAGAAGGGACCTTTTGGCTCACCTTGTCATACTGACCCAAAGATATCCAGATGCACTTTCTAATCCAATCTTCCCACACATGAACCTCAACACTGCAGCTTACAGCATTTAAGTACGGATTGAAGTACTTTTAAAGAATTTAGGGTTTCTGCTTCCACCACCAACTCAGGTAGTGAATTCCAGTCACCCACCACCCTCTGCATGAAAAAGATTTTCCTTTCATCTCCTCTAATTCTTCTGTCACTTAGCTGGAATCTATGACCCCTGGTTTTAGAACTCTCTGCCAAGGGAAAGAAGTTCTTCTGTCGATAGCTATCCCTCACAGTTTTGTATGCCTCAACCACATCATCCCTCAGCCTTCTCTATTCCAAGGAAAACAACCCCAAGCTCTCCTCATAGCTACAATTCTCCAGCCCTGGCAACATTCTAGTCATCTCTGGCATGCTCTCAAGAGCAATTACATCCTTCCCGTAATGTGGTGATCAGAATTACACACAAATCTCCAGTTTTGGCCTCACCAGTGTTTTATACATTTTCATCATTATATCCCTACTTTTGTATTTTATACATATGTCAACAAAGGAGAATATTCAGGATGCTTTCTTTACAACATTATTTATCTCTACTACTACTTTTAGGGACCTGTGATTTTGCATGCCAAGATCTTTCACTTCATCTATCTTTGTCAGTATATTCCCATTTATTGTATATTCCCTTTTACAGTTTGACCTCCCCAGATGCATTACCTCACACTTATTACAGTTGGACCCTATCCGTGACATTTCTACCCACTCCACTAACCCATCTATATCATTTTGGAGCTTACAGTTGGCTTACAGCCAACTTTTGTGCCATCTGCAAATTTCCTAATTGTTCCCCCAGTGTTCAAGTCCAAATCGTTAATGTATAAAATAAACAGCAGGAGTTCCCAACACCAAGGTTGGTTGGCTTGCCGAGCTGGTTTGTGGTTCTGCATATGTTTCGTTACCATGCTTGGTAACATCCTCAGTGCAGCCTCTGATGAAGCGTCAGTGTGTTTTCCCGCCTGGTTTTTAAACTCTGGGGTCTGTTGCAATGGATTGCCTCACTTCCAAGTTTCCTCCGTAGTGGAATGTATATGGGGTCGAGTTCAATGTGTTTATTAATAGCATGTTTCGTGGAGTGCCATGCTTCCTGGAATTCTCGTGCTTGCCTCTGCCTAGGCTGTCCCAGGATTGGTGTTGTCCCTGTCGAAGTCGTGGTTCTCCTTGTCCATGTGGATTAAGATGAGTGAGTATTGCTCGTGTCTTTTTGTAGCCAGTTGATGTTCATGTACCCTTGTTGTTAGTTTCCTTCCTGTTTGTCCGATGTGGTGTTTCTCGCAGTCTCTGCAGGGGATCTTGTAGTTGAGCACTTTAGTTCGGGTTGTCGTAGGGTTGATGTGGGCTTGTGTGCCACTCTGATGCCCAGCGGTCGTAGACCCACTCCCTGCCATGGACAGGACCAATGTCATCTACAAGATCCCCTGCAGAGACTGCAAGAAACACTACATCGAACAAACAGGAAGAAAACTAACAACAAGAGTACATGAACACCAACTGGCTACAAAAAGACATGAGCAATACTCGCTCATCTCAATCCACATGGACAAGGAGAACCACAACTTCGACTGGGCCAACACCAAGATCGTGGGACAGGCTAGGCAGAAACGAGCACGAGAATTCCTGGAAGCATGGCTCTCTACAAAGCATGTTATTAATAAACACATTGAACCCAACCCCATATACATTCCATTACAGAGGAAACTCGGAAGTGAGGCAATCCATCGCAACAGACCCCAGAGTTTAAAAACCAGGCGGGAAAACACACCAACGCTTCATCAGAGGCTGCACTGAGGATATTACCAAGCACGGTAACGAAACGTCCGCGGAACAACAAACCAGCTCGGTGAGCCAACCAACCTCAACACCCACAACCCGATCTACAGATCTACTCCAAAACCTTAGACCATTTGAAACAGCCTCTTTTTTGCAGGGGCAGCCATTGATCATTACCCTTTATTTCCTATTAAGCCAACTTTGGATTGAATTTGACACGTTACCCTGTATCCCATGTGCTTTAACTTTTTTGACTAGTCTGCTATGTGCAACTTTGTCAAATGCCTTACTATAATCCATGTAGCCAACATCCACTGCACTACCCTCATCACTCCTTCTTGTCAGTTGCTCAAAGAGTTCAATCAAATTTGTAAGGCGTGACCTTCTCTTAACAAAGCCATGCTGACTATACCAGATTGGTCCATGCCTTTTGAAGTGACAGTTTATCCAATCTATCAGGATTGATTCTAATAACTTAGACACCAATGAAATAAGACAAATGGCTTATAATTGTTTGGAATTTCACTTGTAACCTTTTTAATTGACATAACCACATTTGCATTCCTCCAGTCCTCCAGTACCTCACTGTGTCTAGTGAAGTTTGGAAAATAATCCTCAGAGCATCTGCTATTTCCTCCCTGACTTCATTCAACGTTCTAGGGAACAATCCACCAGGCCCTAGTGACTTATCCACTTTCAAGGATTCTAACTCTTCTAATATTTCTTCTATCATTTTGATTATTTTGTCCAATATTTCACACTGCTGCTCTTGGATTACTACACCATCCCTTTCCTTTGTGAATATGGAGACAAAACATTCATTTAAAATTCTTCACATTTCCACTGCATCTTCACACAAGTTCCCTTCTACATCTCTGATCGGCCCCACTTTTTCCTTAACTACCCTTTGGTTCTTTACATACTAGTAAAACATCTTTGGGTTACCCTCTATCTTGTTTGCTAATATTTTTTCATACTCTCCCTTTGATTTCCTTATTTCCTTTTTAATTTGATCCCTGTACTTGCTTAATCATGGAGGTCTAGATTTGGTGGTACCATTCTTATTTTGAAGGGACATGACAGCTTTGTGCGCTAAGGATCTCACTTTTGGTACCTCCCATTGGTTTAACACTGTTTTATCCTTTAGCGCCCCTATCCAGTCCATCTCAGCCAAATCACTTCTCATTTTTATCAAATTTGCCTTCCCCTGGTTTAAAACTTTTACTCCTGATTTACCTCTGTCTCTTTCCATAATAACATTAAATCTAACCGGGTTGTGGTCTCTATCCCCAATATGGTCACCAATGATCACTTTATCCACTTGCCTACCTTCATTTTCCAAAACCAAATCCAGAATTATGCCTTCTCTCGTTGGTCTCGTCACATATTGTTTAAAGATTTTTCCTGAACACAGTACAAGAATTTTTCACCTTCAAAGCCCCTTATTTTTTTTAAAACCCAGTTGATGTTGAGATAGTTAAAGTCTCAACTGTTATTGCCCTCTTATTCCTACAGGCAGAAATCTGTCTACATATATGTTTTTCTAACTGCCTCCCAATGTTTGTGGGTCTGCAGTACACTCCTAGTAGTGTGACTGCCCTTTATTCCTAGATTCAACCCATAAAACCTCTCTCGGTAACCCATTTAGTATATCATCCCTTCTCACAAGTGTAATTAATTTGTTAACCAATATACTACCCCCACCCCTACCCTCCTTTTTTGTCACCCACTCTATTCTGCTTGAAAACTCTACATCCAGGGATATTGAACTGCCAATTTGCCCTTCCTAGCTAGATTTCTGTTGTAGCAATGTCATCATGCTGCCATGTATCTATCTGTGCCCTTAGTTTAACTGTCTTGTTTGTAATACTTCTTGCATTGAAGTATAAACAGTTCAACCTTGTCAATTTCCTCTGCTGGATGCCATTTAATGCCTATTTCTGTTGACTTTGCAAGAAGCTGGCTACATTATTAACTAATGTTCTATTTCCTGTTTCCTAATCTGAATCTGAACCAGTTAGCCTACTTTGTGATTTCCATCCCCCACCATACAAGTTTAAAACCTCATCAACAGAACTAGCAAAAGCCCCCGCGAGGATATTTGTCCCATCTTTGCCCAGGTGCACCCCGTCAAGCTTGTATCAAGATCCCACCTTTCCCAGAAACAGTCCCAATCCCTCAAGAATCTAAATCCATCTCTGATACACCATTCGACCAGCCATGCATTCATCTGATCTAACCTCTTATTCCAGCTCTTGCTAGCATGTGAGATTATTACATTTGAGGTCCTGCATTTTAATTTATCTCCTAACTTCCTATATTCAGTTTCCAGGTCCTTATTCCTTTTATCAACCTATGTCATTGGTACCTATGTGTACCATGACCACTGGACATTCACCATCCTGCTCCAGAATGTCCTGCAGCCACTCTGTGACATCCATGACCCTGGCACTAGGGAGGAACCTACCATCCTGGCTTCGTATCTGTGGCCATAGAAGCATCTGTCTGAACCCCTTACTGTTGACCCCCCCTATCACTCTAGCCCTGCCGGTCATTTTCCTCCCCTTCTGTGCAGCATGGCTGATGTTGATTTCCCTTGAGCAACCATCTCCCAACAGTCTTCAAAGCGGTATATCTGTTTGAGAGGCGAAGAACCACAGTGGATTCCTGCAGTTTTTGTCATTTTTTTCTTCATTTATATAAGTGATTTGGATGTGAGTGTAAGAGATATTGTTAATACATTTGCAGAGACACTAGAATTGGTGGTGTAGTGGACAGCGAAGAAGATTATCTCAGTGTACAATGGGCTGATGAGTGGCAGATGGAGTTTAATATAGCTAAATATGAGTTGTATTTTGTTAAGGCAAACTATGGCAGAATTTATAAAAATTAATGGTTGGGTCCTAGGGAGTATTGCCAAACAGAGACCTGGGGTGCAGCTGCATAGTTCCTTGAAAATGGGAGTTACAGATAGATATGGTGATGAGGAAGGCATTTGGCGCGCTTGCCTTCATTGGTCATAACAACTGAGTTTAGGAGTTGGGATGTCATGTCACGGCTATACGGGACATTGGTGAGGCCTCTTTTAGAATACTGTGTACAATTCTGGTCACCCTTCTATAGAAAGGATGTTGTTAAACTTGAGAAAATGCAGAAAACATTTACAAGGATGTTGCCAGGACTGGAGGGTTTGAGTTATAGGGATAGGATGAATAGCCTGGTGCTTTTATCCTGGAATATCAGAGGCTGAGGAGTGACCTTACAGAGGTTTATAAAATCAAGGGGGGCACGGATAGGGTGAATAGCCAAGGTATTTTTCTTAGAGTGGGACAGTCCAAAAGTAGAGAGCGTGGATTTAAGGTGAGAGAGGAAGGATTTAAAAAGGACATAAGGGGTAACATTTTTTCATGCAAAGGGTGGTGCATGTATGGAACAAGCTGCCAAAGGAAATAGTGGAGGTGGATACATTTGAAAGGCATCTCGATGGGTATATGAATGGGAAGGTTTTAGAAGGATATGGGTCAAATACTGGCAAATGGGACTAGATCAGATTGGGATGTCCACTTGGCATGGAGTGGAACTGAATTGGACTGAAGGGATAGTTTCTCTGCTGTATGACTCCATGACTTCCTTCCGAAGTGTTTTATTTTGTCTGATGGTTACCAGTTCCCTTTGTGCCTGTGTAATCCTCACCAGCTTTGTGATCACCTCGCTAAACATGCTGTCAATGATATTTTTACAGGGGGTTCAGCTCGTGGCTCCAGTTTTGAAAAGCAATTAGCCAGTAGCTGTAGCTGGACACACTTTTTGCACATGTAGTCGTCAAGGACACTGGTTATTTATACTGTTCAGTTCTTCAACGTCCACATTTTCAACTAAGCCATTGTTACTATCTACTAATTTGGTAAAGGCAGAAGCAAAATATTCATTTTGTACCTCTGTCATGTACTTTGCTTCAGTGAGCAGCTAACCGTGCTTGTTCTTTGTAGGCCTTACTCTATCCTTCACTAATCTTCTACTACTACTATGTTTGAAGAACATTTTAATCTTTGTTTTAGCACAGCCCACCATGCTTTCCTCATGTTTTCTCTTAGCTTTTCTTACTCTAGCCTTAGTCTCTCTCCTGCATTTGAAATACTCTTCCTAATTTCTATTTCTGTTGTTATTGTAGTATGCATCGTATGTCTCCTTTTTATTCCTTATTTTGTCAAAAAGCATCAATATTTTTAGTCATCCAGGCTACTGGAGGGGAGGTGATAGCCTATTCATTTTATCACTGGACTGTTAATCCAGAGACCCAGCTAATGTTCTGGTGACCCAGGTTTAAATCCCCCCACAGATGATAGTGGAATTTGAATTCAACTAAAAGCTGAAATCAAGAGTCTAATGATAACCATGAACCCATTGGCAATTGTCAGAAAAATTCATCTGATTCACTGATGTCCTTTAAGGAAAAAAACTCCCATCATTACCTGGCCTGGCCTACATGTAACTCCAGAGCCACAGCAATGTGGTTGACTCTTAATGTCCTTCTGGGCAATTAGAGATGAGCAGTAAATGCTGGCCTGCCCAGCGATGCCCTTAACCTGTGAATGAATAAAATAAACACTAGCTTGATAACCCATATTTATTCCTCATGGGTTTATACCTAGTGTACACCCTATTTATCTCTCTTTTGAAATTCTCCAATTTTTCATCTACTCTTTTATCCGCCAAAATGTGTTTCCAATCAATGTGCTCCAGCTCAACTTTTAGACGCCTAAAATTTGCCCTTTCTCACTCCGGAATCTTAATCATTGTCTGACTTTTACCCCTCTCCAACTTAATTTCAAGCCTTATTGTGGTATGATTGTTATTTCCTAAATTCTCCCTCACTCTGACATTCTCCACTTGGCCTGTCTCATTTCCTAATCATAGTTGGAATATTGATGGCAAACATTTCCCATTCTTTCTCACTTATATCTTCCATCAACCCATTGTGTGAATGATGTTGCTGTTGTCATCAATACTGTTGTTATACAACTGCTCTTGTCATCCACAAGGGCAGTTCAATGATCCAGTCTGTAATATGAAGATTAGAGGGAGGCCATGTCTTACGCACAATCCTCCAGCCCCAAATAATTAATCTTGTGTTCAGAGAGGTCTGGAAAATTTCTGTCAACACCTCCAAGTTTTGCTTGCTTACCTCTCTCGGCAATCTAGGATGCATCTGTCCTGCCTGGCAACTTCTCTACCTGTAAAAGTTATTATTTACATAAGTGATCTGGATGTGAATGTACAAGGCATGATTAGTAAGTTTGCAGATGATACAAAATTAGGAGGTATTGTTGATAGCAAAGAAGATTGTCAAAAATTACAGAGGGATCTTGATCAGATGGGGAAGTGGGCTGAGGATTGGCAAAGGCAATTCAATATAGCTAAGCGTGAGGTGTTGCACTTTGGAAAATCAAACCAAGGTAGGACTTATACAGTAAATGGTAAGGTCCTGAGGAGTGTTGTGGAACAGAGGACCAAGGATTACAAGTACGCGGTTCATTGAAAGTGGTGTCACAGGTAGACAGAGGTGAAGATGGCATTTGGCATGCTAGCCTTCATTGATCGAGCCATTGAATGTAGGAGTTGGGACGTTATGTTACAGTTGTATACGTTGTTGGTGAGGCTGCACTTGGAGTATTGTGTACAGTTTTGGTCACCTTATTATAGGAAAGACATAGTTAAACGGGAAAGTGTGCAAAGAAGATTTACGAGTAAGCCTGAGTTATAGGGGGAGTTTAGTCAGTATAGGACAATAAAATTGTGAGGGGCATAGACAGGATGAATGCATATAGTCTTTTTTCCCAGGGATGGGGAATTGAAATCTGGAGGGTATAGGTTTAAAGTGAGAAGGGGAGGATTTAAGAAGGAGCTGAGGGGCAACTTCTTCACACAGAGAGTGGTATGTATACGGAATGGGCGGCAGAGAAAGTGGATGAGGCAGGTACAATAGCAACATTTTAAAAAACATTTGGATAGATACATGGATGGGAAGGGTTTAGAAGGATGTGGAACAAATGAAGGCACTTGGAACTAGCTGAGTGGGCACCATGGCTTAGGCCAAAGGGCCTGTTTCCATGCTGTATTAATCTATGACTCTATGACTCTAGAAGTCATCATATGCAGAGAATGGGGATGATCCATTTTATCTACAGTTCTTCATTACAGGGTCTTGACCATCTTTGACTGGAAGAAATCAGAAACTTCTAATCTATGTGATCTTCAGGAAACCAAGAAAGATTCCTCCAGACTTGAAACATTTCAACAACCATATTAAAAATATTTTTAAAACTTTTTTTATTTTTTCTTTCAGCTGTTTAGTAATTAGCAGCATGTTACATCTTAAAAAACATATTTTCTTGTTTGTGAATCTAATGTGTAAGAGGAGTGACTGTTAGGATTACATTTTGAGTGTAATCAGAAATAAACATTTATCATTGCAAAAAAAACGTCTCTTTTCTTTAAAAGCACAGCATTTGAGATGTTAAAGTGCTCCTTCTGTAAAATCCATTTTATTGCAGTGAGATCTCGCCACCCATAACAATTACCTTCTACATATTTCCAACATTTACAAATATATTAAGAGGACATGTCGCATTCTGGTGAGAATAAATTATTCTGTAAGATTGCAGATTTTTGATTTTGAAATTGTAGTTAGAATCTGAGTCAAGTAATTTACAGCTTCAGTTGTTGTGTATTTAAAAAAAGGCTGCTTATTGTTGACAGCAGCAAGTCCAATAGGGATAAATGGTGTAATGCTGGTATTAAGTGTGCAGATTCTACAACAGAAGATAAGAAGTTGCATGCTGAATGCTTTGCTCTTCATTTCGCTCTACAGATTACACAATCATTCCATTTCTTTCTGACAATATTTCTTGTACTAAGTGTGTCTCAAAGGTCTGTAATTTGTGAATGATATTGTTAGTGGAGCTATGGACACGATCAACATTTGAACCTGACAGTGATCAATTTGGCTGTAGATCATTTGTCTGTGGTGAAACAATTGGTAAGCCCCAAAGTATATTTTCCACATTAATTTGGAAGAATAATTGCCACTAACAGTAATCCCTATCCAGACTAGAAATGTATGCACTTTTGAAATGTTGGGTGGGTAATTAGGCTTTTCAGGTCACTTTTTGGGGACTTGAGAACACTTGGAGCTCTAAAACGGGTCCTGCAGTGCAAGTCCTCAGTTATGCTAGTCACCAGAACTAATTCGTCATTGAAGAACAGTCAGAGATCCAAGCCCTTTTGGGCCCATCACATCCACACCAGCCAAAAATAATCACCTTACTATTCTAATTCAATTTTCCAGCACTTGGCCCATAGCCTTGTATGCCATGGTATGGCAAGTATACTTCTCAACTGTCATGCCAGTTTCTGTCTTACCATCTTTACAGGCAGTGAGTTCCATCATATCTATCTTCTGTCATTGACCACTTTAGTGTCCATTGACTGCAATTAAGAAGTAAAAGCCCAAACAAAATAAAATTTACACATCAACTTTAAGAATTAAATCATGCCATTTTATATAAAAAAGATATTATTTTCTTTGAGCACTCTTAGTGTTTATCTTTCTAGTGCCTTTGCCTACAGTTTTTGAGAAGGTGACCAAGCACTTGGATGAGGGTAGGGCAGTTGACGTGGTGTACATGGACTTCAGTAAAGCCTTTGATAAGGTTCCACATGGTAGGCTATTGGAGAAAACGCAGAGGCATGGGATTGAGGGAGATTTAGCAGTTTGGATTAGAAACTGGCTTTCTGAAAGAAGGCAAAGAGTGTTGGTTGACGGAAAATATTCAGCCTGGAGTCCGGTTACTAGTGGTGTGCCACAAGGATCTGTTTTGGGACCACTGCTGTTTGTCATTTTTATAAATGACTTGGACGCAGACATAGGTGGATGGGTTAGTAAGTTTGCAGATGACACTAAAGTCGGTGGAGTGGTGGACAGTGTGGAAGAATGTTGCAGGTTGCAGGGAGACTTGGATAAACTGCAGAATTGGGCTGAAAGGTGGCATATGGAGTTCAATGCAGATAAATGTGAGGTGATGCACTTTGGGAAGGCAGAATACTGGGTCAATGGAAAGATTCTTGGTAGTGTGGATGTGCAGAGGGATCTTGGTGTCCAGGTACACAGATCCCTGAAAGTTGCCACCCAGGCTGATAGTGCTGTTAAGAAGGCATACGGTGCGTTATGTTTCATTGGTAGAGGGATTGAGTTCTGGAGCCGTGATGTCATGCTGCAACTGTACAAAACGCTAGTGCAGCCTCACTTGGAATATTGCGTACAGTTCTGGTCGCCCCCTTACAGGAAGGATGTGGAAGCATTGGAAAAGGTGCAGAGGAGATTTACCAGGATGTTGCCTGGTCTGGAGCGAAGGTCTTATGAGGAAAGGCTGAGGGACTTGGGTCTGTTCTCATTGGAGAGAAGGCGGCTAAGAGGGGATTTAAAAGAGACATACAAAATGATCAGAGGATTAGATAGGGTGGACAGTGAGAGTCTTTTTCCAAGGATGATGACGTCGGCTAGTACGAGGGGGCATAGCTGCAAATTGAGGGGTGATAGATTTAAGACAGATGTCAGAGGCAGGTTCTTTACTCAGAGAGTGGTAAGGGTGTGGAATGCCCTGCCTGCCAATGTAGTTAACTCAGCCACATTAGGGGCATTTAAACAGTCCTTGGATAAGCATATGGATGATGATGGGATAGTGTAGGGGGATGGGCTTAGATTAGTTCACAGGTCGGCGCAACATCGAGGGCCGAAGGGCCTGTTCTGCGCTGTATTGTTCTATGTTCTATGTCCTACACCACACTACCTGAGCGGCTGAAGTTGGAAGATGGCATACGTTCAATGGAGGAGACTGCACATTGCCTTCGAGATAAATCTTAAAAATCATTTGAACCTGGAACCTAGAAGGTTCAGCTGAGGACTGTACCACCTTGAATTTGTTTGTCACAGTCTGGGCCCACTATAATGAACAGTAGAAAATGAAATGAGAAGTGATAGCGTAGGTACTGTCTTCTTGAGAGAGGACAGACATCAGGTTTGGGCTCCAAGGGGTCTCTACCACTCACTCAGAGTGGGACTCACAGTGCCTTATAATCTGTTGGAGAGAAGATTTCTGGTCTGTTGTGATACTCTATTAACTTATGTTCACACAATAATTTACAGCCATGCTGGCACTAGTCTGAACAATCAATGTACAGATTCCTCCTCTTATTAGCTTCAAAAGGCATTAGCTTGCCTTTCCATTTGAGCATTTGAGGGTCTCCTGGCTCAGTTACAGGGTATCTACCCCAATTTCCACATCCATTACAGTGTTGGCAAACCTTGGAGTCTGCACTAACCCATGTTCTTATGTTCTTAAGAGACAGATTCACTTTCTCACAACTGCCAATATATGGTCCAGCCACAATGCACATTATCTTTCAGAGGTGCAGGCTCATTTTAAGTGTTGCAAGCAAGGTTCTATTGTGGATAAGTATTTGATGCGGCAGCCAATGAACCAACTAGAATTTGCACTGGATGCATACAGCAATCTTTCAATTGAGTTGATAGCATGAAATTGTCAAATTTTCTACATTATTTTGAACAACTATGAGTTAATTATGCATCCTTCTGCCCATTTTTAGAGGTTATCCAATTTAAACCCAGTAAGCTTAAATTCACAGGAATTATCATGTACAATCATGTGCAGACTTTGTGTAAAGAATTTAAGTTTAAGGTGCCAGATGCAGAGAGGCAGATCACGCAGATCCATATGGAGTTACCACTTGAGACTATCGGGTTAGACCAACAGAAAACTATATTAGATGCTAGGAGGTATTTCTTCTCATATTAAAACTTCTGGAAAATGTTTCTGGCATCTGTCTTGACCATATTTTTTAAAAACAATTTGTATGAATTTTTGAGTTGTAGTACCTAAGTACAGAAGGGAGAGGTTTCATTTGGGATTTTTTTTATTTACTCAGTCTTGAGATGATGGGAACACCAACCGGACAAGCATTTATTGCCCACCCCAAACAGGAGTTAAGAGTCAACCACATTGCAGATTCCTTCCCTAAAGGACATTAGTTTTTTTTATTGAATTCAAAGTTACCATCTGCTATGGTGAGATCTTGAACCCAGATCCCCAGAACATCCACTGGGGCTCTGGATTAACAGTCTAGCAATAATACCATTAGGCCATTGCCTACCCATGGGTAACTGGTATATAATAACTTTCAGAGATCAAAGATGAATTTGTCATTATCTTGTCAAACATTAGGTAAGGGCTTCTTCTCTATTTTTTCTTTTCCTCTCCCAGGAGAGTGCGTAGTTGCACCTATTCTTGGGAGTATGACAATTATATGCCAAAGTAACACTATACAAGGATAAAAAAGACTTCATGACCCTCTCAGTCTTTACTTGTCCTTTGGATATGGTGGTGATTAATGGAAGGTACTGCTCACCAACTAGAAAGCCATTGACAGCCCCTTCTGGGAAGGGCCCGCTGAATTAAGTGTTATTCTGGTACTTAACTAGCAACAGTCTATTCCTGGGGTTAAGAACCAGAACAGAAGTGCTGTCCACCAAGAACTTCAAACCAGTAAGAGGAGAGCTACCACAGAGATAGTGACTGCCGTCTCTAAACAATGTCCAACACTGCTTTGTATCACTGCTGGATCCTGGGCCACAGGTGGGTGAGGCAAGATGGGTTTTGTAGGGTTGGGTCATAGGAAGAGGGGTGGAAGAGAAGGAGCAGCAAGGGCAGGTAGTGACTGTCAACAGACATTCTCTTCCCTTTGCTAAGTCCCTCAATCAGACACTGAATTCCATTCAAAGAAGGAACTCCCATTGGACCCAAAACCTTACCCCATATGTTTCATTGTCTTGCTACTTGCATGGCAAGTAACCCTGACTGTCCCTAGATTAGTACCAGCAGCAGTAGAATGAGCCTCTTAAGTGGGCACTAATTTCTCACTTAAAGGTCTCAATGAATGGCCACCGGCAGGCTTTTTTGCAATGGGCTTAATCAGGATGAAGGAACTCCATCCACCACTTTTCTGATTAAATGTCCCCTTTCTATCAAACCTGCCACAAGAGGGCATTAAATATCATCTTCTGTGTTCACAGGAATTGTTGGTACATTGAAAATGTGTAAAATGAAAATAAACTTGAATTTATGTAACACTTTTCACAACACAGGATGCTTTAAGCACTTTACAGTGAATGAATTATTTTTGAATTGAATTTACTACTGCAATGCAGAAAACACTGCTGTTAATTGCACACAGCAAGGTCAACAGGCAGGAGTATGATGGTGACCAGAAAATCTCATTTTAATGATGGTTGTAGAATAAATATTGACCATAAATAAGATTATAAGACATAGGAGCAAAAGTAGGTCATTCAGTCCTTCAAGTCTGCCCTGCTAGTCACTGAGCTCACGATTAGCAGCACAGTGTCTCAGTGGATAGCACTGCTGCCTCACAGCACCAGGGACCCAGGTTTGATTTCAGTCTGTGTGGTGTTTGTACATTCTCTCCATGTCTGTGCAGGTTTCCTCCGGGTGCTCTGGTTTCCTCCCACAGTCCAAAGATGTGCAGGTTAGGTGGATTGACCATGCTAAATTGCCCATAGTGTCCATGGATGTGCAGGTAGGGTGACGTTGCCATGGGGCATGCAGTATTACAAGGATAGGGTAGGGGATGAGTCTTGGTGGGATGTTTGGTGTGGACTTGATGGGCTGAATGGCCTGCTTTCACACTATGAATTCTATGACTGATCTAATGATCCTTAATTCCATTTTCATGCCTTTTCCCCATAACCCTTGATTTTCTTACTGATTAAAAGTCTGTCAGCCTTGAATTACTTCATGATCCAGCTTCAACAGCCCACTGTTAATAAATTTCACAGATTCACAACTGTCTAAGAGAAGAAATTTCTCAAAATGTGTATCTTGTGATCCCTTATTCTGACATTATTCTCTCTGCTCCTAGACTCTCCCACAATTGGAAATAGCCTTTCTGCAACTGCCCCTTAAAGTCCCCTAATAATTTGACATATTTCAATGATGTCACATCTCATTCTACTGCATTCCGATGAGTACAGGACAAGTATACTTGACGTCTCCTCATAAGACAGTCCCCCCACACTTGGTATTGGCCGAATGCATGTTCACTGGGACTGCCTCCATTTCCAGTATATCTTCCCTCTGATGGTGGGCCCATAACTATTCACAGCATTCCAACTGTGGCCTGACTGATGCCTTGTATAGTTTTAGTAAGCCATCCCTACTTTTACACTCCATTCCTTTGAAATATTTGCCTTCTCTATTAGTTGCAAGAATTTGTGATTCGTGGATGAGGACTCCTTAATCTCTCTGTTCTGTAACATTCTGCTGTCTTTCTCCATTAAAATAATATTCTTCCTGTCAAAGTGAATAACCACATATTTTCCCACATTAAATTCAATCTGCCAAGTTTTTGCCCACTCACTTAATCAGCCTACGACTCTCTGCAGACACTTTGTGTCATCCTCACCACTTAACATTAGAATTAGCTTTACTGTTCCATGTACTCACATGAGTTCAGTAAAAAATTTACTTGCTTTCCCACCTTTGGTTTGTGTCATTTGCAAATTTGACTAAAGTACATTCACCTTCCTCATTATTTGACTTATTTTATTTGATTTGTTTATTGTCAATGTGTATATTATTACAAAGTGCAGTGAAAAGTACTATATAGTGTCACCACACTCCATGCCATCTTAAAACACAGAAAAATAAACCAAAACATAAAATATAAAGGGCAGAAAAATGAAGATATAAAGGAAGTATCCAGCTTTACAGTCCTTCTTGTTAAGTGCGCCTTTTTGGGCCATGGGCCTAGTGGCCAGACACAAGTCTCATTTGCTGTGCCGCCACCACTGGAACTAAAGTTGCCACTCTTTAGCACCATCTTGCCTCTAACCCTCTCCACTATGTGTCATCACTGGACCTTGCTTATGCAGATGCCACCGATGCTGCTGGGTACCAAACCAGCCCAAACTCGACTCTGCCATAGCCATGAGTCCACTTCAGGCCCACCTTGCTGATGTAACTGCTGCTGATGCAGCTGAGTCTCGTATTAGGCCCAAATTTGCCACCATCTCCATGAATCTACACTGGAAGCAGACACCATGGGGAACCCAAATTCATCCTGCAGTAGGAACTTGTCAGTGCTAGCACTGCCTCAATGATGCAGAAGCTGCCTGGAGCCCAAATTCAACTCTGATGCTGCCACCATAAGTCAGCATTGCTGGGCTCTCTCGCCCCTGCCAATTCCATCCCACAACTGAGCACTTCATCAACAGGTAAGTAAAATAAAATAGAAAAATAATGTGAAAAGAGAGAAAAAAAAGAAAAGAAATGAAAATAGCAGGTGGAGCAGTCAAACCCCAGGCTCAGAAGCCCTACTCCACCACCATCTTACCAGAATCTTATCACTACCATCTTCCCAATGTACATTAATATACCTTGTAAATGATGATGGTAACAGCACTAATCCCTGTGGCATACCACTGATTACAGCTTGGCATAACACTGATTACAGCTTGGCATCCAGAAAATGCCACCCTTATCTCAGTCTTCTATTAGCCATTCCTCTATCCATGCTAATATATTACCTCCAATACCACTCAGTCGACTAACCTGGAGCAGCAGCAGGAAAGGAGCGACCATGGAGATGAACAGAAGCAGCAGGGCTTCCAGTTAAGAACCTGATGAATTTGGCCCAAATCAAGCTCACTCAGAGCACCAACAAGACAGGAGAGGAGTGAATCTGAATCCAAAGGCGGAGCTTTAGTGGTGACATCAGGGTTCAAAAATTGACATAGGGTAAGAGAATTGGCTTTAGGAACTGGCTGAGTAGTACCGGGAGGGAGACAGAGTGTGAAGTCCTTATTTTTGTGATTTGTAGTTTGTTAGGAATAGAGAAAGAGAGAAATCTGATTTGGTGAGTGATGGGTAAGATTTTTTATTAGCTTATTGTTTATAATTGGTAAGGATCACAATGGCAGGAGGACTCGTCCCCATGGAATACTCCTCCTGAAATATGTGAGAAATCAGGGACACTGGTGCCTTTGTATGCAGAAAGTGTGTTCAGCTGCAGATCCTGATTGACCAAATGGAACACTGGAGCTGCAAATGGACTCACTATGGAGCATCCATGATGCTGAGAAAATCTTGGATGGCGCATTTAGTGAGCTGGTTTCACCATAAGGACTACACAGGCAGAAATGTGTTAGGTGATCACCAGGAATAATAGTAAGTGTGGCCATTCCCCTCTCAAACAGATACACCATTTGGTATACTGTTGGAGAGATTGGCCTCTCAGGGGAAAGCAGCAACAGCCAAGTCTGTGGCACCATGGTTGGCTCTGCTGTGCAACAGGGGGGAAAAAGACTGGGAGGGCTTTAATAATAGGAGACTCAATTGTAAGGAGAACTGGCAGGTGATTCTGTGCGAGCAAATGAGACTCTTGAATAGTATGATGTTTCCCTGATGTCAGAGTCAGGGATGTCTCAGTGCAGTTGAAAGAAATTCTGAAGGACAAGGGTGAACAACCAATAATAATAATAGTACATGTCGATAATAACGACATGAGTAAAAACAAAAATGAGGTTCTGCAGCAGCGTATTTAGAGAGATCTAGTAGTAGATTAAAGAGGAAGACTACTAATGTTGTATTCTCAGAATTACTTCTCATGCCACATGCCACTACTTAAAGGAATAAGAAGATAGGTCAGATGAACGTGTGCCTAAAGAGATGGTGTAGGAGAGGAACCTTTAGGTCTGGGACAAATGGGACCTCTAAAGACTGGATGTTGTAGATGGGCTAGAATGGGTGCAATATCCTTGCTGGGAGGTTTGCTTGTGCTATGGGGAAGGTTTTAAATTAATTTGGCAGTTGGATGGGCAGAGCATAGGTATAAATTAAGAATAATGTTCGGTCAGCTATAGAAGGAGTAAGCAGCAGGCACAGAAGACATGGGCAGGATAAAGCACATAGGAGGTCTAGAAAACTAATTTGTTTCTATTTTAATGCAAGGAGTTTGACTGGTATGACAAATAAACTTAGAACATTGATCAGCATATGGGACTATGATATTGTTACAATCACTGAGGCAAAGTTGTTGGAAGGACAGAAATGGCAGCTCAACATTCCAGGGCATAGACGTTTCAGTGCAATAGTGATGGGGTGTGTAAGAGAAGTCAGGACATTGCATTGTTGATAAAGGAGGCTGTAGTGATAGTAACAAGGTCAGCCAGCTGGACATTATAGAATATAAAAACCGAAAGAACTATGGATGCTGTAAATCAGGAACAAAAGCAAACTTGCTGGAGAAGCTCAGCAAGTCTGGCAGCATCTGCAAAGGAAAAAACAGAGTTAACATTTTGGGTCTGGTGACCCTTCCTCAGAACTTCCCCAGTTCTGAGAAAGGGTCACCAGACCTAAAACATTAACTCTGTTTTTTCCCTCCACAGGTGCTGCCAGACCTGCTGAGCTTCTCCAGCAACTTTGTTTTTGTTCCTGTTGTTACTGTAGAATATAAGTTCCCTGACTGGAACTATTAATCTGATCCAATCAGGGAACCCTGGCTGACAGATAAAAAGGGATGTGTCAGAGACACTGATGCTCTGAGAGGTGGTACTAGAGTTAAGGACTGCTCATGTGTAAGTAGGGTGGCATAGTGGCTCAGTGGTCAGCACTGCTGCCTCACAATGCCAAGGACCTGGGTTTGATTCTAGCCTTGATGACTGTCTGTGTGGAGTTTGTACCTTCTCCTTGTATTTGCATGGGCTTCCTCCCACAGTCCAAAGATGTGCAGGTTAGGTGGATTGGCTATGCTAAATTGCCCATAGTGTCTAGGGTGGGAAACAGAGCAAAAGGATAGGGGGTGGTTCTGGGTGGGATGCTCTTCAGAGGAGTGCAGTGGACTTGATGGACAGAATGGCCTGCTTCTACACTGTAGGGATTCTATGAAAATAAAGAGTGACTTGGGATACTGGCCTCTGGAGTTATTTCAGAGGCCATCACTGCCATAATAAGGGAAGATGTTCTAGAAAGGTCTTAAATTTGGCCATTTAGGTAGAGCTCAGAAATGTTGGCATTATAGGCCTCCTAACAGTCAGAGAGAGATAGTGGTGCAGATATGTAGGCAAATTACAGAAAAGTATGCAACTTAACAGGGTTATAGTTGTAAGGGACACAAACAAAGTTGCTGGAAAAGCTCAGCAGATCTGGCAGCATCTGTGAAGGAATAAACAGAGTTAACGTTTTGGGTCCGGTGATCCTTCCTCAGAACTGTTCAGAGGAAGGGTCTCCGGACCCGAAATGTTAACTCTGTTTTTTCCTTCACAGATGCTGCCAAGTCTGCTGAGCTTTTTCAGCAACTTTGTTTTGGTTCCAGATTTACAGCATCCGCAGTTCTTTCGGTTTTTATATAGTTGTAAGGGACTTCTTTTGCTAGCATTAACTAGGATCACCTTAGTGTGAAACAATTAGACATGGTGGAATTTTTAAAGTGCATCCAGGGTAGCTTTTTGTGCCAGTATGTAGAAAACCCTTCTAGAGATGGGATAGTGCTTGACTTAATAGAAGGACTGAAGCCAGTCAAAGTCGTTGAAGTTGTACGGGGTGAGCATGTTGGGGATAGTGATCATAATTCTGTACTTTCAAAGTCTTTATGAAAAGGGATGAGGATACTGCAGAAGTTAAGCGTCTAAATTGGAGGATGGCTGATTCCAATAAAATCAGACAGTATCTGGAAACAAAGATTGGGAGCAGCTACTTGCGGGTAAGTCTACATTTGAAGAGTAGGAATATTTTAAAAGTAGCACAGCGAGAATTCAGGGCCAGCACATTCCTCTAGATTTAAATTTATTTATGTATCACATATACCAAGAGTGAAAGTTAAGGGCAGCAAGTCCAGGGAACCCTGGATGTCAAGGGATATTGACAGTTTGATTAAGAAAAAGGAGGAAGCTTATGTTTAAAAAACAGGGGAGGCCCTTCAAAGGTATAGAGAATGTAAAAGGTTACTTAAAAAGGAAATTAGGAGGGCAAAGAGGGGCCAAGAAATATCTTTGGCAGATGGGATCAAGGAAAACCCCAAAGCTTTTTATAGCATTGTATAGTAAACTATGTTAAGAGTAAGAGGGAAAGCGTGGGACCTATTAGATGCCAAAGAGGCAAATTGTGCATGGAACCAACGGGTATGGGTGAGGTCTCAAAAAATTTCTTCTCATCTAGTGAAGATGAGAAAGACATTTAGCCAGGGATTTCATTTGGGAGGTTCTAGATCATGTTAAGATTAATACAGAGGAGGTATTAAATGTTCTAATGGGCATACAGGTTTGTATATCCCCAGGGCCTGTTGAGATATATCCCATGCTGCTATTGGAGGCCAGGGAGGAATTGCTTGGGCCCTGGCATATTTAGTATATCATCTGGCCACAGATGATCGGAAAAAAGCTAATGTAGTTCCTTTATTCCAGAAGGGCAGCAGGGATAGGCCAGGTAATTACAGACCAGCTGGCCTGACTTAAGTGGTATGGAAATTTTTGGAAAAAGTTTTGAAGGTAAGGATTAATGAATACTTGGAAAGGCAGGGATTGATCAGGGATAGTTAGAGGGAGATCCTGCCTGTCTAATAGGATAGTGGCAGTAGCAGGGTAGGAAGGCGTTCAGATTCTGTACCTGTATGGGCTCCCATTCCCATTTACCTGGCTGGCTGCACTCTTTGATTCTTTTTGTTTCTTCATTTCTTCTTTTCTTTTTTTGTGTCAAAGTTCGCCTTATCTTTTCTGCGAATATGGTGGAGGAAGGTGGTTATGAGGACTTGCTTCAGCGGCAGCAGTGTGGTGGATCCAGATGTTCATTCCTCACAGCCATAGTGGCTGCAGCTTTTTCAAAGGCTTTATTGTTGGTGGGTCTGGTCCATTTCTCCTGGTGGTGGTAGTGATTTCAGTGATGGCTATAGTGGTGGCAACATGGTGGTTCTGGTTCGTTTCTCCTGGCTAAGATGGCAATGTGGCAACATCAGACAATAACTGAAGTGGTGGCAGCTTAAGCAACAGCTTCAGTGCCAACAGCTTGGTGGGTCCGGTCTGTCCGTCCTTGCTATGGTGACGATGCAGTGACTTTGGTATTGGCTTCAGCTGTGGCAGCGTGGTGGGTCTGGTCCGGAAATCCTTGCTTTGGTTGCCTCAGGGCCAGCTTCATCAGTGGCTTCCTCCAGCTACTCCATAAACACTGATTGCCTTGGAGGGAAGATGAACTTTGTCATAACTCTGTCTCAATTATTTATTTTTATAAGTTCTAATGAAAATGGTGCCAAATTGTGGCAACTTATACATATCTTCATAATTTCATAATTATAAGTGACAGTAAACTGCTATTCTATTCTAATTGAGTTTTTTGAAAAGAGGAATATATTGTGAGGGTTGGGAAGTTGATGTGGTTTACAGGGACTTCTCTAAGGCCTTTGAGAAAGTGCTACATCCATGTGGATCTGGTCTAAAAGGTAAGAGTCCATGGGATCCAAGGCAAGTTGGCAAACTGAAATCCAAAATTGGCTTCAAACAGGAGGCAAAGGTGATGTAGAGAGTTGGTTTTTGTAATCGGAAGCCTGTGAATAGCAGTATGCCACAGATTGGTGCTGGAACTCTTGCCATTATGTGCATTCTGACTTGGATGTGAATTCATAATGTTGCAAATGACACAAAAATTAGTGGTTATTGATAGTGAGCACTGTCTCAGGCTACAGTCTGATATTGATCAGCTGATAAACTAGGCAGGGCAATGGCAGATGGAATTTAATCCTGATAAGTGCAAAGTGATACATTCTGTGATGTTTAATCAGGGAAGGATATACACAATGACCGGTATGTCATACTATGGAACAAAGGGACCTTGGTATACAAGTCCTTGGATCCCTGAAGGTGTCAGCCCAGGTCAACAGTGGTGAAGAAGAAATACGGGATGCTTGTCTTCACTAGTCAGGACATAGAATATAGGAGCAAGGAAGTTTTGCTACAGTTCCATAAAACATTGATTAGGCCACAGATGGAATACTGTGTGCGTTCTGGTTGCCATACTATCTAAAGGACGTGATTGCACTGGAGAGGGTATACAGGAGATTCACTAGGATGTTGCCTGGGATTAAAAGTTTCAGGTATGAGGACAGACTGGATAGGCTGAGTTTGTTTTTCTTGGAGCAGAGGAGACTGAGGCGATATCTAACTAAGGTATGCAAAATGAGAGGTATGGACAGAGTAGATCATGAGAATTTCTTTCACATGGCAAACATGTCTAAGACCAGAAGGCATAAGTTTAAGGTGAGCAGTAAATGGTTTACAGGAGATGTGAGAAGAAATGTCAGGGTATAGTCAGCTATGGATCAAGCACACATAAATGGGAATAATGTAGTTTGGTGTTTGTTAGTCAGCATAGAAATGATAGGCCGAATGGGCTATTTCTGTGTTGTATGACTCTTGTAAGACATGGGCTCTTGTCTTATTAAGTAGCTGAACTCAACTGATCTTCAAAATAGTGCTAGATGTTCTTTTATGTCTACTTCAGAAAGCAGAGGATTTAGCATTCCATTGAGAAGAGTTGAGAGTGCTCTCAGCAAATTAGAGTTCAGTTTCTGTTACCTATTATTAATTGTCAGCACATGAGGTAACCTTAAGCACTGCATTCCATTGCACCAATGTACTTCATATTCATATAGTTTCCAATTCTGAGCATTTAACATTTATCAAGTTGTTCCAGTTTGCAGGCATAGAAGTGAGAAGTGCATTCAATGTAATGGAGAATGAGAAAGCAAAATGTATCACGTGAATGAGAAACTTTCAATTTTGAGAAATGAGGTTTGGTCTCTATTAGAAAAATCATAACTAAGCAAATACATCTAGAGATCATGCTCAGCTTTCCAAGCCCTTGTTTGCCTTGTTTCCTTGGATCATGGGACTACTTTTGGGACAACTTATTTACCACCATAAGGTTGGTGGCTTCAGTTTGCTTCTGACTGCCTGACTAGCTTTTGAGTCTAAGAATATTAGATAATCTTCCATTGTGGCACTCCAAGGCTGAGAATGGATAATGTATGGTTGAGATGGCAGAGAGTTTAATGAAATGGCTTGTTGCTTAGGTTTTCAGTAAATTCAGTGTCTGAAAATTTCAAGTTTTCTTAACTTAGCAGATGTATGTTCCTTTCTGAAAGCACACTATAAGGTTCACTATGTTTCAGGTTTATACTGGCACTAAACTTACGGATAATTTTTTTTCTCCATAACATCAAGTCATGTCTAGCTCTAGAGTGAAGTGCACTGGAAAAGCAGAAGCACTCACGTACAAAGAACCCTATTATATCTGCAAAAAATGGTTCCAGGAATGAAAACTTCAGTCACAAAGATAGATTGAAGAGATCGTGACTGTTCTCTTTCCAGAGCAGATAGCTGAGAGAAGCTTTGATAGAAGGTTTGAAAATCATGAGTGGCTGAACAAAGTAAATAGGGAGAAGCTGTTCCTGCTCATAAAAGGAAAAAAAGAATGAGAAGGCATAGATGTAAAGTGATGTACAAACAAAATAAGTGTGAATGAGAAAAAAATCTTTTTTCGCACAAGTAATTAGGATATTGAGTGTACTACCTGGAAGTGGAGTGAAGGCAAATGCAATTGAAGCATTCAGGAGGGTATTGAATGATTATTTGAATAGAAATGGATTGTAGTGTTATGGGGGAAAAAGGCAGGAGATTGGCTAGGAAATAGAACCTGTGCAAGTATGATGGACCAAATGGTCATCTTCTAAACCTTAATTCTGCAATAGTTTGTCTTCTTTGTAAAACATAACTTATTAAAAAAAACTGAACTGAAAATCATTTCCTTGCTCTTCTAGACAAACATATTGACCTGGATTTAGCAATCGGTTGTGAACAAATTAGTTAGTCATATGTGACATTTCACAGGCTCACAGACATACTGTGAGATTTTGAACCGTGACTTGCCATAATTTGGAATCCAAAACACCATAGCAATCTCTACAAATGAAGTTACAAGCACTCTAGGGCTTCTTCTTAGCATGACATTTTGATACTCAGGTGGCCTGGAGATCATGAAGCAGGGTTTCTTTATTCCACTGGCATCAACTCATTACAAACATGAAGAAGAATTAACATTAAATATGGAATGAAGCCTGTGGTTTATATTGGGTTAAAAAATGTCTGTCAGCCCTACTTTTACCAAAGAACCCTCGTGTTTTCCAGTGTGGATTTGTTCGACTCCTCTAGAAGCTGCACCTCCCCTTTCCCCCCTACATCCTGTTGTGGAAGTCCTGGTACAACTGTTCAAGTTCCCATGCTGAACACACTCCCTCATTGTTTCCACCTGCTGCTGGAATTCCCATTATACAATCAAATTGAAGCATCCTTATTGATCATGTGCAACCTGGATCAGGAAGTGTAAATTAAATTATTCAATTCTAAATGTAAAGACAGCGAAAAATAGGCAGGGAAACTAAGATCAACTTATTGGAGAAAACGAGGCCAATAACAGAGACCAAAATAAAATGTTGAAGAATATTATTTTCTTAATGTTTTAAAATGTAAAACAATACTTGAAACCTAAAGGAATAGAAATGTACAGTTTTAAAAGTTAATGTTCATTTCTAGAGAGATTGTTTTGTGTGAATTAAGACATAATGGGATGAATTTTATTGGAAGTGGCAACTATTTTTCACCATCCGTTGCAAAAGTCACTTGAGCTAACCAACTTAAAAAGAGGTTTCCCATGTTGGAAATACGGTGCCAGAGATCTAAATTATCAGAGTGTGAGAGTTACACCCTCAAGTGGGAGTAGAGTTCAGTTATGGTTGCAAGTAGGTTCATGAAGAATCTTTCCAAATCCAGTTAAGTCCCATACTTTTTGAGTACGGAGGGATCTGACACCCGAGAGAGGTGGTGGGGCAGACAGGTGATTTGGTCTGTGGACGTCAGGCAAGGGAGCACAATTAAATGGGTCTTATCTTGTTGGGTGGAGATGCCTCTGCTGCTAACAGTGCATATCCTGTGGGATAAATCCTCCTTCCTTGCCAGTTTTAGTTTTCAGATGGTAAAACTATCGACTTCTAAATCTGGCCTACTTACACTAGCCAACCAGATTAAGGCATGGGCAGTGTAAAAGTCAAGTCTACTGCCTTATCAATAATAGTTTCATGGTCATCATTACTAATACCAGGCCTTTAAAAAAAATCAGTGATTGCCATTAGGTAAGTTTTTTTTAAATTTCAGATTTTTATTGAATTAAAATTTCATCGTTTGGTGGGATTCAATCCCATGTCCCGAGAACATTGGACTGGTGATCTGGATCACTATTTCAGTGATATGACAGAATTTAACCCTGATAAATGTTTGGTGACGCACTTTGAAAGAAAAAATAGTGAATGGCAGGAAGCTCAGTGGAACAGAGGAACCCTGGGGTGCTTATCCACAGATCCCTGAAGTTGGCTGGGGAAGTTATAGGATAGTTAAGAAGGCTTACAGGGCTTAGAAAGCTTACAGCCATACTAGTTATGGCATGCATTATAAGAGCAGGGACGTTATGTGGAGCTGTACAGGGCTTTGGTTAGGTCATAGTTGGAGTACTGTGTGCAGTTCTGATCATTGCATGATAGGAAGAATGTGATTTCACTGGAGGAGGTGAAGAGATGATTTACTGGGGTGTTCCCTGGGATGGAGTAGCTTGGCTCCAAAGAGACGCCTGACAAGTCTGCTTTTTCTCCACTGATGCTGCTAGACCTGCTGAGTTTCTCCATCAATTTATGTGTTTTTGTTCCAGATCTTCTGCATCTGCAGTTCTTTGTTTTATTTAACTTGTTTTTATTTTACAAGGTTTGTTTCCTTTGGAGCACAACCTGTTGAGAAGGGACATGATGGAGGTGTATAAAATCATAAGGGCCATGGATACGATAGATAGAAAACAGTGATGAAGGGTCTAGGCCTGAAACACTGACTCTTCTGCTCCTCTGATGCTGCTGTGTTCCTCCAGCTCCACACTGTATTGACTCTGACTCCAGCATCTGCAGTTCTTGTTATCTCCGAGTGGATAGAAAGCAGCTGTTTCCTTTAGTTGAAGGGTCAATCACAAATCAGCATAATTTTAAGGTGAAAGGCAGGATATTTAGAGGGGATTTAAGATAAACATTTTTCACTCATGACAGGCAAGAAACTTCACAACCTTTAGTAAAGTACTTGGATGAGCATGTGACATGTCATAACATTCAAGGCTACAGGATTAGTCCTGGAAAGTGGGACGACAAGGTAGATTAGTGCATCTTTGACAGTACAGGCTCGACGGGCCGAAGGGCCTCTTCTGCACTTTACAATTCTATATTGCCACTACATCATCACCTCCACCACATTTACTCCATAATAGCAATGAAAACTCTTGGTTTCACTGTTATTTTAATGCAAAATCTGGGCTGATAATTCTTGGTGTCAAAATCAGAGATCTGATTCAGATTGTTAAATATGCAAAACATTTCAATGTCAGAAGCTGCAATATGGACAGATAAGATGCACTCAGCATTGTAGCATTTTTGTAAATATCTTTTACATCCAACTTTGCAATCTATCAAACACTGTTTTATGACATATCATTCTTGATGCTGTTTTTTTGCTAAAAAAATGATAAATTACTGTAAGGCAAGATAAATGGCTTAAGGAGCCCTTTGATGTTTTACAGACAAGGTCTTTCAGGCAATCTTTTGTAAATTGATCTTTACTTAATGTGCTGCTTTACCAGATTATTCACTTATCTTGTTGGATTTTGACTGAAAAATAAATGTCATAGTTGTTCTGAGGTTTCTTCAATTTGACTGATCAGTTGTTTTGATTTGAACTTGTCATACTTCTGCAGACTCCTTCCTTCAAAATAGAATAGTAATTCTAATTTAAAAACGTGACATTTTACATGCATGCCAGATAGAATTTTTTTGCTCAGTTACTTACATTAAATCATGCAAATTGTTCACTGTTTATAAATTTATTTTTTTCAGTAGTTGGAGTAGCTGATGTCTGCAAAGGTAGATTGGGGTAAATGTCCTCATGTTTTTAATTTCAAGCAGATTCCATATTGACTCTACATTGAAAATAAATTGATGCACATATCTATTTTATATTATTTGCAGACAACATTAATGAATATATTAAAGCTACCATCAGTACCCCATGTTAACAGTGAGACAAGCCTCTATAAAGAGTTAAGTGCATATTTCAGAGACAGTTTAGCTCATGGTTTGTCAGAGGATTTTCGCTTTGTGGAACCTCGCCTTATCTCTTTAAGCCATCTACAGTGGATAAATTACAAAACATGGATTGTTTGACTTGTTTTATCTTTACCTCAATGCTGTTGAAAGGAATCAGCTAATCATTCAATCTACCTTCATAGCAGATTTCCTATATTTTCAATATAGCATTAATAGGATTTAATTTCAAACGTCTGTGCTACCTTGTTCATACCATTATCTTGACTTCTTTCAGAGATTCAAGGCTGCAGTTTTCCTATGTTGACTCTCTAAAAGTAATTTCTTTTTTTTAGTAATGGCACTTGGAGATGATCAAATTAAAAAAATAGTAAGCATGTTGGAATCTGCCGCAAAGCAGCTGGCAGCTGTCAGATTGCTTATCAACAGCAATATCCTGGCTATAAGATCACAATCAAAGTGAGTGAGCAACAACTGAAGCAATGGCTGGACCAGCAGCTTCATGCTTATTTAGTAGAGATATATATACTAGATTTTTGGCTGGAGTTTTGTGAATAGATAAGGATTCTCACGAAAAGGTGTCTTCTTTAAACCTTATCTACAGAAGTCATCAAAGCATATTGGGTCACATAATAGACCTCTTAATTGAAGGCTCAAGATCTGGATTAACAAGGGTTATTTAAAAACACTACAATGTATAAAGTGAATATAAAGTGAAATTCAGACAGAAGGTAGAAGACAGTAACAACTCTATTAGGTGATTTAAAGAATTACAGGAAGAAAAGTAGTTGAGTACAAAGAAACACGTGTAAATGTGCTTGTATATTCATATGGATAAACATGTTTTATTAACCAGACACCAGGATAATGTTCTGGGGACATGGATGTGAATCACACCCTGGCAGATGGTGAAATCTCATTTTTAAAAAAAATTGGGATAAAATTTTAGCCTACTGATGGCCATGGCAATTACTATCATTTGTAGCAAAGGCCCATCTAGTTCACTAACCTCCTTTAGGGAAGGACTTCTGGCATACTTACTTGGTCTGGACTAAATGTGACTCCAGACCAATGACACTGTTGTTGACTCTTAACTACCCTCTGGGCAATAATACTGGCTCAGTCAGTGATGCCTTAAAAAATATAACCACACATACATATCAATAGATGCATAAAAAGATAAACATCAATTCACATATGCATAAACATACATAAATCTGCGCACACATACAGCCAACTCTTCAAGCTTTGTGTTTATGGGTAACTGCCCCTTTGGTTCTTCTATGCTGAGACTCAGATTAGATTATTGTTCTATTCTGTATGTATGCATCACACAAAATTGGACTGGACTAGAATGCTTGACACCTCCAGATAGATCTTGACACCTGAAATATGATTCAGTATGCCAATGGATTAGTTTTTAGCACAAATATCAGATTTTCAGCTTCCATTCATGCCATTCAAGGCCACACCAATTATGAAGTGGCTAATTTTAAAAAGAATCAGTGAAAACCTGCATATCTTTGTTAATGAATGCATAAAAACAGTATAAAAGGAATTGTGTTCTGTGCGTTATTACAAAAAAGACATGAGGATCATCAAATTGTTTAGACAATTCTGCAACTAGTTCTACTAAGGAAAATTTCTGCTTTAATGTTACCAATGTGGAAGGGATGTTTAACTCTACAGGTGTCATCAATTACAACAGTGTCAGCTGATCCTAATCATAATTTATTAAAAGTAACTGTGAACAGGGCAGATATTTCACAGGTGCCTCTTTCTTGAATGCAGGGCCATTGATGAGGCTGAAGAAGGTAAGTCTATCCGTATGGGTTAAATCAAGAAAAAAAGGTGAATTGACTATTTCTTTTATGGCAGTGTATAGGGTTGTGAAGAATAATCTCTTACCTATCTTCCCTAGTGAATGATGATCTTAAGTTTTACATTGAGTATGGTGAATCTGCTTATTAAGATTATGTCAATATTTTATGTGATAATTAGTGAATTAGTTTTTACGTTAATAGGAGTAGCACAAGAACTAACTTTTGTAACTAGTACAAGATAAAGCTACATTGATGTCAAATAATTTTTTACAATATAAAGGATATTTGTACAGTTATATGGTAATTGGGAACCCTCACAACAATTCTTTTGTCCACTTACAATATCTTCTTCACTTTGCTGCAATTCAAGCTGCATAACCATCTATTGTTAGTTTGCTTCACACTGCACTCCAGGAGACCCTGGACTGGATGAGGTTGCATCTTTGGTCTTTTTAATCTTGCTGTTAAAACACTTATCTGGTTATTCTTTGCATTTTTGTACCTTGCTTCTCAGCCAGAGATATAAGGCTCACAGTACTGCTGCATTACTATGTCTTTTAGAGCAGACACAAAGCCAGGAAGCTTGTCATGGTTCAAAAATGGATTACTGGGAAAACTCCATAGACCTCGCAGCATCTGGTCCAATGACCCTTCCTCAAGACCACACTGTTCTTCAGAACAATACTGAAACATTTCTGAAAAAGGGTCTAGGCCCAAAACGCCAGCTTTCCTGCTCCTCTGATGCTGCTTGGCCTGCTGTGTTCATTAAGGTCTACACCATGTTATCACTGAAACATTTAACTCTGCTTTCTATTTACAGATGCTACCAGACCTACTGAATTTCCCAGCACTTTTTTTTTGTTTTAACAGATTTTTCCAGCATCCATTCCAGGCACCTACCACCCTCTGTATAATTACAAAAAATCTTCCTTCAAACACCTCCTTTAAACTTTTTGCCCCCCCCCCCCCCCCCATCTTAAACCTATTCCCCCTTGTATTTGAAATCTCCATCTGGGGGAAAAAGACCCCAACTATCCACCTTATCTATCAGGTTGCCCCTTGGCCTGATGTTCTTGTGAAAACAGCCCAAGTTTGTCCAACTTCTTGTAGCTAATGCACTCCAATCCAGACAATATCCTGGTAACAAGGTGTGGAGCTGGATGAACAAAGCAGGCCGAGGAACAGGAAAGCTGACGTTTCGGGTCTAGACCCTTCTTCAGAAATGGGGGAGGGGAAGGGGATTCTGAAATAAATAGGGAGAGAGGGGGAGGCGGATAGAAGATGGATAAAGGAGAAGATAGGTGGAGAGGAGACAGACAGGTCAAAGAGGCTGGGTTGGAGCCAGTAAAGGTGAATGTAGGTGGAGAGTTAGGGAGGGGATAGGTCAGTCCAGAGAGGATGGACAAGTCAAGGAGGAGGGATGAGGCTAGTAGGTAGGAGATTGGGGTGGGGCTTGAGGTGGGAGGAGTGGATAGGTAGGAGGTAGGACAGGTTAGGGAGGTGGGAATGAGCTGGGCTGGTTTTGGGATGCAGTCGGGGGAGGGGAGATTTTGAAGCTTGTGAAGTCCACATTGATACTGTTGGGCTATAGGGTTCCCAAGCGAAATATGAGATGCTGTTCCTGCAACCTTCAGGTGGCATTGTTGTGGCACAGGAGAAGGCCCAGGATGGACATGTCGTCAAAGGAGTGGGAGGGGCAGTTGAAATGGTTTGCAATTGGGAGGTGCAGTTGTTTGGTAGGAACCGAGCGTAGGTGTTCCGCAAAACGGTCCCAAGCCTCCACTTGGTTTCCACGATGTAGAGGAGGCCACAACGGGAACAGTGGATACAGTATACCGCATTAACTGATGTGCAGGTGAACATCTGTTTGATGTGGATGGTCTTCTTAGGGCCTGGGATGGGGATGAGGAGGAAATGTAGGGGCAGGTGTAGCACTTCCTGTGGTTGCAGGGAAAAGTGCCAGGGGTGGTGGGGCTGGTGGGGAGTGTGGAACGGACAAGGGAGCCACAGAGAAAGTGGTCCTGCCAGAAAACAGGTGGGGGGGGGTGGGGAGGGAAAAATATCTTTGGTAGTGGGGTCAGATTGCAGATGGCGGAAGTGTCGGAGGATGATGCGTTGGATCCGGAGGTTGGTGGGGTGGTATGTGAGGACGAGGGGGATTCTGTTTTGGTTGTTATTGCAGGGAGTGGGTGTGAGGGATGAGTTGCAGGAAATGCGAGAGACCTCTACATCTACAAAAGTGGCCCCCTCTACATTGGGGAAACCAAGCGAAGGCTTGGGGACCGCTTTGTGTAACACCTACGCTCGGTTTGCAACAAACAACTGCACCTCCCAGTCACGAACCATTTCAACTCCGCCTCCCACTCCTTGGACGACACGTCCATCCTGGGCCCCCTGCAGTGACATAACGATGCCACCCGAAGGTTGCAGGAACGGCATCTCATATTTCGCTTGGGAACCCTGCAGCCCAATGGTATCAACGTGGGCTTCACAAGCTTCAAAATCTCCCCTCCCCCGACCGCATTCCCAAAACCAGCCCATCTCGTACCCACCTCCCTAATCTGTCCTTCCTCCCACCTCAAGCCCCACCCCAACCTCCTACCTACTAGCTTCATCCCTCTTCCTTGACATGTCCATCCTTTCTGGACTGACCTATCCCCTCCCTAGCTCTCCACCTACACTCACCTTAACTGGCTCCAACCCAGCCTCTTTGACCTGTCTGTCTCCTCTCCTCCTATCTTCTCCTTTATCCATCTTTTATCCGCCTCCCCCTCTCTCCTTATTTATTTCAGAATCCCCTTCCCCTTCCCCATTTCTGAAGAAGGGTCTAGACCCGAAATGTCAGCTTTCCTGCTCCTCTGATGCTGCTCGGCCTGCTGTGTTCATCCAGCTCTCCACCTTGTTATCTCGGATTCTCCAGCATCGGCTATTCCTACTATCTCTGTAACAATATTCTGGTAAATCTCCTTTGCACCCTCTCCAAAGCCTGTACATCATTCCTATCATGTGGCAACCAGAGCTGCACACAATAGTCCAACTGTGGCCTAACTAGTACTTTATACAGCTGCAACATGACTTGCCAGCTCAGTGCCCTGACTGATGAAGGCAAGCATAATGTATGCCTTCTTTACGACTTATCTACTTATGTTGCCACTGCGAGGGAGTTATGGACTTGCACCCCAAAATCCCCCTGCATATCAATGTCCCTAAGGGCCATGCTATGTTCTGTATGTTTTCTTCTTGCATTTGACCGCCACTTTTCTGGATTAAACTCCATCTGCCATTTGTATGCCCAACTTTCCTATTAATCTATGTCTTATGGTATTTTTGGATAATCTTGCTTGGTATCCACAGCTTCACCAACTTTCAAATCATCTATGAACTTGCTGATCAGGCCATCTGGTACTGGGAGATTATTACATTTGAGATCTTATTTACCAGCTTTCTACCTAGCACCCTAAATTCTGACCACGGGACAAAATCCCCTTTCTACCTTCATCATTGGTGTTAACGTGAACCCTGAGCTCTGGCTGTCATTCTACCCCAGCAGAATGTCATGCAGCCACTCTGACACCAGGGAGTCTACAAACTGGGGTCACGTTGACTGCCAAAAAAACCCCTGCCTGTTTCCTTAACTGAAGAATACCCTATCGCTATTGTGACAGTTATATGCCTTTGAGCGAATCATTCTTTGGTTCTAGCAAATTCCAGAAGATTTGTCAACCATGATTTCACTTTAATGAATCCATGCTGACTAGGGCCGATTTTGTCACCGCTTTCCAAATGCGCAATTATTACACCCTAAAATAATGAGACTGTAGCATTTTCACCACCACCGATGTCTGGTAAACCAGCCTATAATTTCCCACTTTCTCTCTCCCACCATTTTTTTGAAGAGGAGGGTTACATGAGCTACCCTCCAGTCTATTGTAGACTCTTCCAGAGTCTACAGAATGCTGGGAATGATTACAAATGCATCTGCTATTTCTACGGCCACTTCCTTAAGTACTGTGGGATGCAGAGCATCGGGCCCTGGGGACTGCTTGGGTTTTGATCCCATCAATTTCCCCAATACCATTTCCTGACTAAGAAGGATTTCCTTCTGTTCCTCCTTTATGCTAGATCCTCTGTCCCCTAGCATTTCCTGAAGGTTATTTATGTCCTCCTTAATGAAGACAGATTCAAAGTACGTGCTCAACTGATCTGCCATCTCTGTTGTCCTTAAGAATTCATCTAATTTTTAACTGCAAGGGACCTACATTTGTCTTCACATATTTGAGGTTTTCCAGTCAATTTTTTTTTTTTTGTTTTGTTTTCTGCAAGCTTACTTCCATATTCTATTGTTCCGTTCTGAATTGAACCCTTTGCCCTCTTTTGCTGAATTTAAATTTTTCCCAGTCTTCAGGTTTCCTGCTTTTTCTGACCTATTCAGGCTTCCTAGTTGGCTTAACACCATCCCTGATTTCCCTTGTTTAGCCATGGTTGAGCCACCTTCCCTATTTTACTCTTACACTAGATAAAGATGTGCAATTGTTGAAGTTCATCCATGTGTTCATTAAATGTCTACCATTGCCAAACCCTTAACTATCCTTGGCTGGCTTATCCTAGACAATGCATGCCTCATACCATCAAAGTTAGCTTTCTTTAAATTCAGGGCCTTGTTTCAGATTTAACTGTCACTTTCCATCTTAATGAAGAATTCTACCATATTATGGTCACTCCTCCCCAAAGGATCTCTCACCATAATGTTACTAATTAATCCTCTCATTATACAATACCCAGCTGACAATGGCTTGCTCCCTAGTTGGTTCCTCCACATATTGGTCAAGGAAACCAGCCCTCATTCATTCCAGGAAATGCTCCTCCATCAGATTGCACCACAGTTTGGTTAGTTTAATCAATATGTTTAATCAATAACTGCTGTACCCTCACTGCATGCATTTCTAATTTCTTGTTTGATACAATCACCAAGATCACAACTACTGTTTGGTGGTCAACTCCCACTAACATCTTTTTCCCTTTGGTGTTTTGCAGCTCTGTCCAAACAGATTCTACACTGTCTAAACTAATGCCCTCACTTACTGTTATGTTAATCTCCTCCTTATCCAGCAACAGTAGCCCACCTCCCTTTCCTTTCTGTCTATCTTTCCTGAAAATTGAATAATCCTGGGCTTTGAGTTCCTGTCCAGGTCTCCATGATCCCAATATCCATTAATAACCGTCTGCACAGTTAATGAGACACAGAGCCTTCAGGCTCTTTTTATTGACATTTATTGTCCTTTTAGAATCATGGTGTGGCCCTTTTTATGATTTTTGTTTTGTCTTTGGTTTCTCTGCCTTTCACTTTCACTTTTCCCTTACTGTCCTGTTTCTGTCCCCACTTTACTTCCCTCCAACATTTGTTCCCGTCCCCCTGCCACATTAGTTTAAACTTTTCCCCACAGCATGAGCAAACACCAATCCCCTTCTCCCTCCTCCCCCCCTCCCCCAGGAAATTTGTTCCAACTCTGCCCAGGTGCAGACCATCTGGTTTGTCCTGGTCTCATCTCCCTGAGAACTGGTTCCAATGTCCCAGGAATTTGAATCCCTCCTGGTTGAACCTTTCTTCAAGCCAAGTATACATCTTGGCTATGCTGCCATTCCTACTCTGACTAGCACATTTCACTGGTAGCAATCCCCAGATTACTACCTTTCTGTGGTCCCTTTTTTTTTAGTTTTAACTCCTAACTCCCTAAATTCAACTTGTAGGACCTCATCCCACTTTTTAACCTATATTGTTGGTGCCTATATGCATTACTGGCTGTTTACACTCCCCCCTCCAGAATGTCCTGTAGCCAAGGCATCCTTCACCCTTGTACCAGGAAGGCAACATACCATCCTGGACTGTCATTTACAGCTGCAGAAACACCTACCTATTCCCCTTACAATTGAATCCCCTATCACTATTGCTCTGCGATAACAAGGTGTGGGGCTGGATGAACACAGCAGACCAAGCAGCATCATAGGAGCAGGAAAGCTTGACGTTTCGGGCCTAGAAGGGTCTAGGCCTAAAACGTCAAGCTTTCCTGCTCCTATGATGCTGCTTGGCCTGCTGTGTTCATCCAGCCCCACACCTTGTTATCTCGGATTCTCCAGCATCTGCAGTACCTTTTATCGCTATTGCTCTGCCCCTGTTTTTCTTTCTCTCCTGTGAACGGAGCTAGCTACAGTGCCACAAACCTGATTGCTGCCATCTCCCCCAACAGAAGGGAAATGACCTCAGAGGACCCCTGTACTGCCTTTCTATTCTTCCTCTGTCTATTGGTCATCCATTCATTATCTTCCTCAGTAATTTTTATCTGCAGTGTGACCAACTTACTGAATGTGCTATGTATGATTCCCTCAGCCTTGCGTATGCTCCTAAGTGAATCTGGCCATAGCCCCAAAGCCGTCAAGCAGTCAGAAAGGTGCTGCAGCTGGACACACTGTCAACACGTGGAGGAGTCAGGGACTTCAGAATAGGCCTTGAATTCCTACTTCGCACAGGAAAGAATGACAAGGGTCTGGGATCTCCCACCATAACTTAAGGGTTAAGTTAGCCACAGTACCAAAGCAAAGAGAAAACGAGAGAAGAAAAACTACTCACTTACCTGCTGCCTGTGATTTAATGGTTAAAATTTCTTCTACTTCAGCTTTACCCTTGTGCCATTAGCAGGTGCAATAATTTACTCCTCCTCTGACTGCCTTACCTTGCTGCTGATCGCCCTGCTCACCAAAGCACAGTATTCACTTAAACCTACAAATAAATCTCAAGCAGCACTTCAACCACAAAGCACCCCTTCTCAAAATGGCTGCCAGACCATAGCTGGCCTTCCTTTTAGTCGCTCCTGGGCAGTGACTGAGATGAGTCCTCCCAGAATACTTCTCAGCAATCCTCTTGCACCATTTGCTGACATCAGCTCTGCTGTGCTTCCTTCCTCGGTCGCAGTGACTGAGACAACTCTTCCCAGAATCCTTCTCAGCAGCACCCATCTTGTAGATGGTACACATTGCTGCTACTTTTGTTCATGCAAGGAATGAATATTTGCAGATATGATGCCAATAAATTCTGGGTGGTGTCAATCTTAAGAATTTCATCTGTCATTTGTCTACTTTATTCTGCCATGTCTATTTTTTTTTTAAGTTCTACAATATTCTCCTCACTGTTCACAATTCTTTGAAGTTTCATATGGAGAATGCCAAACCTGCATACGTGCCTGAGGCATGGTGAGACTCATGGTCTGCCAGAACCCCTCCATTGTCCATGCCAAAATGGTCATTGCTTCTGTAAGCACTACCAAATATTCCCACACTTCATGATACAGCTCCACAACCTGTCACCATGCTGACAATTTCAGAAACATGTGTTTGGCCTCGTCTATTACAGTTGTCCAAGTGTCAGTACCCTTGAGTGTCAGTCTCTGTTAGCTACTCGGTCATGTCTTTGTTGTGCTCTGAGCTGTGATTCCTAAATAAGAATGACCACGCAGTAAATGGGAATATCTCTGGTAGATGATGCATTGGAAGTAATAGCCACAACCATGTCAATGACCCTTGGCACTTTAGTTTTCAGAGCTGGAAGCTGCTTTGGGAAATGGCACAATATGATTGTGGAGGAGGTCCAGAAGGATTTTGAAGAGGTCCAAGTTGTAAAACATGGCTTGAAGGATGTAATAAGGGAGGGGGGAGGTGTGACCTCCATGGTCAGTAGTACCTTTGGCTTGAAGGATGGATGGGGCACAGTGGGGTGAGAATGTGAATGACAGCACCAGGCATGTTTACCTCCTGCCTGGGACTGGGTGGGAAAGGTAGGCAGGTATAGGTGAATGTCAAATAGGTGTACATGTGTGTAAATGTGAATCCTATGGGGTTGGTGGGATGGGCTACTGGAAGGGGATGTGGTCAGGCTGAGGTTGGGAGTTGCTGTGATAGTGTCTGAGAGTCACATTTCACCATGTCAGAAATCACAAGTGTACTTTTAAAAATTGTTGCTTGCCACTTTTCAACCCAAGTAACATAAAAAGTGGCAAGAAATACTTCTACCACTCAAATACTAAGCAAAGACCATGTCCACTGCTCCTTGACAGTCTCTGGTAATACCATCACTAAATCATCCACTATAAATGTCCTAGAGGTTACCATTGACCTGAAACTCACCTGGACTTGCCATATACAATGGCTACAACAGCAAGTCAGAGACTAGAAATACTCCAAGTAACCTTCTGACTCCTCAACCTCTCTACCATCTGCAAGTCGTAAGTCAGGAGGGTGATGGAATATTCCCTATTTGCCTGGACAAGTGCAGTTCTAACAATAGTTAAAAAGTTTGACGCCAGCCAGGACAAAGTAACCCAGTTGATTGGCAGTGCTCCACTTGCTCCACCACGGATGCTCAGTACACACTGCTGCTCCTACCACTGAGATGCACTACAAAAATTCCCCAAAGATCCTTGGACAGCACCTTCCAAATCCATGACCTCTTCCATCTAGAAGGACAAATAGAGCAGATACCATCAGAATACCACCACCTGCAAGTCTTCCTTCAAGCCAGTCACCATTCTGACTTGGAAATATTTCCTTGTTGCTTCACTGTCGCCAGAACAAAATCCTGGAATTCCCTCCCTAAGACCATTGTGGGTTGACCAGAGGGAGTGGACTGCAGCCATTTAGGAAGGCATGTCACCAACATCTTAAGGGAAACTAGGATGGGCAATAAATTCTGGACAACCAGTGACACCCATGTTCCATGAGTAAATAAAAGAAAAGGAAGAAAATGGGTGCAACCACATTTGGAGTGGGTGGGTTAATGGACTGAACTGGTGAGTGAAAGGGTTGCAGCAACAACAATTCAAAGGCCTTGTAAAGGGGAACAGCCTAGGTCATATGTGCCCAAAAAGTCTAAGGAATAGCCTATAAGATGTTTACTCCATGGCCACTCTGACTGTCTGTAAGTAGCACCTGGTACAGCACTGCTGGACAAATGTTTGACAGTTACACCTTTTAGCGCAGAGAGGAATACAAATATTAAAGGTAATTTGGGAGGGCTAAATGTGCCAGCGGCACACACTGCTATGTGTACATGTTGTTCCTTCTGATATTGTAGCTGATGTAGTCAATAATATTTTCATGTACAAATTAGAAAAGTGAAAGCCTTCATAACCAGTGCCAGCAAATTGCCCTTACTTTGTCGTCTTCTTTCTCCCTCCCACCCCACTACTGCTTGGGTCCACAGCTTGGGTAAGGGAGCCTGCCTTGAAGTTGGCCATGGAGAAGGTAGGATGACTCAGAAGATAATTGTCTGGACATGCTCAATGAATGTCTTTTTTCTTGCCAAAGACAGTTTGAATCTACTGGCTTGAATTTCCAAAGCTGAGGGGGGCATGGTGGAGGTGGACAGTCTGGTCACTTATGAAGTGTCCTGAGTGAAAACTAAGAAGGATCCTGTTTGTACTTTTTCCTGTGTCTGAGAGTCTCCTGGTACTGCCCTGCCTCCTACCTGGAGTAGGCTCAAGGTCCCTAACAAAACTGTCACCACGCCTTACAATGGGAACCAATGGGTAAGGCAATGGAGTGTTCTCCCACAGGTCTTGTGGGTGCTAAGCATGTCTCCAATGATAGCTGCCAACTTATTAATAGGGGCAGACCCCTGGGGAGAAAAGCGCTATTGCATCCCATATTTCAGCTGTTGGTACATCTGCCTGTGAATTTAGATTCCGTCCCTGATTGCTGACACCACTGCTGCCTGGTCTGAGCTTATTTGAGTGCCAACTGCTTTAGCCGTTCCTTCCTCACCAAACTGTGGAACTGTTAGTGTGAGGCATTCACCAGATTGCGTTCCCACGCACTCTCTCTGTCATGACTGTTCCCACTGAGGTGTCGGTATCAGGGCTGTTGGGGTTACATAAGGTAACTTTGCCAATGCTTTACATGTGATCTCTGTACTCTTGTCCTCAGTCAGAAGTCATATGACACCAGGTTATGATCCAACAGGTTTATTTGAAATCACAAGCTTTTGGAGTGCTGCAGCTTTATCAGGTGAATTGTAGGAAAGTGCACAGGCGCAGAATTAGTATGCAGAGAGATAATGGTAAGATAATTCTAGGTAATTAAGAGTATCATAAGATAAGCACAAATAATGTGAGTGAAATGTTGATGGGCTGAATAACCAGTCTTTGCCAGTGATCAAAATTGTCAAGCCGATCTCTGTACCCATGAGGGTGGCCTCAACTGTGATTTTGGGTACATGTCACGCTATATGCAACCTCACCATACTGTTCTGTGTGAAATCTTCCTTATGGTTCAATTTTGACACTATCACCTTGATAACTTATGACCTCTCTACCTTAATTAGTCTGTACAGTTTTAATTACTTGTTACTTTGGTTAGACCTCGTCATATGACTCAAACTTAGAATGTTATTCTGGCCATTTGGTTTGTCTCTAGCACCATCTTATTTTTGAATTTTTTTTTTATAATTATCTCTCTGCCTTAATTAATCAGATCACAGCTCATCCTTTCACTTGCTAGTCAGCTTGCAACTCCTTTTCCCAGCATTTGAATATAGCCTGGTTTATCTTGGTATTGCAAGTGCGCATCTAAATACATCTTAAATGTTGAGGGTTTCTGCCACTACCATTATTTTTTAAACACAATGAGTTCCAGATTACTACCACTCTCTGGGTGAAAAAGGGTTTTCCTCACATTTCTAAACCTCTGACCCTTACTTTAAATCTATGCCCTCCGGTTATTGATAAATGTTTCTTCCTGTCTACCATATCAAGGCCCTTCAAGTTTATACATGTCAGCCATGTCCCCTCTCAATGTCCTCTGTTCTAAGCAAAACAGATCTAGTTTGTCCAATTTCTCTTCATAACTGAACTCTCCAGTTCAAGCAGCACCCTGGTGAATCTCCTGTGCACCTTCTCCAATGCTATCACATCCCTTCTTGTACCTTGTGGCATTCTGTTCTGAGTGTGTTGGATGCTGAATAAATTTTAAAGTGGATATAGGCAGATCTTTAACCTGCTTACAGATTAAAGGGTTATGGGTACTGTGCAGGAAAGTGGAGATGAGATTGCCCATGATCATATTAAATGGCAGAACAGACATGAGAGCCTGAATTGTCTATTCCTGCACTCAGTTCTTATTGCAGGCAATAGTGACCCCCACATCCCTGTTGGTGAATTACAGTGCCATCATCACATTCTTTGGTATTTTGTGGACACATCCTTCAATGAGCTGGGGATATTCAAAATTCCAATGTTTGCCTCAGTACACTGGAATTCTAAAGGTAGTACGGATGCGACAGATGCTGGTCTTTGAAATGAATATCTGCTGAGTGGTAAACTGTTATTGGAAGGGCACATGATATGATGTTTAACGGACATGACAGATGTCATGAGATGGGTAAGTACTGAATGAAGTGAGTTTGGTAAACTACGGTGAAAGAACATGCTCTGCCTCAGAGCAACAAACCCTCCAAAAAACCTGATGCAACTTGAACTTAGTCAAAAATTATAAGATTCATCCCACCCAGTTCACAATTTGGCACATGCTAGAAAAAACATCCAGAAGTTGGCATTTCTCAGACTGGAGACGAGTAGAAAGTGGTATTCCTCAGGAATTAGTGTTGAGACCCTTTTTCTTACTGTGTTTTTTCTTATTTATATAGATGATTGGGAGTTGGGAGTTGGGAGTAAAAATCTCTAAATTTGCAGATGATACTAAGCTAGGGAGAATACTGAATTGTGAGGATGATGCAGAGTGACTTCAGAGAGACATTGACAAGTTGGCCAAATGGGCAGATACCTGGCAGATGAATTTCAATGCAGAGAAATAAGAAGTAATACATTTTGGTGGAAGAAACTCAAGGACAACGCAGGGTCAATGGCCCAACTTTGAGGGGTGTACAGGAGCTGAGGGACCTCAGGGTTCACATGCATGATTCTCTGAAGGTGGCCAGGCAAGTTGAACCAGTTGTTTAAGATGGCTTAATACAATCCTTTTGGGTTTATAAATAAGGCAAAGTATGAAAGCAAGGAAGTGATGCTACACCTTTCCAAATTCTTCACATTCAGAGTATGTTTTCAGTTCTGGGCACCTATTTAAGGAAGGATGTTAAAGCCCTGGAGAGTGTTCAAAGGCAATTTCATAGAATCCCTACAGTGTGGAAACAGGCCCTTTGGCCCAACAAGTCCACACCGAACCTCAGAGCATCCCACCCAGACTCATCCCCCCCCATAACCCACTTAATCTACACATCCCTGGACACTACAGGCAATTTAGCATGGCCAATCCACCTAACCTGCACATCTTTGGACTGTGGGAGGAAACCCGCACAGACACAGGGAGAATATGCAAACTCCACACAGACAGTTACCCGAGAGTGGAATCGAACCCAGGTCCCTGGCGCTGTGAGGCAGCAGTGCTAACCACTGGGCCACTGTGCTGCCCTGTATTATTAGAATGTTACCAAGAATGAATGATTTTGGAAACAAAGAAAGAATAGAGAGACTGGGCTTATCTTCCTTGGAGCAGCAAAGATTAAAATATGACCTTATTGCAGTGTTCAAAATTTATGAACAATTTTGACAGAGTAATTAAGATATTCTGTTTCCACTAGTCAGTATGTCAGTAACTAAGGGGTCACAGTTTCAAGATTGTCAGCAAGAGAGCTAGGAGTGAAATGAGGAGAAACTTCTTTACCCAGTTAAGATTTGGAATGCACTGCCTGGGACAGTGATGGAGGCGGATACCATAGGAGGTTTCAAGAGAGCTGAACATATATTTGAAAGTGAAGTTAGAGGACTACAAAGATAGGGATGGAGAGTGAGACTAGCTGGACAGTTCTTTCAGGAGCTGGTACAAATGCAATGCGTTGAATGACCTCATTCTATACTGCAAAATTGTGAACAAAAACAAAGTTGCTGGAAAAGCTCAGCAGGTCTGGCAACATCTGTGAATGAGAAAGCAGAGTTAATGTTTCGGGTCCGGTGATCCTTCCTCAGAACTGCAAAATTGTGATTCTTTACGATTCTGTAATTCAGAATCTAGAATCCTGACAGGCCGAATGTCCTCTTTCTACACTATTGAGTCTGTGAACCATCAGAGCATTCCACTCAGACCTAGCCCCTCATCCTAGCCCCATAAACCAGCATTTACCATGGCTAATCCACCTAGCCTGCACATATTTGAACTTTCACACACCCTTCTGTGTTTTAGACCTTTTTTCAGCCAACTCTCTCCAATGCCACCAGGAGATCCTGTCTCCTTTTTTTTTTTGCTACGCTGAAAAGCTGTCCTCTTCCTGTGAAGATTCGCTGCTTTTTTTTCGAGAATCCTGTGTTCTTCTCAATCTGCTTTCTCTGTGCCTTCACCCCCAGTGTCTCTGCTTGAAGATTTTCTTCTTGTTTGAAGTTCTCTCTTCCTTCCTTCCTTCCTTCCTTTGCTTGTCCTGTGGCCCTGTCAGTAATCTCTGGGTCACATGATGCAGTTTTTTGTTTGTTTCCTTTTTCATTTTTTGTAACAGATATAAGCTCTTAAGTTTTTTGAAGAATGTTTTGAAAACTAATGGCAGGTTCCACAGACATCTTAAATAAATTACAATCTGTTTTCTTGTTTCTTGCTTCTGAGTTAAAGGCCATTATGCCCATTACTCCCTTCCCTCTCACCCCTTGGAAAAACAAAAAATTACCATAGAAAAATATCCTTTTACAGCAACCTTCAACATAAAGCAAGTTCTTACCACCATAAGTACTTTTTAAAAACCTGCGAGTTGCATGTTCTCCAGGGAACAATGTTATGACATTTACAAACAAGTTTCAATATGTGTATATGGTGTTAATTTACAATCCTATAAACCCATCATGTTCCCCCTGACTTTATAATATTTTTTGCCATCTTTTGTCCTTTGCAAATACTCTGGAGATTTTAAGATGCCTTATTTTGGTTAGCAATAGTTGCAATTTTTCATGTAAATAGCTACAGCATCAAAACAGCCTTTTGGTCTTGATCTGAATTTTTTAAGAGTACCAGGTGAGTTGTTGGCTGAATAGATAGTATCTTGATTCTGCACTCTACAAGTTTTTGTTTTAAAAATGAATTGGACTTGGGGTCTTAAAGTTAGCACCATGGATTAGTCTTTTTCAGGGGTCCAAATGATTTTTCAGGTGGTTTGGAACAAAATCAAAACTTGCTGGAAAAGTTCAGCAGGTCTGGCAGCATCTGTGAAGAAAAAAATCAGAGTTAAGGTTTCGGGTCCAGTGACTCTTCCTGAGAACTGATTTTTTTTTTTCCTTCTCAGATCTACCAGACCTGAGCTTTTCCAGCAATTTATGTTTTTGTTCCTGATTTACAGCATCCACAGATCTTTCAGTTTTTATTTTAGCTGGTTTGGTCTGATTTAAAAAATAGCTGGTGGCTGAAAACTATTTGATTTCTGGGTACTGGCAGCAATGAATTGGAATCCAAGGAGAAATCCCCTGTCATGTTCTTCCCATGGTTCAGCAAATTCTTCCTGAGAGCCAAACACTATTGGCTGAATCTTATGTTTTGGATAAGTTTCATTTTATCAAGTTTCATGGAAGGTTTCTTTCTGTGAGATCCAGTCTGTTTTCTCATGCTGTCAGCCCAAACTCATTCTCATTAACTGTACATTCCACCAATAAAGCCATGTACTCATCCAGTGCTAGCCAGATTCTGCTACTTGCTGCAGCTGGAATTATTTGCCACTGCTGGGTTATTCCAGAATAGACCAGCATCCCTTCCAACAGCATTATTTTGGAACCCTGGCTACAACAGTTAAATATTGGCAGTCCGGAGTATTTTAAAATTTGCCTCCACTAACCAAACTGAGTGAGGCATCAGCCATGGCCTCAGTTGGAACACCTGGTCCTGCAAGGCATGTGGAATCTTAAACTCAGCAGGAACATGAGAACTCAAGAGTGCAGGAATGGTCCTGGTTCTCAGGGCACTGGGGTCAAAACCTAAGAAGCAGTGCCAGTGATTACAGTTAATCCATACATTTATCAGATGAAGCCTTTCTATTGATGAACTTAACCGTGTTGTGATATGGCTCTCTTTGGTGTGATGTGCGCGCAGTTAATGGCATCCTACACTGGGGTCAAGCCAGTTTTGTTGGCAAAACCTACAGCCCAGCTGCAGCACTGGCCTGGTCATAGGCATTTGAAATGAACTGGTGTGATCTGGCATAAGTGGCATCAGTCACTGTTTTAAGATAACAAGGTGTAGAGCTGGATGAACACAGCAGGCCAAGCAGCATCAGAGGAGCAGGAAAGCTGACATTTCGGGTCTAGACTTTTCTGAAGAAGGGTCTAGACCCAAAACGTCAGCTTTCCTGCTCCTCTGCTGCTTGGCCTGCTGTGTTCATCCAGCTCTACACCTTGTTATCTCAGATTCTCCAGCATCTGCAGTTCCTTCTATCTCAGTCACTGTTTTGATGCATTTGTGGATGAACAATTAAGTTATTCTATGCAGTTTGCTGTTGCTCCCCAGAAGGAACCAGCCACATTGAGGTTCAATGTAACTATCAATTTGCTGGCCACAGGCATAGGATGGTCACTCACTCCTTTGTTCAGCGGATGAAATGGAATAGAGGCCCAAAAGACTCTGGCCTTCCTCTGTATCTGACACATTGTAAAGGGCTGTTCAGCTCTGACATCTTATTGTGGTGGAATTGGTGCGACAAACAATCTGAGCTGTGCTAGAGAGAAAAAGATAGTCAGACAAATGGAAAGTTGATCGTCAGCCAGGTGATAGGACTGTGAGTAGTTGAAAATGAATCGTCTGTGCTGAAAGCAACCAACCTTTTTGTTTTGCTCTCTCACTCTCTGGGCTCCGTTTTCCACCTATTCATCCCATTCGCTTTTCCTCCCTCCAACCCCAGCCAATGTCAGCAGCTAGAAAAAAGTAGTGTATATATGTTATCAGTCCGAAAGGAGGGTTACTGGACTCTGTTAATTCTATTTCTTTGAGCCGAGTGAGAAAGGATGAGAAGGCATGTGGCTTGGCCAGGGTGGTGGATTTCCAGATAGTGCAGGGAACCATTAATTGCATGCATACACATTCTGGGATCATGTATAAAAGGGGAGGTATAACTTTGTTATCATAGTTCATGTGCCCAGACAGTCAATGGGTTTGTTTGATTTATTGTTGTCACATGTACTGACAGAGTGAAAAGTATTTTGCGTGCTATACAGGCAGATCATACCAAGTGCATAAGATAGTAGAACAGAGACAGACGCATCAACAGTAACATTTGAGAGCTGTTCAAAAGTCTGATGTCGGCAGTTGAAGAAACCGTTCTTGAATATCCAGGGTGGGAGGGGTCTTTCCTGAAGGAGAAGGAGGTGTAGTTGGAGTGAGTAAATTAAAGGCTGGTTTGCATGTTGGACTGGGCTGTGTTCAGGATCTTCCTATAATTTCTTGCAGTCCAGGGAAGAGCAGATGTCATACCACACTGTGATGCATCAAAATAGGATGCTTTCTAGAGTTCATCTATAAAAATTGGTAAGAATCTTTGTGGACATGTCAAGTTTCCTTAGCCTCCTGAGGGAAGTAAAGGTGTTGCTGTGTATTCTTGATTTTGGTGACCATCGCTACCAGGAACTTGACACTCGACGATGTCCACCTCAGCACCATTGATGCAGACCGGGGCATGTCCTCCATTCTGCTTCCTGAAGTCAATGATCAGCTCCTTTTTGTTTTGCTGACACTGGATGGAGTGTCTGTCTGTCTACCATTTCATTAAACACTCCCATCTCTTCCCTGTACTGTCTTGTCATTGTTTGAGATCCAGCCTACAACAGTGGTGTCACCAGCAAACTTGCAAATGGAGTTGGGGTAGAATTTGACCGCACAGTTGAATGTGTAAGGAATATAGTTGGGGACTGAGTGAGTGCCTTGTGGGACTACCTGAGTAGATCCATACCTTTATTTGTTTAATCACTTGGTTTTAGACTGCATCATGACACAGGTGGCATTAGGATGGATGCTGTCACCATGAGAGGACAGCATGTTTATCCACATGGCCATTGTCACACTCTTCATGAACCTCAGCAGTCCTGGTTATCTGTTGGAATACAGATTGCCGGACTGTTATGAGAATCTTGTTTTGAGCAGCAGCAGCGCAAGCCAGAGTGCCGACAGGAAGGTAAGGTTGTTTTGTTTATCCCCTGTATAAAAACTTAACTCGTGCAGCAGCGGCCTTCTTGTTTTCAGTGGCAGGTGCGTGGAGAGAACGCAAGCCAGGAAGGCACTGATATATTCGGGCATTGGTTAAACCCGAAGCACTACATGTGTAGTGTCTCCCACCCATCCTCCTCCTCTAACCAAAAAAGAGACTGTGTGGAGGGTCGGTAAGGTAAGGTTTTTTAGTCTTCTGGAAATCTAGAGTAGAGGGAGTGGAAGCTAGGGCAGTTGCATGCTCATCTTGAAGGATGTGGGAGGTAAGGGTCACTGCTGGTGTCCCCTCTGACTTCACCTGCGAGAAGTGCACCCAACACCAGCACCTCAAAAACCGTGTTAGGGAACTGGAGCTGGATCATTCTGGAGGTTGAGGGGGTGATAGAGAGGAGTTATAAGGAGGTGGTCACACCCAAGGTACAAGGAAAAGGGAGCTGGGTAACTGTCAGGAAGCGTAAAGGGAATACTCAGACAGTGCAGGGATCCCCTGTGGCTGTTCCCCTCAACAAGTATACCATTTTGGATACTGTTGGGGGGATGACCTATCAGGGGAAGGCCATAGCTGACAGGTCTCTGGCACTAAGCCTGGCCTTGTGGCACAGAAGGCAAGGGGGGAAAATAGGAGAGCAATTGTAGTGGGGGATTCAATGGTAAGAGGCACAGACAGGTGGTTCTGTGGACGCGAACGAGACAAACGGATGGTATGTTGTCTCCCGGGTGCCAGGGTCTGTGACATCTTGGATTGTGCCTTCAAGATCCGTAAGGGGGAGGCTGAGCAACCAGCAGTCATGGTACACATCTGTACCAATGACATAAGTGGAAAAAGGACAGAGAATGTGAAAAACGAGTACAGGGGGTTAGGTTGGAAGCTAACAAACAGGGTAGTTATCTCTGGATTACTACCAGTGCCACATGATAATGATGAAGAAATAGGGAGAGAGTGCAGCTAAGCACGTGGCTACAGGGCTGGTGTAGGAGGGAGAGCTTCCATTATGTGGATAATTGGAGCACATTCTGGGGAAGGTGGGACCTGTACAGTAAGGACAGGTTGTACCTGAACAGGAAGGGCACAAATATCCTGGGAGGGAGGTTTGCTCGAGGATGGTTTAAACTAGATTGGCAGGGGGTGGGGAAATGGATTTGTAATTCATAGGATGAGGTATTCGGCCTTCCAATAGACTCAACAGGGAGTGAGGTTGTTGATACAGAAATGCGGCCGATGGAGCGTAATTGTGGACACGGAGATGGTTTGAGGTGTGTATACTTCTAGCATTGAAGTATACACACCTCAAACCATCAGAAATAAGGCAGATGAACTTAGAGCATGGGTCAGTACTCGGAACTATGATGTTGTGGCCGTTACGCAAACTTGGATAACTCCGGGATAAGAATGGGTGTTGGAAGTTCGAGAATTTAGATGCTTTAAAAGAAATAGGGAGGGTGGAAAAAGAGGCAGGAGAGTGGCATTGCTAGTCAGGGCTAGTATAGCAGCTACTGAAAGGCAGTTCGAGAATGATGTGTCTACAGAGTCACATTGGATTGAAGTCCGAAAGAAGAAAGGAGCAGTCACTTTGGGTTTTTTAACAGACTCCCCAACAGTTGCAGAGAAGTAGAGGAGCGGATTGGGAGGCAGATACTGGAAAGGTGCAGAAGTCACAGGGCTGTAGTCATGGGTGACTTCGACTTTCCAAATATTGATTTGGAAACATTTTACTTGTAATAGTTTAGACAGACAAAATTAGGATTTTGTCCAGTGCGTTCAGGAATGATTCCTGACACAGTATGTAGATAGACCAACACGAGGAGAGGCCACTTTGGATTTGGTGCTTGGGAATGAACCGGGCCAAGTGTTAGACCTGTTGGTAGGAGAGCATTTTGGCATTAGCGATCATAACTCAGTTACTTTTACAATTGTCTTGGAAAAGGAAAGGTACATACAGCAGGGTAAGGTTAATAATTGGGGGAAGGGTAATTATAATTCTGTTAGGCAAGAACTGGGTAACATAAAATGGGAACAGATGCTGTCAGGGAAGAGCACTGTTGAAATGTGGAGATCATTTAAGGAAAGCATGCTGCTTGTGCTTGATATGTTTGTCCCTAGCAGGCAGGGAAGATGCGGTTGAGTGAGGGAGCCTTGGTTCTCGAGCGGTCGAACGACTGGTTAAGAGGAAGAAGGATGCTTACGTAAGGTTTAGGAAACAAGAAACAGAAAAGGCTCTAGAGGGATGCAAGTTATCTGGGAAGGAGCTGTAGAAAGGGCTTAGGAGAGCTATAAGGGGGCATGAGAAAACCTTGGCAGATAGGATCAAGGAAAACTCCAAGGCTTTTTACACGTACATGAGGGAAAAGACAATGACCAGGGAAAGGGTAGGGCTGATCAAGAATTGTAAAGGGAATTTGTGCACGGAGCCTAAAGAGATAGGAGAGGTTCTTAATGAATACTTTTCTTCAATATTCACAACTGAGAGGGACTAGTTTTAGAGGAGGGCAGTGTGAAACAGGCTGGTAGGCTAGAGGAGGTCGATGTTAGTAAGGAAGATGTGCTAGGAATTTTGAGGAAGTTGAAGATAGATAAGTCTCTTGGGCTTGATGGGATTTATCCAAGGATTCTATGGGAAGCTAGGGAAGTGATCGCAAGGCCTTTGGTGGTGATCTTTTTGTCTTCACTGTCCATGGGTATAATGCTGGAAGATTGGAGAGAGGCAAATGTCATTCCCTTGTTCAAAAAAGGGAATAGGGATAACCCTGGAAATTACAGGCCGGTTAGTCTCACTTAGTGGTGGGCAAATTATTGGAAAGGGGTCTGGGAGATAGGATTTGTGATCTCTTGGAAAGGCACAGTTTGGTTCATAATAGTCAGCATGGATTTGAGGGGAATATCATGCCTCACAAATCTTATTGAATTCTTTGAAGAGGTGACCAAACATGTGGATGAAGGTGGAGCAGTGGATGTGGTATACATGGATTTAAGTAAGGCATTTGATAAGGTTCCCCATGGTAGGCATATGCAGAAGGTAAGGAGGCATGGGATAGGGGAAATGTGGCAGATTGGATTCAGAATTGGCTGACCCTTAGAACGCACAGGGTGGTAGTGGACTGAAAATATTCAACATGGTGCTCAGTTACAAGTGGTGTACCACAAGGATCTGTTCTGGGTCTTCTATTTGTGATTTTTGTAAATAATTTGGATGAAGGAGTGGAAGGGTGGATTAGTAAATTCGCAGACGATACAAAGGTGGATCGCGTAGTGGACAGGGCGGTGTGCTGTTCTAGGTTACAAAGGGACACTGATAGGATGCAGAGCTGGGCTGAGAAGTGGCAGATGGAGTTTAACCTGTAAAAATGTGAGGTGATTCATTTTGGAAGGACAAACTTGAAAGCAGAATATAGGGTTAACGGAAAGATTCTTGGCAGTGTGGAGGAGCAGAGGGATCTTGGGGTTCATGTCCACAGTTCCCTGAAAGCTGCCACCCAGGTGGATAGAGCTGTTAAGGTGTATGGTGTGTTAGCTTTCATTTAATAGAGGGATTGAGTTCAAGAGCCGTGAAGTTATGCTCTGGCTATACAAAGGCCTGGTTCGGCCACATCTGGAGTATTGTGTCCAGTTCTGGTTGCCTCATTACAGGAAAGATGTGGAAGTGTTCGAAAAGTTGCAGAGGAGATTTACCAGGATTTTGCCTGGAATGGAGGGCAGGTCTTATGAGCAAAGGTTGAGAGAGCTTGGGCTTTTCTCTTTAGAACTATGAAGGATGAGAGGTGACTTGATAGAGGTGTACAAAATGATCAGAGGTATAGATAGAGTGAACAGCCAGAGACTTTTTCCTAGGATTAGGAAAAACTATTACGAGGGGGCATAGTTTTAAAATGAGTGGAGTTAGATATAGGGGAGACATCAGAGGTAGGTTCTTTACTCAGAGTGGTTGGGGCGTGGAATGCATTGCCAGAGAGGGTAGTGGAGTTGGCCTCATTAGGGGCATTTAAGCAGCTATTACATAGGCGTGTGGATGATAGTATAAGGTAGGGGTGGAGGTTAGATCGACCTTAAGATTAGGGTAAAAGTTCGGCACAACATCATGGACCGAAGGGCCTGTACAGTTCTAAGTTCTATATTCTCATCTGTGTTGAACGTTGTGACCTGTAAATATGGCAGCAAACATGAATCTGATGACCTCAGTATGAACATCCACTACAGAACTGTCATTTTGAGTGTCTTCTACTTATGTTGTGATACAAGTTGAGGCCTAAGCCTCCCAACACTGTTTTGCAGATATCTTTTTTTAAAAAAAAAACCACATTGTGGGCATCATTTGCTGGGCCAACATTTATTACATGCTTCTAATGCCCAGAGAGCAGTTTAAAAATCAACTACTGTGCTATGCATCTGAAATCACATGTCCGGAACACACCAGGTAAAGTTTGTAGATTTCCCACCCCTGAGGGCATTGTTGCGAAGTTTGCAGATGATGCAAAGACAGCTGGAGTACCTGATAGTGTTGTTGAAGTAGGGAGGCCACAGAAGGACTTGGAAAGGCTAACAGAGTCCCAGCCAGACCGCTAATCCATCCCCATATTTCCCACAGCTAATCCACAAAGACTGCACACCCCCTGACACCATAGGGAAATTCATCATGGCCAATCCACCTAGGGTGCACATGATCAAACTGTGTGAGGAAACTCCAGTGCCAGGCAGAAACCCACACATTAAGTCCAATATTAAAATTTGGCTTACTGTCTGAAACTGATTGCACACTTTACATTGCATTAAAATTTCCTTCAGAATTTGAAATGATGTAGACATTATTCCTCTATTTTAGAAATCTAACTTTTTTCAGTAGTTAATGTAGTTTATTTTGTGTCACACTTGACAGACAAGTTGTATAGGCTTTGTGCACATTTTTGTGATTCTCTGGTATCCTCACTATTCATTGTTTCTATAATTATGCTTTGAAATTCAAGCAATTGAAACCTGAAAACAAAACCCTATTCGTTTTCAAATCCTGTGAAGCAAAGCAGAGCCTGACACTGCCTTTTACTGAACATTCAACCTAAAAATATTCTTAGCAGAGAAACTGGTGCCCTTCTCAGAAGAACAGAGGTTAAGAGAAGATCTAATCAAGGAGAACTTTACATAATGCTTTACATTTGTTGTTGAGTTAGTAACTAGAGGGTATAATTTAGAGGGAAGAAAGGAGAATTTAGGAGACATTGTTCTTATACATGATTTTTTTTAGGACATGATGGAGTGGAATCCATCAGAACTTTTTAGAAGTGAATAAATATTTGAGGAAAAATAATAGAAAATATGCATAAGAATGTGACTTTGAAAATTAGCTTTCAAAGTGCCAGGAGAGGTTATGGGTGAATTATTTTGTCCTTACTGTAAAATTCTGGGGTTCTATGGATCTTCCTTTCAGAAGGAAAGAAGGAAAAACTTGTATTTATCATGTTACATCCACCAGATGTCTCAAAGCACTTTGTAGCTATTGAAGAACTTTTTGAAGTATAGTCAGTTACAGGAGACACAACAGCCAATATGCATGCAGCAATATGATGATGATCTGATATTAACCTGTTTTCTGATGCTAGTTGAAGGATAGATAATAGCCAGAACACAACGGACAATTGGGCTGATCATTTGTGAAATAATACCATGTAATATTTTACATTCACCCAAGCATAGTGGCAGAAAGGGCTGATGTTTAACAAAAGATGGGAGACAGATTTTGGAAAGGTGCAGAAATAGTAGGGTTGTTGTCATGGGCGACTTCAACTCCTTTAATGTAGAGTGGAACCTCCTAAGTGCAAATAATTTGGATGGAGCAGATTTTGTCAGGTGTGTCCAGGAAGGATTTCTGACTCCATATGTAGATAGGCTGACAAGAGGGGAAGCCATATTGGATTTGGTGCTTGGCGACGAACCAGGTCAGGTGTAAGATCTCTCGGTGGGAGAGCATTTTGGTGATAGTGATCACAACTCCCTGACTTTTACTATAGTCCTGGAGAGGGATAGGAGCAGATGGTATGGGAAAGTATTTAATTGGTGGAGGGGGAATCACAATGCTATTAGGCAAGATCTACGGAGCACCAGTTAGGATCAGATGTTCTCGGGGAAATGCATGATAGAAATGTGGAGGCTGTTTAGGGAGCAGTTGCTACAGATACTGGATAGGTTTGTCCCACTGAGGCAAAGAAAGGATAGTAAGGTGAAGGAACCTTGGATGACAAGACATCTTGAACACCTAGTCAAGAAGAAGAAGGAAGCTTACTAAAGGTTGAGGAAGCAAGGATCAGACAGGGCTCTAGAGGTCTACAAGGTAGCCAGATAGGAAATGAAGAATGGACTTAGGAGAAGAGAATGGGGTATGGCTAGAGTGAGGGTGTGGCCAATCAGCGATAGTGGAGGGAACTTGTGCAAGGCGTCAGAGGAGGTAGGGGAGATCCTTAATGAATACTTTGCTTCAGTATTCACCAGTGAGAGGGACATTGACATTTGTGAGGACAGCATGAAACAGGCAGATACGCTTGAACAGGTTAATGTTAGGAAGGAGAATGTTTAGAAATTTTGAAAAACATGATAGATAAGTCTCCTGGGCCAGACGGGATATACCCAAGGTTTGTATGGGAAGCGAGGAAAGAGATTGCTGCCCCTTTGGCAATGATCGTTGTGTCCTCACTATCCACTGGAGTAGTGGCAGAAGATTGGAGGGTGGCAAATGTCATTCCCTCGTTCGAGAAAAGGAATAAGGATAATACTGGAAATTACAGACCAGTCAGTCTGTCTTCTATGGTGGGCAAATTATTGGAGTAGATTCTTAGAGATAGTATTTGAATATTTGGAAAAGCACAGTTTAATTAGAAATCAACATGGCTTTGTGAGGGGCAGGTCATGCCTCACAAGCCTTATGGAATTCTTTTGAGGATGTGACAAAACGCATTGATGAAGATAGAGCAGTGGATGTGGTGTATATGGATTTTAGCAAGGTACTTGATAAGGTTCCACATGGTAGGCTAATTCAGAAAGTAAGGAGGCATGGGATTCAGGGAAATTTGGCTGTCTGGATACAAAACTGGCTGTCCAATAGAAGACAGAGGGTGGTAGTAGATGGAAAATATTCAGCCTGGAGCTCGCTGACCTATGGTGTGCTGTAGGGATCTGTTCTGGGACCTCTGCTCTTTGTGATCTTTGTAAATGACATGGATGAGGAAGTGGAAGGGTGGGTTAGTAAGTTTGCTGATGACACGAAGGTTGGTGGAGTTGTGGACGGCGGTTATAGGTCGCAAGGGGACATTGACAGGATGCAGAGCTGGGCAAAGAAGTGGCAGATGGAATTCAACCCAGAAAAGTGTGAAGTGATTCATTTTGGACGTCGAGTTTGAATGCAGAACACAAGCTTAACGGCAGGATTCTCGGCGGTGTGGAGGAACAGAGGGATCTTGGGGTCCACGTCCATAGATCCCTCAAAGTTGCAACCCAAATTGATATGGCTGTAAAGGAGGCGTATGGTGTGTTGGCTTTCATTAGCAAGGGAATTGAATTTAAGAGCCAAAAGATAATGCTGCAGCGCTATAAAACTCTCGTAAGACCACACGTGGAACATAGTGTTCAGTTCTGGTCGCTTCATTTATACGAAAGATGTGGAAGGTTGAGAGGGTACAGAGGAGATTTACCAGGAAGCTGCCTGGACTGGAGGGCAGGCCTTATGAGGAAAGGTTGAGGGAGCTAGGGCTTTTCTCATTGGAGCAAAGGAGGTTGAGAGGTGACTTGATAGAGGTGTACAAGATGATGAGAGGCATAGAGTGGATAGTCAGAGACTTTTTCCCAGGGTGGAAATGACTATCATGAGGGGGCATAATTTTGGGTGATTGGAGGAAAGTGTAGGGAAGATGTCAGAGGTAGGTTCTTTACACAGAGTGGTGGGCGTGTGGAGTGCGCTGCCGGCAGTGGTGGTAGAGTCAGATACTTTAGGGACATTTAAACGACTCTTGGGTAGGCACGTGGAGGATAGTAAAACGTAGGGTGTACAGGGTAGATTGATTTTAGTATGATAATAGGTTGGCACATCATCATTGGCCCAACGGGCCTGTGCTGTGCTGTTCCATGTTCCATGGTCGATATTCTGGCAGTACAGTGATTTTTTTTTTTTTTTTTTTTTAAAAAGTAAAACATTGGAACGCTAGCTTCGGCTTTTGTTTCCAAACCCTGAGGGGGACTTTGAACCTGGAAACTTGTGACTCAGAAAAGATTTTAAAATCTGAGTAAGTAATTCAGTTTCTGCTTTTTCAAATTTTGTATTTTTATTTCTCTGTGGAACAAATATTACAATGCTGAAAATAAGATTTAAAATCTAATTCCGACATAAAAATAGTCAAAAGTCACACAGACAAGTGGACCTGGTTATAAATAATCTTTTGGCTAAGACAAAGCGACCATAGTTCAAAGATCATTAATTAGGTGAAAATAATTAAAGCATCCTGAGAACTTTCTATGGTGCTATTGTATGCACGGTGTTCTGATATAGAGACCTCATTCTTTGTATTAAGCCTAGGATTTGAGTCAAAACTTTTTCCAAAAGCCATCATTGTCATTTGAAATTTGTTAACTCCTACAACAAAAACGTGTATTTGTAGAAGGTGTTTAGTACAGTAAATCTTCGCAATGTGTTTCAGAATCAGTGTTGTTATGTAGCAGGAGGCCTTTCAGCCCATTGTGCCTACAAAGGAAATTCAAAAGAACTTTTGTGACCTAGTTCAAATCTTCTGCTTTTCTCTCATACCTTTTGTACATTATTTGGATCCAAATCATCATCCAATGCCCTCTTAATTGTCTCAATTGAACTTGCTGGCAGTGCATTTCATATCTTACCCATTCACTGAGTGAAAAGAGGTTTTCCTCACTTCACCCTTGATACTGTTGCACATCACTTTAAATTTAAACAAAAAAATTAAAGATAATTCTTGTTCTCTTTTGTGAATGGGAACAGTTTCTCCTTATCCACTCCATCCAACCCACTCATGATTTCAAAAATCTGTCAGGTCTTCTCTCAGCTGCCTTCTCTCCAAGGAGAACAGTCCCAACTTCAATCTATCCCCTAAATCATGTAAACTGCTTCTACACCCTCTTCAATGTATTTACATCCTTTCTATAATGTGGTACTTAAAAGGGTATGCAATAATCCAGCTGAGGTTAAGCAAGTGTCTAATACAAGTTCAAACTCACTTTCTTGCTCTTGCACTCTAATCTATGCCCCTATTAATGGAACACAATATAATGTGTGCTTCCTGCTCTCTGTACCTGACCTGCCACTTTCAAGATCAATGCACATAAACACCCTAATCTCTCTGCTGCTGCAGTCAACCTTAGAATGGTACCCCTTGTTTTATGGGATAGTAGGAACTGCAGATGCTGGAGAGTCTGAGATAACAAGGTGTAGAGCTGGATGAACACAGCAGGCCAAGCAGCATCAGAGGAACAGGAAAGCTGACATTTTGAGCCTAGACCCTTCTTCAGAAATCTGAAGAAGGGTCTAGGCCCAAAACATCAGCTTTCCTTCTCCTCTAATGCTGCTTGGCCTGCTGTGTTCATCCAGCTCTACACCTTGTTACCCCTTGTTTTATGTTGCCTTTCAATGCTCTTCCTATGAAAAATGCATCACCATTCACTTTTCTGCATTGAAACCTATCTGCCCATACCACCAATTTGTTAAATCCTTTGGAGTTCCACAATGTCCTCCTTACTGTTATTTTTCCAAGTTTTTGCATCAAATGTAAACTTTGAAATTGTCCTCTCCACACCACTAGATCATTAACATATGAGGAAAATACCCACTGACCCCATAAATCATCCTCCAGCCCCCCAAAAAATCCAGTGTCCATTACTGTATTTGAAATCCATCAGGATCAATTTTGTATACATCTACTGGCCCTTTTTTTTTATGCCATGACTTATAACTACCCTTGAAGTCTGTGTGGCACAGTATCAAGAGCTTCTGAAGGTCCATGTGCATGATATCAACAGTGTTACCCTAATTGATCCTTCTGTTACCTCTTCAAAAAAACTCCAAATTAGTTAATCACGATTTCCACTTTAGAAATCCATACTTCCTAATTAACTCCTCATTTTCCATGTAATATCTAATCCTATCCCAATAATTGTCATTAGAAACTTCCCCACCTTTTGAGGTTAAAGTGACTTGGCTGTAATGCTGGGTTTATCCTTACAATCTTTCTTGAACATGGCCCTGATGTTTTGACATTGGACTTAAGATGTTTCTCTCTCCACATATGCTGTTGAATTTACGCAGTTTGGTTTTTTATTCTGGTTTTGTTTGAGATTTCCATCATCCATAATATTTTTTTTTCTTTATTTCTCCCAGTTCTGCCACCTTCAAACTCACCTCCAAAGCCCTGGGAAAATTGTTCCGATATTCAAGACTGACTACCTCACTATACTCAGTTTGTCATTACCGTGTTTACGTTTTCAGTGCACTTTGACATGAGTAGCATTACTGAATAATAAATCCAAATCAAAGAGGGAGCACGTCACATCACATACTGATACTGAAGATAGCAATCTGTTATCAGTCAACCTACTGAAGCACTGGGATAAATTTCAATGTCAATTGGCTGTACATCGCAAAAAAAATGCTCTAACCTTGAGTAGATCACTGACATTGGAACCTGTTTGCAATTTTATGGCAACCAAACCTTTCTGTACACTCTTAAATACTGGTGCAAACAGTGTTCTTTAACTTTTTTTAAGCTACAGTATAATGAGCTTTTGCGCGGCATGTGTGTATTACTTAAGAATGGGAAAGAGAAATTTCTAGGCTTTCTGTAATCTAATCTCTTGTGGGGTAAGTTACTGAAATCTGTTCAGTCATATCTTTCCCTGGCCCGATTTCTGCCACAGCTCCACCCTGTTCACAGTTGGGTTTAATGTGTACGCATACAGAATACTTGACTTTGCGAAGGATGCAATGACGTATGGGATCCTACAAGATTTAACTACGTATGTTGTCTGACCATTCAAACACCACAGCCAGTGTTTTAATAATCAGCCTAAGAAGAAAGTTTAGAAATTACATGCTAAAGTCTTTGAATTGTCTCAAAGCAGAATCCAGAAGGCCAAGTCTGAAACCATTCAAGTTGTCGCTTTGCAAGATATATAGACACTTAAGACATGTATTCCAGATTTTTACTGGATTTCTAAAAATTTCTTAATTCTTCTTTCCACTTTATAATTTCCTTCTCTCTCTCTCTCTCTCTCTCTCTCTCTCTCTCTCTCTCTCTCTCTGAATTCTGCAATAAGGCGTTAAGAGCAATGAATACTGCTGTATTTAAAAAAGACTTTTACAGTCACAACAGTTACACACAATACTCTTGACCACTCTTTTTAAATGAGGCATGGGAATAGCAGGGAGCCATTCTGTCCTGCTCACCTGACCTTTTAACAGTATAGTTTGACCTATTGAAAATTGACTGGGAAATAGGAGTCTGAGAAATTGGGGACAGAATTTTGTTTTATCTTGAGAGTAAGTGTGATGTCAAATCTAAAAACAGGAGCCACTTCTAACCACTTCAGTGGTTATGTTCATGTGATTACGTTCCTGTTGGTTCACTGTATAAGCATGCATGCTTATGTCAAATCTGATGGCCAGGAGGATCTGAAGGCTGGGGACCTCCTGGGCTCCACTTTTCCAGCCAAGATATTTAAAGTACACCAGAGCAGAACATCACTTTCTGCAAGCTAGGAGTATCGTTTACCTCTGCACATCACCCCACGCACTCCTGAAGATGTCTGATGCAAAACTTAACTACACAATTCAGCAATGCCTCTGTATATAGTCATACTGAGTGGAAACAGACCCTTCCGTCCAACTTGTCTGCTGACCAGGCATCCCAATCTGACCTAGTCCTATTTACCATGTGTGGCTCATATCCCTCTAAACCCTTCCTATTCACGTACTCATCCAGATGCCTTTAACATGTTGTAATTGTGCCCACCTCCACCACTTTCTCTGGCAGCTTGTTCCACACATGCACCACCTTCTGCATGGAAAAAGTTATCCCTGCAGGCCATGAAGCAGACAATCCCAGCTGTGGAAATAGTTCTGCTAACAAGAGACCATGTCAACTGAAAAAGACAACCCAGACTGAGGTCATTGTGGAGTTTAGTGCCTCTGAGTTGCTCAAAAGAACCTGGATACAGTGCAGCAAGAGATTGAACAATCGGCTGCACTCTACCAGAGTAATGGCACTGTGTACTCAATGCTTCATTCCCTATGAGTATGAGTTAGTATTGTGAGATTGCTGCAGAATAGCAGCATGGTGGCTCAGTGGTTAGCCTTGCAGCACCAGGGTCCCAGGTTCAATTCCGGCCCCAGGTGACTGTGTGGATTTTGCACATTCTCCGTGTCTGTGTGGATTTCCTCCGGGTGATCTGGTTTCCTCCCACAGTCCAAAGATGTGCAGGCTAGGTGGATTGGCCATGTGAAATTGCCCATAGTGTTCAGGGGTGTGTGGTTATAGGGGGATAGGTCTGGGTGGGATGGTCCAAGGGTCGGTGTGGACTTGTTGGGCCGGAGGGCCTGTTTCCACACTGTAGGGATTCTAATGAAAGATTGGTACAAGGTATTTCCATCAGAAACCTAAAATAGAAGCAGAGTACTTCAGATGCTGAGTTAACATTTCAGGTCCAGTGACCTTTCTTCAAAACTGATTGTAGCTTGGAAAGGGTTGGTATATATGCTGAAGATGGCTGGGAGTAAGCACTGCTAATGGCCACTATTTATAGTAGACAAAGGGTTGGCTGTGGTAGCAGCCCATGTGACAACCAGGCCTGGTGTGTGGGGTGGGGTAAAGACATCAAAGGAGGTGCTCAGGCCCTAAAATTATTGAGCTCAGTAATAAGTCCTGAAAATTGCGGGGTCCTAAGCATTTCATTTTTCTGATGAGTGCAAGACAAAATACTTCAAAATGCTCCTTTTTGTTTTTGGCAATGTTCATGGTCTGCACCACTAAATGATTTTGAAAACATGCGTTCATAACTCAGGAGATTGACATCATAATCTGCATCTATGAATGCAAAAGAAGTGATCACGTACCTATGTATCCCTTCATATTTCTGCCCTTCTGTGGGAGACTAATGTGCACAATAAACGGGAATGTACCTAACTGGAGTGTGAAGCTATTGTTAATGTATGACATAAGGCTCCTGAGCTCAGTTAGCAGAACAGCATATCAGATGGTGTCTAGACCGAAGAAGACATTAGATATCTACTGTGAACTAGTGAGAAAGCTTCCACTCTACCACTTTCAGCTGCACATGAAGCAGCAACATCTAAAAATATCTCGAGTAAGAGTCGTGACTCTCAACACTACATATTTTTGTTTTTCTATGCAGTTTAGGAAGTTACAGTTGAGATCTTTAACATTTGAAGACTTCTGGAAAATGGGCCCATGATGAACCTTATACTGATAACGAAGTTTAGATTGGAGAAAAGGACCCAACTTATTTTTTCATGTTGAGACTCTGGCATGTGAGTGCTTGTCTGCCACCATGGATGGGTGGTGGCTGCTATGGACAACCAAGTCCATCAGAATATTTAATATCAGTAGAATATATGTGAGGACCTTCACTCTATCACTCGAGCCATTTAGTCACTGGCTGGCCAGGAAGGGGTCAGGCACTTTGACCTTTCTCCAGGCGTTTCATTCCTCAAGGGGTGAGGGAGGTGTCATTGTGTATTGACAGGTAGGAGGAGATTACCCAGTGATCATCATTTGTAAACACTCTAGTGGTGTGCGGCATCTCCACTTCTACTCCTTGGGCCCCGTCTATCTTGTTCTGATCAAGCCCAGGAAGTTGCAAATATTGACAGACTGGAGCCCTCCAGGCACACCACCAGACAATGTCCACCAAAGTCAGCTGAGGTGAGGTAATAAATCCAACACTAGGGTTTGTAAAGCTTATCTGCATTTTTTTTAACATAAAGCCAAGACCTAGAAGTAGGAAAAGAAAAGTGAAATCACTTTGAAATCCTTTTGGGTGCATGGCTATCATTTTTGTGTAGAACAAAGCCCTCTTCCCATATATATATGACTTTGTATTTAATCAGTGTAGTCTTATTCTATCTGTTATGGCTTCAGATGAATACTATACAGGACTCTTCCTGATACCAGGCAGCTCTGAGTGCTGCATATGTACAGGCAGTGGCCCCTTGTAAATGAGAGGACCTAGCAATAGAGACAAGTTTGATAGCTGTGATAGCTCAGTTTTTTGGATCTATGGTGAGTTGCAAAAATAGATGTGCTTTCCTGAAAAAAAACATCTGTATACTCTCAAAAGCATTTGAGGGTGATAACTGAGAGAAGCTACACAAGTCGCAGTTAATTTTGAAAGGTGGTGAAGACATTCAATCTTGCTATAATCATCAGTACTACAGGCATTACACTTTCTCCCAAGCTATGTGGCTGCAGATCTACCTACAGGGTACAGCAGCTGAAGGTGACAACACCCATAATCATGCAAAGGCACAACTGGCACAGCCTTTCAGTCAATTGCAGGTAGCTGCAATACCTTCAGTAGAACCTCTTGGCAGTATATTTATCAATTGCTCTGAATACCTTGGTTCCCGTCTTCAGATGATGTTTAATCTCCACACCTAGAACCCCTGTGCCTTAAGTCTCTGTTACTGTAAGTTCTGGGCATTCCTTCACAACCTGCAACTTCTCTGTAGCTAGTACAGCTCTTGAGTTTAGAAAGCCAAACATTTTATATTCAAATAAGAATCTGTGAACAAATATGGAGAAGGAAATATTGTTTCCTTTTGAGAACATGCCCTGGCTAACCTAACCTTTGGTCCTTTTCAGGCTGCTCTTAAGTGAAAGCCTGATCTTCAGCCACCTCAACAGGGTGAGATCAACACTTGCTTACCTCCTTCCTTCAGCCAAGTGTAAGAAATTTGTAGACTTGGGCATTATAGTACGTTCCATGCATGTGGCATGTAACTCCTTCTGACTCTGACCTTTGTTCCCTGCTACACAGCCCTGCAACTTTGGAATCAACAGCATGTGGGATGGTTGTTAATTCCATGCCCTAAGACTCAGGTTCCTGGTTAGTGAAGGGTTCTGCAGATTTTTGCATGGACCACCCCTGCCCCCAGCTTACCTCACCTCAATGTTGTTGAATGTGAGTTGCCCTTCAGCCCAGAGTACAATGCAATACATGTCCTAGTCTGTATGTTAAGGTTATGAGTGGCTTGAACATGTTAACCTTTTATTTGTCAGTGAGTTCTTCATTTTATCATGCCTTTTAACTGAGTTCATGCACAATTCTTTTCTTTTGGCTTCTCATTCACTTCAGACACATTTGGGTATTCACACCAGGCAGGAACATGTACAAACAAACCTCTCGTATTCTTCAGTCTTCTTCCCCAACTGGCTCCATCCACTATTTTCCTTGACCTTCCTGAGCTTTCCTCTGAGCCCACTCCCTTAACTTCCCAGGCGATACCTTTTCACAGTACCTTTTTCAATTTAATTCACTTGCTCTTTCAGCTCACCAGCATTTCACATGATCCCACTGTGTTCTACACGCTCTCAATATACAGTTCCCACCATTTCCCTTGCCTGATCACTTTGACTCTTCCCCTCTACCTCCCAGTTGCCTACCTCCATTCCGTAAGATGCTTCTGGTATCGTGTCATTCCTTCCCACTTTTTTATGTAAATATCTGTTGAGCCCCTTTTTGTTTGAATACCTTTTTTGTTTGAGCCCCTCATTTCCACCACCCTTCCCAAAACACCAGTCAGTTCTGTTGGTGTTAGTCATTGTGGATGGGCAGAATCTTCAGGCTGTGAGCAAGGTGGGCTATGTTGAGATTGGTGGTAGAATTGGATAGCATGTCAGCATGGCCTATTGACATTGGAAGCTTAGTGGTCCATATTTTATGCTTTTGACGAGCAGTGTAGAGAATTTTGTGCTAGGAAGCAGCAAGTTACCAATTAAAGGAGCTTATTGCTTGTTAGACACCTCAATGATAACTCTACTTGCTTTGTTACATTTCAGCTTCATTTCTTACCAATCATCTGATTTTAAACTAGATGTCAAGAAATTTCAATTTTAGCTCACGGCTAGCTCTATCTTGCTTGCTGAGGGCACAATCCATAGGAACTGGCTACCTACATCCCTCGTCCATGGACACTGTCATTTGATATTTGCCAACCCTTCACTATCATACCACATCTGATACATTTGAAGGGCATGCAAAAAGCATGTGTATTGCAGAGCGCACTAGCAACTATGAATGAGTGGCTGCAGCAAGGACACTTCGCACAGAGAAATGCCCCAGCTCACTGACAGGGCCAGGCTGCATCTCAGGGCTACATACTTACAGGTCACTCACTTAGCATTAATCTACACATTCACACCATTCCTGCACTGATCAGCAGCATGCGATTAGTTGGTGGTGGAGATTGATTAGCACGCTGCCATACAGCAAGATGTCAATCTCATATCTGTAACGCATGAAAGCAGCCTTCATGGCAAACACTGCATGTGCAACAAAATGGAAACCATGTCTCAAAGTTGTGGAGAAAGTCCATTGTGGAACCCGTCAGTCGGGGTCCCAGCAATAGTAAGTCAAGGACAGTCTCCAATACATGCTCCAGAGGAATGTACATGGTGAGGTATCTGGTGGGTTATTCCCAGTCAGGGGAGGTCTGTGCCTTACAATCTACAATAGCAAGTCTAGAGTTATCCACTGCTTGGAGATGAGCAGGTGCTGGCTTCTTACTGTCCCCCAAGAACCAAGACCCTGGGTGATTCTTGCTCAGCAAGCTGTGAATATGTCATAGTGAGATTCTCAGATTGGGCTCGCACACTACTTAAAGCAAACATCCCACCAATGTGTCTGTACCTGAGTTAGTGGTGGGTGCAGCAGGTAGCCTTGCTGATGCTTCTTCTGAGACCTCAGTACTCATGTCCTTAAAGGCCAGGGAGCTGGTTTCTCAGGCGTCATTGAGGTGGTGAACAAGCTGGCAGCATCTGCAAGACAAGAAAAGGTGTCATGGCCAGTAATTAGAACTAATGTGCAATTAATAAGATTGATGGTAGGGTTACTATCAGAGTTGCAGTGGAGCAAAGAGTAGTACATGGATGTCTTGATATCTGTTTGTGCTGTTGATCTTCTCCCATGAGGGATAGAATTCTCACCTTTGTAGGGGGTGGGGAGTCCAGTGTCTGGCACCTGTCTGGCCATACATGACCGAAGCAATTTTGTATCCAACTTTCCAACTCATCATGACCCCATATGATTGAATTTTCTGGACCAGCTGATAATGAGGGTCCTTGTGAAATACATTAGTAAAGAACATGTAGACAACATCCACTGCCAGAACCTCACCAATCACCTTCATCATATCTTTGAAAAACTCAGCCAAGTTTGAGAAGTCCTCCCATGCATAAAGCCATGCTGACTATCCCTAATAAGCTTGTTCTTCTCCAAATGGACGTAAATCCTGTCTTCAAGAATCTTCTATAATTGATGTAAAGATCACCGGTCTAGAATTTCCTTAATTATCCTTGTTGCCCTTCTTAAACAAAGAAATAACATTGGCTATTCTCCCATCTTCTGGGACCTTACCTGTAGCTAAAGGGGACATGAAGATCTCTGTCAAGGTCCAGGATTCTGTCATTTTCTCCTTCTGTATCATAGGATAGTTCCTATCAGGCCTTGGGAACTTAGCTACCTTACTGTTTTTCAAGACACCCAACACTACTTCTTTCTTCGTATTGACATGCCCCAGAGAATCAAAGTATCCTCTAAGCTTACCAGTATCCATGTACTCCTCCTTTGTGAATACGAATACAAACATGTCACCCACTTCCTCTGTCTCCACGCGTAAATTCTCTGCTTTGTTCATTGAGTGGACCTACCCTTTCCATAGTTACCCTTTTGCTCCTAAAATACACATAAAATGCCTTGGGATTTTTCTAATCCCACTTGCCAGCTAGGCCTCCTCCTAGCTTGACTCATTTTTTTGGTTAAATTTTTTGCTGCTTCGTTTATCTTTCTCTATGGTCTTGCTTGATATCAGTTTCCTAAACCTTAAGTATGCTTCCTTGTTATTTTTGACTAACCTTTCAACACATCTTGATGTCCGCGGTTCCTGAATTTTGCCATCCTTATTGTTGATCCTCACAGGTACATGCTGGTCCTGAACTCTAATTAACTGCACTTGAAAGACTCCACCATGTCAAAAGTGGATTTACCCTCAAACAGTTGCCCCCAGTCTAATTTCTCCAGTTCCTGCTTATTATTGTTGTAATTAGTCTTCTCCAATTTAGCACTTTCACTGGAAGACCAGTCTTGATCTTTTCCATAACTATCTTAAGACTTAGGGAATTAACTGTTCCCAAAATGCTCCCTCACTGAAACTTCAATCATATTTCCAGGCTCATTGCCCTGTACAAGGTCTAATACGGCTCACGTTTTCCTCACATACCACCCCACCAACCTCCGGATCCAACGCATCATCGTCCGACACATCCGCCATCTGCAATCCGACCCCACCACCAAAGACATTTTTCCCTCCCCACCCTTGTCTGCATTCCGGAGGGACCACTCTCTCCGTGACTCCCTTGTCCGCTCCACACTCCCTTCCAGCCCCACCACACCCAGCACTTTTCCCTGCAACCGCAGCAAGTGCTACACCTGACCCCACACCTCCTCCCTCACCCCAATCCCAGGCCCCGAGAAGACTTTCCACATCAAGCAGGTGTTCATCTGCACATCTGCCAATGTGGTATACTGCGTCTGCTGTACCCATTGTGGCCTCCCCTACATCGGGGAAACCAAGCGGATGCTTGGGGATAGCTTTGCAGAACACCTGCGCTCAGTTCGCAACAAACAACTGCACCTCCCAGTTGCGAGCCATTTCAGCTCCCCCTCTTATTCCTCGGACGAAATGTCCATCCTGGGCCTCCTGCAGTGCCGCAGTGATGCCGCCCAAAGGCTGCCGGAACAGCAACTCACATTTAGCCTGGGAACCCTGCAGCCCAATAGTATCAATGTGGATTTCACAAGCTTCAAAATCTCCCCTCCCCCAACCGCATCCCAAAACCAGCCCAGCTCATCCCCACCTCCCTGACCTGTTCTTCCTCTCCCCTATCCCCTCCTCCCACCTCAAGCCACATCCCCATCTCCTATCTACTAAACTCATCCCGCCCCCTTGACCTGTCCATCCTCCCTGGGCTGACCTATCTCCTTCCTACCTCCCCACCCACACTCACCTTTACTGGCTCCATCCCCGCCTCTTTGACTTGTCTGCCTCCTCTCCACCTATCCTCTCCTCTATCCATCTTCTATCCGCCTCCCCCTCTCTCCCTGTTTATTTCAGAACCCTCTTCCCCTCCCCCATTTCTGATGCAGGGTCTAGGCCCGAAACGTCAAGCTTTCCTGCTGTGTTCATCCAGCTCCACACCTTGTTATCTCTAATATGGCTCCTTCCCCGGTTACATTATCTACATATTGTTTCAAGAAACCATCCGGGATCCATCTAACAAATTCTACTCCATCTAAGCCCCCAGGAATAAGAGTCCCAGTCTGTATTGTGGAATTTAAAATCACCTGCTATAACAACCCCTGTTGATTTTACGTATTTCCATGATCCGCTTGTATTTGATGTAGGTTGCCCTGGTGCAACACTGATCTCATTAACTGAACAAGGTGTGATAGCGTCAGTCACTGTCATGATGCATTTGTAGATGCATGACTGAAAGATCATATACAGTTGCACCACTTCCTGGAAGGAGGTGGTGGCATTAAGGTTCAGCACAGCAGTGAAGTTTACTGCCGCTGGGAGAAGGTGGCCTCCTAAGCCTGTAAGCCTCAGTTCCCATTCTTTCAGCTTTTGACTCAATTCTGTCAGTGCTTGCACCACTCCAACACCCTACATACCCTGGAGTCCTGGAACATTCAGAGCCTGCATTAGTGCTGTGTCTTGCTTTTTCCAAGAAATTGAGCCAGGTTTGGAAAACTCTGGACCTCCACTACACCCTACCCATCCTGAAGTGCTCTGCAACTGCAACTTCACCCTGAACTGAGTGCTCCTCATCCTCTGTGCCATTCCTGGGGTTGTCAGTCTTGTTCTTTCTACAGCTGTCTTCACCTTCTTGGGTAGGCAGCCATAACAACCAACATGCCTCCAGGAGAAGGGCCCATGACTTTAAGACCTAAAATGGGAACAGAAGGAACAAAATCAGATCAGTCATCAGGGGCATATTGTGCAGGTAAGAGCTTATCACACTTCCCCATACATTGAGACCTGCTGTACCAAGGTAGGAGAGAGAGATATTTCCATCATCTGTCCATATTCAGGCTTATCATATATAGCAACTTGGCATCTCAATGTGCCTCATCAGTTGAATGAATCACACGTGTCCCTAATAAAGGGAATGCTTACAGTTCTTCAACACCTATCTACCCTTAATCCACATCAAATGCTGAACTTTTCACTGCTCTCAGTACAGACCATCATAACACTTACATGATGGGGGTGGCATGGTGGCCCAGTGGCTGGCACTGCTGCGTCACAGTGCTTGGGCCTGTGTTCAATTACAGCCTTGTGTGACTGTATGGACTTTATATATTCTCTTTGCATCTGCATGATTTTCTGCTGGGTGCTCTAGCTTTCCACCATAATCCAAAGTCATGCAGGTTATGTGGATTGGCTATGCTAAATGGGGGATTACGGGCATAGGGTGGGGATGTGGATCTGGATGAGATGCTCTTTGAAGGGTTGGTGCCTTGTTCTGCACTGTAGGTATTCTGTGATTCTATGACAGATGAGGACATTGTTGGATAAATAATGTCTTCCTTTCAGGCAACGTTGGCCTTTTGTCATATCTTTGATACGACCTTCCACATTATTGAGATGCCTGAGTTCATTTGCATGCACCAATTGCAAGTTGCAAATCAGCTTTCACCAACATCTGACCCTTCAATTCTTTCATTCTGCATGCATAGCAAATGGAATGAAACTGCTTCTTCAGTTTGATGGGTCAAAAATCTGGAACTCCCTCCCCAACAACACTGAATCCACCTACAAACATATGGATATAGTTGTTCAAGAAGGCAGCTCATCACCACCACCTCAAGGCCAATGAGGGATGGGCAATAATTATCAGCACAGACAGCCAAGTGCACATCTTGTCAATGAATAAAAATAAATTCTTGGGCTGTGGAGATGTGGTTGCAGGCAGGAGTGCTGGAAAAATAGTGGAATTCAAAGTTAGGATGGCTCCCCACTGCATTTCTGTATCTGGGGACTTTCTCAGGATGGACTGGAAACTGGGTTGACTGCCTTCCAGAGGTGTCCAGGCAGCTAGTGCAATATTTGAACTGATGCCAATGTTTATAGATATCAGCAACAGCAGTGAGAATGCAAAGCCACAGACCCTTCTTTGAATAGGCCTTAAGAAGGATTTTCTTAAAACCAGTTTTAGATTTCAGTATAGCCTTTCTGTATTGATCATAGGGAACCTTGATGTCGAGGCATCCTTCGTGTTCCTGATCTCCTTATCAATGTACAGCTGGCTGCTGAGTGTCCAGAATTGGCATCCTCTGATTGGGCCTACAGCATTGACAGCCCTTGCACCATCCTGAATAGTATGGTGATCACTGAGAGAGCTAATTAGGTCATGCCTTGCACAAAATTCTCCTATTCATCTCACCGCTGGCAAATAACTTACATTTGGTTCAGGCACTGGAATCCGAAACTGGAAAATCCAACTTATTGTTCCTAAGACAAGTCAAGTTATCTACTGGTAAGTGCAGGGTTAATATTGTTTGAACGCAGACCTCGTATGAGTGTAGCCTGATGAGTATGACATTATTCCTTTTCCTCCAAATAACATAAATGAATACAAATTTAATGATACCAATGCCATTTACACAATATCCACTTACTTTCCTATGTAGTAGCACTGCCTTTTTAGCTTATCATTTGAAATAGTAGTCCTTTTTGTTCAACCAGCATCTGTTTTCCATAAGTAATCTTCTTTAATAATTCTGCACAATTTTTAAATTAATACACTTCATGAGCTCCCTCCTGTTTCTCATCTCTCCTCACTCATTGTTCAACTATTTACAGCATTATTGTGATTAGATCACAATTTTCATTGTATTCTTGATCATAAAACATTAAATTTGTATTAAATGGCAGTTCAACGCCGCTAATGTCATGAATTTACAAGACTGATAATAAAGATTTTTGGTGGTATAAAGGTAAAAGAAAATTACAAATCTATTAAAATAATATAATGAGGTTGCAGTATAAAAAATTTAATTTGTAGGTTAGGGATGGAAAAGTAAAATAAATTAAGCCGATCTGCTCTCAAGGTACCTGGAAGTATTCCACCCTTAGCTTAAAAGGATACATCCTCTTAGGCTGTAGTGCTATTTTATTCCTGAAGATGTTGCTGTTCATTGTTGTGTGGTGTATTACTGTGAAGAAAACAGTGGGAGTGTGCAATAGAATGACTAATGTAAGTGATAGTTCATTCTTTTCAAGGAAAGTAAATTTGAGAAATAATATTTTCTGCTGAAAATTTCTTACTGCTTGAGTGTTTTTAAGTAGTTAGATATTGGTAAGTCCGAAGATAATATGTATATGATAGGATCTTCAGCCAATTTGATTCCCTTGCATGATTCCAAAAAATAGATGGAGGCACTGGACAATGCAAACGCTATAGGCTCTGACAACATTCTGGTAATACTACTGAATACTTGTGCTCCAGAACTTGCCACTAGTTTAGCCAAGTTGTTCCACTACAGCTAAAATACTGGAACAATGTGGAAAATCGCCCAGATATGTCCTCTACACAGAAGCATGACAAATCCAATTTGGCCAATTAAGGCCCCACCAGTCTACTCTCAATTATTAGTAAAGATCATAGATTATAGATCATAGAATCCTTACAGTATGGAAACAGACCCTTCTGCCCAACAAGTCCACACCGACCCTCCGAGCGTCCCACCCAAATCCATCCCCCTAATCTACACATCCCTGAAACACTATGGGCAATTTACAATGGCCAGTCCACCCAGCCTGCACATCGTTTGGACTGTGGGAGGAAATCGGAGCACTTGGAGGAAACCCACGCAGACACGGAGAGAACGTGCAAACTCCACACAGACGGTCGCCTAGGGGTGGAATCAAACCCGGGTCCCTGGCGCTGTGAAGCAGCAGTGCTAACCACTGAGCCACCGTGCCACCCTAAAGTGATGGCAAATATTAATCAACAGTGCTATCAAGCAGCACCTGCTCAGAAATAAGGGTTCAGCAATGCCCAATTTGTGTTCCACCAGGGCTACTCTGCTCCTGACTTCATTTGTCATTCAAACATGGAAAAAAGAGCTGAATTCCAGAGGTAAAGTGAAAGTGATAGTGATGGCTTTTGACATCAAGTCCTCATTCAATCAAGTTAGGCATCAAGGAGTCGTAGCAAAACTAGAATCAATGGTTATCGGGGGAAAACTCTCTGCTGGTTGGAGTCATAGCTGGCACATAAGATTATTGGGGTTATTGATGGTCAAACTTCGACACCATGATGTCTCTGGAGGAGCTCCTTACGACAGTGTCCTAGGCCCAACGATCTTTAACAGTACCATTTGCAACTCCTCATTGAAACTGTCCATGTTCAAATGCAATAAGGTCTAGACAATATCCAGACTTGGGCTGATAAGTGGCAAGTAACATTCATGCCACAGAAATGGCAGTCAATGACTGTCTCCAATAAAAGACAATGGAACCACCATCCCTTGACAGTCAATGATGTTACAATGACTGAATCCCCCACTTCCAACAACATTGGGGTTACAATGGGCCAGAAATGGCGAGATGTGTGGAAGAGTTGGGTGGCAAGTATGGTGACACTGATCTCAACATTGGGGGCAGCACAGTAGCTCAATGGTTAGCACTGTTGCCTCACAGTGCCAGCAACCCGGGTTCGATTCCGCACTTGGGTGACTGTGCGGAGTTTGCACATTCTCACCATGTCTGCGTGGGTTTCGTCCAGGTGCTCCGGTTTCCTCCCACAGTCCAAAGATGTGCAGGCTAGGTGGATTGGCCATGCTAAATTGTCCACAGTGCTGAGGGATATGTAGATTAGGTGGGTTATAGGGGGACAGGTCTGGGTGGGATGCTCTGAGGGTCGATGTGGACTTGTTGGGCCGAAGGGCCCGATTCCACACTGTACTGATTCTATGACCTATGAACAAAGCAGTCCACTTATTTGGCAGCACATCCATAAATAACTACTCTGTTCCACCGACTCTTGGCAGCAGTATGTAATATCCATGAGATGCGCTGCAGCAGTTTGCCAAAGATCACAAACCAAGAACACATTCATCTAGGATAAGGGCAGCAGATACATGAGAACACCACCTGCAAGTTCCCTTTCAAGCCACTCATCATCTTGACTTGGAAATATATTGTTGTTTATTTAGTGTTGCTGAGTCAGAATCCTGGAAGTCCTTGCCTAAGGGCATTATGGGTTAATTTACAGTACACTGTGGTTCAATAAGGTAGCTCACCACCATCTTCTCAAGCAAACAGATGTGGGCAATAAATGCTGGCCAGCCAGCAAAGCCCACATACCACGAGTGAATGAAAAAGAATCTGACAACGCGCAATGTTTCATTCCTAGTTGTTGTTTCATAACATCTTTGCTTACAGACCTGTTGAAACTTCTTCATCAAATGTTGATCTAATGGGTTGCAAATTTACACACAAGTGCCATTAACATTCTGCACGTAGGCACATTTCCACAATAGGATGATAGCCAAACCTTGAAGAAATGGTTGTGAATGCTGGTACCTTTGATTTACAGTATCAGTTTCTGTACATCAAGTAAACAAGCTCATAGCATATGCATCAATGATGTCTGGAGATTACAGAGTGCAACTGTACATATTCTTCTTGCATATAATCTGGCATGCTTGGGTTTCTTTATTCCATTTGTTTTATTTCAGGTACATTTTATATTTGTATATTTAACTGATTTTTTACTTCAAAGATTTTTTCAATACCCAAAAATATCCAAAGAAAACACAAGGATGAACCTGGTTAGAGACTAAAAAACTGCAGATGCTAGAATCCAACGTAGATGAACAGGAGGCTGGAAGAACGTAACAGGCCAGGAAGCATCTGGAGGAATGGAGCAGTTAATGGTATTACCCTTCTTCAGGATTTGATGTGGGGATACAGGGAGCTGCAGATAAAAGGTTGGGGGGTGGGAAAAGGGGTGGAGTTGGAATGGTGGCAATAGGTGGACACTAGTAGTAGGTATGATCTGGTTGTTCGATGGGAAGAATAAATCCGGTTGGTGGCTGGAAGAGAGGGTCAGAAGGTGGATTGGAAGGGAGGAGGTGGGTCTGGAAGAGGAGGCAGGGGATGGGTGGCAAGGTTATTTGAAATTGGAGGACTCAATGTTGAGTCCGGGCTGTAGAGTGCTCAGGCGGAAGACAAGGGGCGACATGATGGCTCAGTGGTTAGCACTGCTGCCTCATAGCACCAGGGATCCGGGTTTGATTCCACCCGAGGGCGACTGTCTGTGTGGAGTTTGCACATTCTCCCTGTGTCTGCGTGGGTTTCCTCCGGGTGCTCCGGTTTCTTCCCACAGCTCAAAGCTGAAGACGGACATTCAGCGGGGCAGTGGAATGGGCAGTTGAAATGCAAGTTACTGCAACACTGGAGGCCTGTAACAGCCAAACCCAGTCACTGCCCATTTCAACTGCCTGTCCCACTACCCCTCCAACATGTCCAGTATGTCCAACCAGATTCATTCCTCCCATCGAACAACCAGGTCATACCTACTATTAGTGTCCACATCCTCCAGTATCACAGCTACTCTGAACACAAATCTGAAGTACAACACCTTATCTTCCACCTGGGCATCCTACGTATCAGAGGACTCAGCACGGAATTCTCCAGTTTCAAATAACCTTGCCACGTATCCCCCACCTCCTCCCTTCCATTCCACCTTCTGACCCTCCCTTCCAGCCACCAACTGGATTAATCCCTTCCAACAGCCAACCATCTCGTGCCTACCACCAGTGTCCACCTATCACCCCCATTCCGCTCCACCCCTTACGCCCTGCCTTTATCTGCAGCTCCCCCTAGCCCCACATCCAGCCTGAAGAAGTGTAATACCCCAAATGTTGACTGCTCCTTTCCTCCTATGCTGCCTGACCTGCTGTGTTTTCCCATCCTCCAGTTTGCCTGATGACGATAAACCTCTTTTTGAGGCAAATGATTAGGACTTGGAATGCAGTGATTGAGTGTGTGGTAAGTCTCTCAAGTTAAACTTACACAATTTAGCCCTGCCCCCGAGATGCAAATTAACTTCTGTCTATTCAAGATGTTTGAAAACCTCAACTGCATAGTCCAAATGTGTACCTGGGATCTTTGGTTTTCTGCCTCCAGTCTGAGTGAGTACAAAGCATTCACTAGCTCTGCCAATAACTTCTCAATTCTCCCTCACTTCACTTTTGCTAACACTGCAGTTGGTGCCTTCAAATTAACAAAAGCATAATCTGTCCTTGGCCCAGAAATTTGCCTAACTGGAAAATGACAGTGCACCAGTGGTATCTTCTCAGGTGGGACTTTACTAAGCAGCAGCATTTGTTTCTCTGGTGACATTTAAGTGGAAAGGGTGGGGGAGCAACCTTTGTTTCTCAGGTGGCACTTTAGCACAGAAGGCGAGGCAGAAGGTTGTGAGTGTAGGTAGGAGAGAAGAATCAATATAAGAAGGGTATAGCAGTGTTGGATTAATATACATTATAATGGTGCATGTTGCAATATCTTCCATGGCAAAGACAGTGCATGTGCTTGAAGAGCGTAGTGATATGTGAAAGGAAAAAGGGAGGCATGCGTAACATGGTGATGGTGGACTCCAGTTGGTCAATTACTACTGCCTCAGTCAGTCTACATGCTGGTACAGTGGGGGGGACGGTGGTGGTGGAAAATGCCTTGCCAGTCATTCAGATGGTCCTTCCGACCTAAATTAGGGAATCTGTGTCATTGTAGTCCAGGGATTGGACAATGGTCCTGGGAGTCAATCTAAATAATTCTGACCCTGGTCAGTTGAGGCCATCATGAAAATTTAGTCTTGGGGACAGTAGGCCAGAGGCAATTGAACTGCCCTGTGAAGTCTGTTGGTTGTCTAGGTGTGGTAAGTCAAGGTGCTGAGTCCCTCATAATCGGGGAGGATTTTAGGGCCAGTGAATGGCTGCAGGCAGCTCAAATCTGTGAATTTGTAGTAGAAGGGATGATCACTCACTATAAAACTTCAGAGTTAGGAATAGAGGTAGGCCATTCAGCCCTTTGAATCTGCTCCACCATTCAATGAGATTATGGCTGATCTGATGATTAGAAACTCTATTTTTCTACCTTTTCCAAATAACCCTTGATTCCCTTACTGATTTTTTAAAAAAAAAATGTCTATTTCAACATTGAATATATCTTGAATGACCCAACCTCTACTGACCTCATTGTAAAGAATTCCAAAGATTCACTACCCTCTGAGAGAAGAAATTCCTCCTCTCTATCTTAATTAGACAGTCCATTATGAAACGATTATGCCCTCAAGTCCTAGGCTGTCCCACAAATGGACACATCTTTTCTGCATCTACTCTATCAAATCCCTTAAGAATCTTGTATGTTTCAATGATGTCGCCCCCTCAATCTTCTCAACTCCAATGCATACAAGCCCAACTTACTCAGCCTGTCCTCATAAGACAGTCCTTGCATTATGAGGATCAGCCTCATGAACCTTCTCGGGATTGTCTCCATTGCCAATATATCTCTTCTTAGATATGGGGCTCCAGGCCGTTTACACCATTCCAACTGTTGTCACACTAGTGCCTCATATAGTCTTAGCAAGACCACTCTTTTCTTTTAAGCTTCATTCCCTTTGAAATAAAGGTCAACACTCCATTTGCCTTCCCTATTACTCACTCATTAGAATCATGGTATCATTTAGTGCAGAAGAGGTCATTCAGCCCATTGTTTCTGACTCTGTATCAACACGCGAGAGAAACAGTTGACCTTAAGCCTACTTGCATTTACTGGCACTTGGCTCGTAGCCTTGAATGTTATGACACGCCAAGTGTTCATCCATGGAACTTTTTGAAGAAGTGAGCAATTCACCTCTACCACTCTCCCAGCAGCACATTCCAGACCATCACCATGCTTTGGGCAAAAAGGCTATTCCTCATATTCCCCCTACACTTCTGCCCCTCACCTTGAACCTACGTCCCCTCATGACTGACTTTTCAACTAAAGGAGACAGCTGCTTCCTTTATCCACCTCTGTCCATGCCCCTCATAACCTTGTGCAGTTCAATCAGATTGTCCCTCAGTCTTCTCTACTCCATCAAAAAACCAAGCCTATCCAACCTTTCCTTATAACTTAAAGTTTCCATTCCAGGCAGCATCCCTGTGAACCTCCTCTGCACCCACTCCGGTACAGTCACATTCTTGCCGTAATGTGGCAACTGGAACTGCACAGAGTACTCTATTTGTGGTCTCAAAGCTCTATACAACTCCAATGTGACTTCAAAAGTACTGCGGGTGCTGTAAATCAGAAATAAACTCAGAAAATGCTGGAAAAGCTCAGCAGGTCTGGCAGCATCTGTGAAGAGAAATTAGAGTTAATGTTTCAAGTAGGGAAAATACGGAAAATAATTTTATAGACCACTATCACGTTTTTCAGGGCACCCAACATCTCTCACTTCTTAGTATTGACATGCCCCGGAGAATCAACATCTCCTGTCTAAGCTTACAATCATCCATGTCCTCCTCCTTGGTGAATACTGATGTGAAGTACTTATTGAGGACCTCACCCAATTCCTCTGGCTCTACACTTAAATTCTCTCTTCTGTCCTTGAGTGGACCTAGCCTTTCCCCAATTATCCTTTTGTTCCAATTAATTATATAAAACGCCATGGGATTTTCCTCAATCCACCTTCCAAGAATACTTCGTGGTGTCTTTTTGCCCTATTAATTATTTTTTTAAAGCTCTTTTCTGCTCTGATTATATTCCTCAAGGGACTTATCTGATTTCAGTTTCCTAGCCTTATACATGTTTGATTTGACTAAACTTTCAACATATGTTGCGAACGTGCTGGTCCTGAACTCTGATCAACTGACCTTTAAAAGATTCCCACATGTCAGATGTGGATTTACCATCAAACAGCTACCCTCAATCTACTTTCTCTGTTTCCTACCTAATACTGTCATAATTAGCCTCCCCCTCCCCCACCCCCCACCACCCCGCCAATTCAACACTTTCACACAAGGACTAGTCTTATCCTTACATATAACCATCTTAAAACTTATGAAATTACGGTCATTTTTTTCTGAAATGTTCCCTCACTGAAACTTTGATTACCTAGCTAGGCTCATTCCCTGATACACAAACTAGTATGGCCCCTTACCTCATTGGACTATGTACATTTTGTTTCAAGAAACCCACCGGAAGGCACAAAACAAATTCTGCTCCATCCAAGCCCCTGGCACCAAGCGAGTCTCCAGCATTATTGGGAATTTAAAAATCACTCACTGCAACGATTCTGGTGTTTTTACATCTTTCCATATATCTGTTCCTCTGTCTCCTGCTGGCTATTGGGAAGCATGTAGTATACCCCCCTTTTATTCTTGAGTTTTACCTTTACGGCCTTGTTTGGATGAGCCCTCCAAGATGTCCTGTCTTAGTGCAGCTGTGACATTCCCCTTAATCAATAATGCAACTTCCTCTCCCATTTTATATCCCTCTCTATCACACATGAAACAATGGTAATGGTAATTCCCAATGGTAAAAATTTCTACTAATGTCTTTTCCAGAAAATCATTTATGATAGGACTGTGAAATGCCGTATTACCTGAACACATGAGTACACTTTCCATATCCCTGATGCTGTCCAGTGCTGTACTATTCATATCATTTTCCCTTGACATGGGGAATGAAGCAGCTCAGACAATTTGACCCTTAGCCATGTTGGTTTCCTACAAGTGCAAGGTGTACTTGATTTTACCCGTGTAGCAATCAAAGCACCCTATAATGTACCAAAGTTTTCATGTAATGAACAGCAAAGGATCTATTCCCTTAATGTTCAAATCATTTGTGACCACAACAGCCACATACATAATATACCTGTGCTAGATATTCAGGGAGGTGCTACAGTCCATATGTCCTGAACCACTCAAGTGTCAGTCTCTTTCAAGCCCCTTGACCCACATAAAGATAGTTTTTAGGTGACAAGTGATAACACCTCGTTCCAATTTATGTTCTAACTTGGCTGATGACATCTCTAAGACTGCTTCTGTGAAGTGATACCATGCTGCCTGTGCTTTGATCAGAATCATTGACTTCCTGAAGATCAGGCTCCAATGCCTGGACCTGTCTGGCAATGATTTCCCTTGCCACAATAGCGTGCTGCATGGTCCACAATCTCAGTCACCTAAAGAGGGATACATTGGCTGAAAAGGAAAAGAAGAGCGAGAGGAAACCTCTGAGAAGGAAAGTAAGGGCAAGGATCCTGAGATGAGCCATGAGGAACGCCAGAAATTGAAAGACAGGCCAATGGTCTGCCAAGCCTGAGAGGACAGAGAGAACCTAATAGTCACCGACTTCCAGAATGACTGAAACAAAATCAGAAGATAGTGGAGAAACTCAGCAGGTCTGGCAGCAGCTATGGAGTTCAATTGTGTAGGTGGCTGTCAATCTTCTACTTGCTGTATGCCAATTCCTCAAATGTTGAGTTGTTCTTTTACGTTTGACTTATCTATGCAAAAAAAAATGTCTACGGTTCTGGTATCCTCACCTCTGTAAAGGCTAAAGTGCATGCTCAAACCTTCCGCTGTACCAAAGGTTTAGCCATGATACAGTGAGCAATTCCATTGCCTTAAAATCCTTGATGTTAGTGCAAAAATGGTCCTGGTGTCAAAGACATGAGTCGTATCAGGGAGTCCACTCCCTGGTAAAGGATATTGAGTTGTCCCAAACTCTGCATGTTACAACTTCTCATTCAATGAGTGCTGGAAGAAAAGCAGGTTTTTAATCCTTCTAACTTTTCTTGGATAATTATTCAAGTAAATGAGTTCAAATTCTCAGACTCTAAGTCAATTTGGAAATCTTTTTTTCAGAAGATTCCAGATACCATGTAATTGCCCATTGGAAATTTAAACTTCCCAGGCAATTCCTGGGTATTTGGTGCACTGGAACATTTGATGGATTCCATAGAGTATCTTTTAGGGTACTTTGCAGCAATGACTATCTTCCAGTCAGAAGATCTGGGCTGATAAAATTGCACAATATCTTCTTTACTCTTATATTCTATTTCTTGTGCACAAATTTGCTTCTATATGTTAACCTCTGCATTTGTGTTAAGGACACCCAAATCCTCTGATTACAAACATTTACTAGTATGCAATCTTTGAAAGATCCTTCTTTTTTATTTACTCTTATCAAAGTAAATAGTTTCTCCACTTTTTAATCCATCTGCCATCTTCTAAATTTACATCTTTTCAAAACCCAATTTCCTGCAAAACCTTGTTCTGCTCTCAGCTATTTATCCACCTTGTTTTACATTGCTTACCTTGGTCATTTAATGTAAATAAATTATTGTTAAAACCTGGATAAACCACAGTCCAAGCATTGATTTTTATACCACAACTGAATTAACTGGCATTAATTCAGTTGCTAGATGTCTGCTGACAGAGGTAACCATTTTGGAAGAGATAGACTCTGATTCCTGTATAAACCTCTGCCCAGATGGAGCTGGGATCTATCATGTTCCTTGACGTTGAGAGTAGGTTTCTTTTTGGTCAGGTTTTTGAGTGCATGCCTTGGCCTTTTCTCAGCCGAGCCTATCAAATCTTTATCTGAAATCTCTACAGTGGAACTGGTGGACAATCTTACCTTCTGATGAGCTCACAACTCTGCTAACCTTTATCCTAGTTTAGTGCCCTGGGGCCTGGGGCCTGTAGCCTTGTCCTCAATGTTTCATCACATGCAGAATTCCCATCTAACCTAGCCACTCAAGAATATGCAGTGTCAGTCTCTGAGCTAGTAATTCATTTGAATTAAATAATTGAGTGTTAATTTGTTAATATTGTTAGTTGGCTAATGACACAGCAAATTGAGTTGAGCATGATAAATATTGATAAATTAGAAAGAATTGCCGTGTGAAAATTGAGCTCACCCGCCTCCCTCAGAATTCTGGATAAATCCCGTAAGGTCCTGGCAACATGTCTATTTGATGCTTTCCAAAACACCCATTTTTGAGGTTATCCACTTTAATTTTGTGAATGTCTAAAAGCTGTTAATTAGTTCAAACCAATTATTTTCATAACCATGCACAATCTACCCCCTAACATAGACTAAGCCTCAACTATTAATCTTTGGTATGATAAGTTCAGCCTAATTGATTCCTGATTTTAAAAAGAAAATCAAGAAAGACTAGAATAAAAACAAAGCACAGCACAGCAGTGTTTGTGGAGAGAGAAACAGTTAATATTTCAAATCCGATATGATGCTTCTTTGGAACCGGCAAAATGCTATATTAGACTCGAAATGTTAACTTCATTTCTCTGTCCAGAGGTGTTGCCACTTGCTGTTTTAATTACAGATCTCCAACATGGCTTACACTTTGCTTTATTCAAAAAAATGCTTATTTATCTATTTCACATTTTAACTATTCAACCCTGCCTGGTTCACCTTTGTAGAAAATTATATGTAATGCTAATTTGTCACGAGCCTTGGCAATTTCAACATCCACTGTTCCAGTTAACACCTTTCTTAAACAGCTGAACATGCATCCATGAACTGAAATGACACCATGCTTCTTCTAGCTCAATTATGTTGTTTTAAAGGTGGCATCAATTATATCCAAGTTAGTTGCTGACTGATTTTTGACTTATTTTCTTAGTGTGTAGATGTGTTGTGAGTGTTCTACTACTTGAGTTTGATAGTGTGTACATGGAGAAGGTTACGCTCCTGACATCAAGGGTTCTGCTGAGACTACCTACTCCCAGTCAGAAGTGATAAAGTTATCAAGGTCCTTTGCCAACTGTATGATGGTTATTTTTGAAAATTCTTTCATAAGATGTAGGCATCACTGAGAAGGCCAACCCTAATTGCCTTTGAGAAGATGAGCTGTCTTTTTGAAAAAACTGTAATTCTTGTGGTGTATATAAACCCACAGTGCTGTTGAGAAGGAAATACCAAGATTTTGAACACAGCAAGTGTGGGGGGTGGGGAGAAAGAAGTGACATAGCTCCAAGTAAGGATGGTGTGTGGCTCGGACAAGAAGTTTCAAGTGTACTTGGTCCATACATCTGCTGCTCCTGTTCATCTATGGTTTGGAAATTGCTGTTAAGGGAACTTGGTGATTTGCTACAACGATCATGTGAATGTTTTGCACGTCTGCCAAGTCTATGCTGGCGGAAGGAGTCTGAAAATGAAAGGAAAAGCTTACAATTTTGCAAAAGTTAATGGCAGGTTAGAGAACTGGATAGAATAAAAAACCAGAAAGAATAAGTAAAAATAATGAAGGAAGTGTCAATATATGAAAGAAAGCTAGCTAGGAATGTGGAAATAGACAGTAAACATTTCAGTAGGTAATTAAAAAGACAGACTAAGCAAAGTGAGCATTGGTTCTCCAGAGAGTGAGCCTGGGGAACTAGTAGTGAAAAGAAAGAAATGGTCGATAAATTAGAAAGGTATTTCACTACTTCACTGAAGAAGGAACAAACTAGAGACTCAGAAATATTAACAACAGGTGAAGAACAGTGAGTAACTTAAAACAATTACAACCACTAGGGAAAGAAAACTGAAAAAAAAAAATTATTAGTGCCAAGGTGGCTTAGTGGTTAGCCCTGCAACCTTACAGCACCAGGGACGTGGGTTCAATTCCGCCCCAGGCAACGGTCTGTGTGGAGTTTGCACATTCTCCCTGTGTCTGCATGGGTTTCCTCCAGGTGCTCTAGTTTCTTCCCACAGGCCAAAGATGTGCAGGCTAGGTGGATTGGCCATGCTAAATTGCCCATAGTGTTCAGGGATGTGTAGATTAGGTGGGTTATGGGGGGGTTGAGTCTGGGTGAGAAGCTGTCAGAGTCGGTGTGGACTTGTTGGGCCAAAGGGCCTATTTCCAAACTGTAGGGATTCTATGATATCTATGATGATATCTATGAAGTAAAAACTAACGAGTTCCTAAATCATCATAGACTCCGTACAGGGATTTTAAAATAAATGACTATTCAGAGAGTCATATATATCACCAAATGGAAGGAGGCCTATCTGCCCATCATGTGCATGCTGGTCATCAAGCACCAATCTACTTTAATCCCACTTCCCAGCACTTAGCCCATAGCCTTGTCTTCTATGGCATTTCAAGTGTCCGTCTAAAACTTAAATGTTGTAATGGTTCTTAATTCTACTAACTTTTCATCATAAGGACACAATCCTTGCTAGCACGAAGTCTAGAGAAACTCTGAAAAGGAGGAGAGATAGAAGAATGGGAGGAAAAGAAGGAGGTAACCAACGTTTCTCCACGCTGGGTGATATGTCCATAATTGCATAATTCAACTATGGTTCCTATGAGCATAACCTCCAATCCCAATAGCACAAGTGTCACAAACTTGCTATTTTTCCTTGTTCTTGCTTATCACTGCATGTTCTTGGCCACATTAATGAAAAAAGTATCATGACAAAACAACTTTATCAAATGTAGTAATATTTCCAGCAGGAGACATAGGCTATCAAAAGCTATACCATTATTGGGTCAGAAATGAAGTTATGAAATTGGCCAGTACATTCATAATGGAAATGATGGGTTCCATGATACATGCAAGCCTTTGTGCAAAATTTACGCCAGGTACTGCCATGCTTATTGACAATGAAAGCATGCCTGCCAATGTACCAAACATTTCATTCTGCATGCATATCAGACATTTTTTGTGCATTGCCCTATCTGAGTCCTCTGAAGCAGAACTCATGGGCAACCTTATCCTCTGAAGAGTTGACATTAACATAATCCTTTCTCCTGTTCTATCTGTGGCCAACTCATTCCCAATAAACCACCATGTGTAGATCCTTCCTCAGTGCCACCCACTAAAGAATGCACAGTGCTAGTACCTGACTTGGTAACTGCAAGTGTGAGATCGAATGATAATGTCTCATCACCTGAGGTTGAGAGGAGATTTGCTAGAGGTAATCAAATTCATGACAGATCTGAACTAAATAGATGCTGAGGGGTCTTAACTGAGTCGATTCCCATTAATGGTAGGATTGAGAAACTGACTACCTCAATTTAAGGTAACAGGTGCAAAAAGCAGTGACATCATGAGGAAACACTTTTTTTACACGATGAGTGGTTGGGATCAGGAGTGCAATGCCTGAGAGTAATGTGGAGGCAGATTCACTAGTGGAAATGTGGAAGAGGCATGGATGAAGGTGAATCACTTTGCAGAGAACTGCACAATACAAGAGGTTGATCAACTGTGGTTTAAAGCTATTCTATGACTCACTTTATAATCATCTTGGACTTCACGCTTCCATGTCAATGCCTAGCCAAGTGGCGGTTCTTGGGTATCTGAAAGGAGAAAGTCAGATGGGATGGTTATGGGAAAAGAAAGGGAGATTGCAAAAGATGCACTTTGGCAATCTGCACGTTGTAAATCAGAAGAGTTTGTGGAATGAAGTGGCAGTGGGATGTGAGAAGAAGGATCAAGTAGGAATGTACCATCATGATTCTTCTCTGATTTTAGCCTTGCTGCTAATCATGGCCTCATACCAATAATGGCCAGGATGAGGACATGGATGCCTTACTAGTTTTCTGTGTGAGATCATACACTACCTTGTCCTGCAAGGGGTGGGTGACTTTCTTGTTGTTGTTGAAAAGCTGGCTATATGTGCAAGTTGAGTGGTGCAGAATGAGGCTTGTAGTAGCATTGAATGTGAGGTTAAGCTGCAGCTCTGACTAAGAGAATAGGGAGCAAAGAGGCAAGTACGTTCAATTGCTGTTGCTAAGACCACTTATTCCCATCTCCAAAACATTGCCCAGCTGTGCTCTGCCTTAGCTCAGTTGCTGCTGCAAACCCTCAACCATATTTTACCTCCAGATTTGATTATTCTAACATGCTCCTGTCCATCCTCCACATTTCTTCTTCTATAAAAGGTAATACCTCACTCTGCATATGACCTAACCTGTGCTCAGCACCATTCACCCATCACTCCAGTGGATGTTGATTTACACTAATTTGGTTGAACAATGTCTTGATTTCAAACTTCTTATGTATATAATGTCTCCAAGTCAAAAGTGCCACAATCTCTGTAATTTCCTCCATCCCTCCAATTCTCCCTCACCGGAGATACTGTGCTCGTCTATCTCCAGCCTCTAAAGCATCTCTGATTTTATTGCTCCACCTGTAGTAGTTGTGCTTTAAATTGTAGAATTCTATCCCTACTCCTCACTATCTCACTATCTTGTTTTCCACCTTTTAGGACACTCCTTTATAGCTTTGCTCTTTGACTAAGCTTTAGACTACATTCATTGATGTTTTGTGAGCTCAGTGTTAGATTTGTTTTATTATGCACCTTTGAAGCACGCACTTGTTATATAACAACTTTAACATAAAATGTTAAGTTGTTGGTGAATGGAGTAATGCAGGAAGCTAGTGCTTAATTTGTAAGGATATGAGGATGCCTCAGCTAATTTTGGCCACCCACGTAATGTTATTACATTTCTTCCGTATTTCATTGAAATCCTCAAGGCCAGACTGCTTGCATTTCCTGCTTCCACTGCCCTTCAGTGTCTGTTCAGAGGGCTTCCTACTTTCTTGTAAGTAGGGAACTTCTCTTTTCCTATTTACTTCCTGCACCAAGGCCTCTAGTCATGCATCAGAAAAGAAATTGAACACATTCTGTCTTGTACCATTTATAATCCTTCTTCTAGTTCAGATTATCATCAACAATCAGCACTGACTGCAACCAGAATGACCCTCCTGTTTAAAAGATAGAGGCTGGCTTACATAGTGTAGAACAGTATTCAGCTGTTCTTGTTTTACATGAACTTGGGTTTCTGCTGAGGCATCAGCGTTCAGCACTTTGTTTAATGGTGGACTGCATGCTACTATCATTTAAAATTAACAGGCAGCACGATGTCTCTGCGCTGTACGCATCAGAACAAGAGGGCATGGATTAACCTCTCGTGGTAGCATGTCCTCTTTCATGTTTTATCCAACTTTTCCTTGAATATCTCAATCCATCTCCACCTCCGTTAGCCGCAAAAGGAGCACTATATCTTGTGCAGCATTTGATTATTTCTTTTGACATGGTCCTGTAACTTTTTATCCTTGTCCCCACTAGAGTGATAGGTGTGGGCTTGAAAGAGATGGAAGGTTGTATCTACACCCAACATCTTCCAATATCAGTAGTCTTTTCCCCAAGGAAGGGGAATCTAAAATTAGAGGGGAAAGGTTTAAGATGAGAGAAGAAAGATTTAAAAGGGTCTTAAGGGATAACCTTTTCATGCAGAGGGTAGTGCATGTATGGAATGAACTGCCAAAGGACGTGGCGATTTACAACATTTAAAAGGCATCTGGATTGGTACATGAATAGGAAAGGTTTAGAGGGATGTAAGCCAAATTCTGGCAATGGAACTAGATTAATGTAGAATGTCTTGCCGGTATGGACAAGTAGGACAGAAAGGTCTGCTTGTGTGCTGTACATCTCTATGACTCCATCATTCAAAAGTAATCCCTTTTCTAATTTTCTTATCTCAAAACAGATGAAAGTTTCCACTATACATAATTTTTTTTGGAAAAGTTTTCATATCAATTGTTTTTTGCTATTATTCTGTTCTACATATCAACTCATTTGTAAGATAAACAATATCCTCAATGTGCTCAACAGCAGTACAACAATGTTGCACATACATTGCAGAATTGCTTGTGCAGAGCAAGGATTCTTAACTGCAATCTTTTTCATTGTTTATTGAAAATATTGGGCAATAGGTATCTTCTGGATCATAGGGCATATGATGATAATTGTTTACATGAGTTACAGACACTGAATCTGAAAAAAATGTAACTCCCAAAAATGTGACAAATCAAAAGATCAAACATTATGACCGTTGGTCTGACTGTTGTTATACTAGCTGACTATGCATATTGGGAAATTATAGATGGACTTCCCACAATATACCAATATAAAGATCCCAGAAGCTTTGGGTTGCAGATGACAGTATGTATTCAAAATATCAGCATCAGAATGAGCAACAGTCAATAATTGTGGAGCTGGAAAAGCACAGCCAGTCAGACAACATTCGAGGAGGAGTAAAGTCAATGTTTCAGACTGAAACCCTTTGTCAGAACTGGGGAGGGGAGAGGGATTCCAGAAGTAACTAGATGGAGGGGTGTGCTGACGGGAGAGTAGGTGAGATGGAGATAGATGGATGCAGGAGGGGGTTATTGTGGTTGGTTAGTGTGAAGGGCAGAGTGGATAGGGTCAGAAGGTATCTTCTACAGTCAGAAGATGGATAGGTTGGGGAAGGAGAGATTTTGAAGCTGATGAAGTCAATATTCAGGTCATAGGGCTGTAAGCTCCCAAGGAAAGCTATGAGATGATGTTCATCCAGCTAATAAAATCTGAAAGAACTGCACTTGCTGTAAATCGGGAACAAAAACAGAAGTTGCTGGAAAAGCTCTGAGGAAGGATCACCAGACCTGAAAGGTTTACTTTGATTTTTTTTCTTTAAAGATGCTGGCAGACCTGCTGAGATTTTCCAGAAACTTCTGTTTTTGTTTCTCCAGTTTATGTTTGGCCGCAATCTGACAGTGGAGAAGGGCAAGTATGGACATGTCACCAGAGTGGTGGAAGGGGGAGTTAAAGTGGATGGCAACCGGAAGTTCAAGTTGCTTGGTGCACGCAGAGCGCAGAAGCTCTGCAAAGTGGTCCCCAACTCTGTTTGGTCTCCTGATATAGACGAGACCACATTGGGAATAACAGATACAGTAGATGAAGTTTGATAAAGTGCAAATGAATCTCTGCTGGATTTAGAAGGATTATTAGGAGCCTCGGACAGAGGTGAAGGGGAGCTGCAGGGGCAGGTGTAGCACCTCCTGCTGTTGCAGGGAAAGGTGTGGTAGTCCTTGACTCATAAGTTCTGGTTGAAGATCAGAATTGATAATACTGCCCAGCCATAAATTTACAGGACTGAAACTTAGATTTTTTTGGTGGTTATGTTGCGTTTTTGGATTTTTTTCACTGCGAGACCTAATGAGGTTTTTTGCCCTAACTTACCGAAGTCACTTCATTAATTACTTACTTCCCTCCTAGACCACCTTTCACATCCAATTTCCACCCTATATTACCACACACTATTCCCACAACAATGCACCACTTAGTGAAGATACCAAGGTGTAGAGCTGGATGAACACAGCAGGCCAAGCAGCATCAGAGGAGCAGGAAGGCTGACGTTTCGGGCCTAGACCCTTCTTCAAAAATGGGGGAGGGGAAAGGGTTTCTGAAATAAATAGGGAGAGGGGGGGCGCGGATAGAAGATGGGTAGAGGAGAAGACAGGTGGAGAGGAGACTGACAGGTCAAAGAGGCGGAGATGGAGCTAGTAAAGGTGAGGTGAGTGTAGGTGGCGAATTAGGGGGAGATAGGTCAGTCCAGGGAGGACGGACAGGTCAAGGGGGCGGGATGACGTTAGTAGGTAGGAGATGGGGGTGGGGCTTGAGGTGGGAGGAGGGGATAGGTGGGAGGAAGGACAGTTAGGGAGGTAGGGACAAGCTGGGCTGGTTTTGGGATGCGGTAGGGGGAGGACAGATTTCTGAAATACTGACCTCCCTTGTGAGCCATTATCTTTGAAAGGATACTGTGCACCTATACAAGCATTGGCAATCTGATGTTGCCCCTCACTAGTAACACAATGGCACAGCAGCAAGTTACATTGATTTTGGCACACAGCTAACATTTTTTTTCCATATACAACTCCATTCTCTTGCCTTAATTGTTGTTGAACCACTTTCTGTCTGAACAAACTGTCTAAGTAAGCCCTTAGTGCCCTGTGCAGTGATTGTAACGAGCTCAGCCAGCTGGACCTCATAGAATATGAGTTTTCTGATTGATGCTGTTAATCTGTCCAACTGGGGGACCCTGGCGGACATAAAAAGGAACCAGAGTTACTGACACTCTGGTGCCTGACTCTATATGAGGCAGTATCACACTCAAAGACTGTTCCTGTCAATAAAAGGATGACTTGGTGACGGTACAGGCCTCTTTGGAGTTATTTCAGTGGTGAGACAGTAAAGAGTGATCCTGAAGAAACTCACTGCAACAGTCATCTTTGAGTTGAGGTAAGCATTTTCTTATATCTTGCTTTTGTTTGGGCATCTTGGCACACTTGACCAGCAGTCAATGACTGGGCCCAGTATGTTGAAAGAATGTGTTATTTTTTCCAGGCAAACTACATTATGGCAGATGAAAAATGAATAATTCTTCTAACAGTCTGTGAAGCTGCTGCTTTTTCTGTCATTAGGAGCCTAACTTTCCCTGATGCACCAGATAGGAAAAGCTTTCAAGAATTGACGAACACAGTTAATGATAATTACCACCCCAACCTTCCTCTAATTCTGAGATGCTATGGCTTTTACTTGGCAATTCGAGAACCAGGAGAATCCATATTGGGTTTTTTTGACTGGGTTAAAGCTGATTGGAAGAAACCTGTGAATTTGATTTAACCCTCAATGAAATGATTAGAGTTTGTCTTGTATGTGGGATTAATGGTATAACTATACAAAAATGCCTGCTAGCTGAATCCCAGCTGGACTTCAAACATGTGCTACAACTGGCTTTATCATTAGAAAATGTAGCAAGTGGAACACATGAGTTGCAAGATATTCTGATGAAAGTGGATAACCTCGCTAGTCCAACTCAGTGGGGAAACACATCTTGAGTCACTCAGGACACATCCAGATCAGAGGGACTCTAAGATAACACAGTGTAGAGCTGGATGAACACAGCTTCATTTCTGAAGAAGGGTCTCGACCCGAAACGTCAGCTTTCCTGTTCCTCTGATGCTGCTTGGCCTGCTGTGTTCATCCAGCTCCACATCGTGATTCTCCAGCATCGGCAGTTCCTACTATCTCAGAGGGACACTAGGTCACCCAAAACAAAACCCCAAAACATAGCCAACCCTCAGCCAAACAGTTAAAGTTTTCTCCAGTATCTGTGCCAGCTAGCAATTGTAGTTGTTATCGGTAGGCAGACTCAAGACTAAACCTACTAGACCTAAATTGAGTAAGATAACTCAGAGGCTGGTATTTAAGATGGTATCCAGGAGATACATTCACTTTGGAACAGGTGAATTGCTTAGCAGCATCAAAATCAGAACCAATCGAGATAAACATCTGGTTAAATGGTCATGTGGTTCTGATGGAAGTTTATATTGCGTTGCAATTTCTTTGATTGCAGAACCAGTTTTTAATAAAATTCACTCTGGACTCTATTGAAACAAGACCTCAGCTAGGCTCCGGAAACTATACTAGGGAACCATTATGGAGTAAGGGTATAACTTTGGTATTCTTATGAAAGGCAGCTGATTCAGTTACCTGTGATTTGTAGTAAAAGGCTTGGCCCAACTTTAATGGAGTGAAATTGGTTTGGAAAGATTCATCTAGATTGGCTCCACATTTTTCAATTAGAAAATGGCTGCCTGTGTGACATCCTAATTGAATACCTGAAGTCTTCCAGTATGGTCTAGGGACTATTAGAGGAGCCAAGGCCAATTAACTTATGGACAAAAGTAGAAGCGTAAATCAGAGGCTGGAAAGTGAAGGAATCAACGAAACAGTCCAATTTGCAGAAGGGGCAGCACCAATCACACTGATTTTTGAAGCCTGATTGGTCAGTTCACCTTTGTAGAGAATTAAAATAAACAGCAAACCATTTTTCACAGCTGGATAAATACCCAATTTCTCAGATGATTTATACGCAAAGCTTTGGCAATGTCTGTGAAGCAGAACTTCTTCTTCCTGGAACGGATGTGGCTGTGAGTTAAACACTAAACAAAAAAACAAAACATATCATATGCTGATGCCTAGCTAGAATCTCACCAAGTCACTTGTGAAAAACGTAAACTATGACGTGCGATGATCTCAACATTGAAATGGTCATCACTGATTTTGTCATCTGATTCTGCCATACATCTCACCAAATCTCAAACTCCTCAGATCCTATAAGCTTCCACTCAGAGAGTAAACCTCACAATTGAGGTTTGGCCAGGATTCTTTTCGTAGTATTGCATATTTCCTTTGAGCTTTGTAGGTTGCCAAGCTTGTTTATTAAAATAGTTTTTCCAAAGGTATGGTTGCTTCTGGTCATGAGTCTACTAATTTAACTTCTCTTTCAATGCAAGTTTTTCTAAAAAATAATACTGTTGCAAACACGCTATTACAGAGAGAGATGGGCATACAGCTTACGAGCACACAGCTTGGTGGTGAGTCTTTTTATGTAAGTGAAATGCAGTTTCAAAGTTACCAGACTGTTTTAAAACTTGTTAACATTTAGAGTCTAGATGACCCTCTGAAGAGTCATCTAGACTCACAACATTAGCTTACTCTATCTCCATGGATGCTGATTCACTGTGACCGCCAGCATTTGTTGTTTTCAGTACTGATTCCAGCATCTGCAGTAATTTGCTCCTACATCCTGTTCTAAAACTTGTATTCTATTACCTTAGTCCATGCTGATCTCTATTCTATTAATCACTACATAATAGGACATCCAACAAATATGTTGACTCCAACACTTCGTTCAGTGGAGTCTGCTTGATTAGATCAACCTTTACTACACAAACGTATTTCCCAAAATTTGTTTCAGAGATAGTAGGAACTGCAGATACTGGAGAATCTGAGATAACAAGGTGTAGAGCTGGATGAACACAGCAGGCCAAGCAGCATCAGAGGAGCAGGAAAGCTGACGTTTCGGGCCT